>CM055128.1:291197062-291597062 GCA_029206835.1 Rana muscosa | reverse complement strand
ATTAAAGGGACAATACAGTTTATTTTCACTGTGTGCGCATCAAGACTTGGCTGCAAACGTTTCCCTGAGCAGAATTATTTATGTGATTTTCACATTCCATATTTTCTGTGTTCATTAAAGTAAAGGTAAACTCTTAACTGAATGATTTTTTATTTATTTTTTGCTCTTTGCTATGGCACCGTCTATCATAAACCATAGACATTTTTAAAGATTAAATACTTGCTTTATCAATTCGTTTTTTATCCCTTGTTGCATATTAGCAGTGCTTATGTCCCGCAGCCACTTTGCAGTCTACATGCACTCCAGCAATGGCTGCGTTGCATTTCTCAGTGCAGCTTTCTTGATATTGACAACAATGAAGTGTGCCTGTTCATGTGTGCTACAGCATGGCTGCTTGTAATCTACAGCGAGAAAGCATGCAACAAGGTGACAAAACAGGAGAACAATACTGAGACCAGTGGCGGCCTAAGAATTTTTTTTTGGGGGGGGGGGGGGGCAAACAGTATGCCACATCCCCCCACCGGTCGGTAGCAACTACCCCATCACTGGTGGTTTCCCCTGCTCGGTGGCGGAGGCCTCCTGTTCTCCTGCTCTCCACAGGTCATCACGACAGCAGCAACGGCGGCTTCCGTTTCCTCCCTGCTCCTCGGTGGCCAATTGGGAGTCTTCTCTTTTCGGCAAATCGGAAAACGGGTCTCACACCCGCTTCTGATTGGCCGGATTGAAGATCAGTGTTTCAACAGTGAATATTCATTGTAACACACCTGGGTGGGATCCGTTCACATTCCCTGCGACCCGAGCCCACCCTATTTTGAAGCCTGATAGAGCCTCTGTCTCTAATCAGGTGCTTAAAAAAAAAACCTGGCCGCTGTAATTCATGTGCCCAGTGCCCCTGAAAGGGGCCGGACGCATGAATAGTGGGTGGCAGCGGCGGCCATAGATAGATTCATGCTATGCATGAATCTATCCATTGCATATAGGGGGTGGCGAGGATAGAGGGGGCGGTGCCCGGGCGCCCCTAATGGATGGGCCGCCACTGACTGAGACAGGGACAAAGTATTGTCATCCTATAATATGACAAGTCCAACAAGGACCCCGAAGGGTCTGGTATTGATTTGGGGGGGAACCCCACACCGTTTCTTTCCCTATTTTTTTGTTGCTGGCAAATCTTTTTGCTGCATTCAGCTGTCAGCGGGGAATCGATTGTAACAAACGCGGCGGCCGGCTTCCCAGGCCGCTCCTTAGCAACCAACTATACACGATGTGTTAAAGTGAAGAAAAAAAAATGCAAAAAGCAAAACGCATCAAAAACGCAACGCTTGCATTTCTGGTGCGGCTCCATTGAAGTCTATTACATGCAAAACGCAATCGGCAAAGGGAAAAAGAAGTCCCTGACCCTTTCCAAAAACGAACCGGACGAAAAATGCATAGATGTGAACATGTACCATAGGAAACCATAATAAATGGACCAATAATTCATACAAGGAGTTGCGCTAAAAAGTGTTGAGTCAAACACAAACAAAGAAAAAACATTTTGTAGCGGCTATCCCAAATTTAGGGGTGATATAGTACACCTATACCAGTCCTTAAAAGGACTTTTGTGGACCTATAATCGTTAGCGATTTGTGTAGCTACAGTCTGTCCCTGCGACACACAGCAACCTCTCCCTACACTGACAAAAGAGCTGCAGAACGGCTCAGCAGTCACAATGCTGCACAGTATAAATGCACTATACTATGCTTTCTATATTTGAAAGTATTTTAGACGTGTATTACACCCCTATATACTGCACACCAAATAGTACACCTATACCAGTCCTTAAAAGGACTTTTGTGGACCTAATAGCTAGTGATTACAGTCTGTCCCTGCTCCACACAGCAACCTTTCCCTACACCAGATCAGGTCTATTTATAAGGTAGGCTGTATGTCCATGTGCTGAAATGTCTCAATTGGCTGTCCTGTACCACATGATAGATGTGTCATGGGTCAAAGTTCTTCACAATGTAAAAGAATATGGCGGCCGCAAACAGCGCCATATGTCTGCCGGTTCGGCAAATAGCGAACGCGCAAAGTTCGCCGCGAACCGACCGCGGGGCGAACCGCAAGGCCATCTCTATACGTTACTACGTTCGTGTTTGTTGGCTGAAAAAGTCCTGCCGTGTGTATGCATACCAAGTTCACGGACAACGCCCTTCGGACAGAAATCCACAGAAAAGTCAGATGGAAGTCCGATCGTGTGTACGAGGCTTTATATTTGTCTTCTATCGCTCCATTTTTTCTGCCTTTCCCATCATCTCCCCCCCACACCCATTACTCAGCATTGAGACATATCAGTTGCAGTTTTCTGCAGTTATCATGACATTATGTTCTGCCCATTTACTTAAATGTCCTTATTGGGTTACTTTGGTCTCTGGGGCTTCTCCGGTGACCTCTGTATTCTTTTACTATTTTTCTTATTAAACCTGCTGCATTTCTCTGTTGAAGTTTAAATTAGTATGTTGGAGGATTCCTCTGTTGCCTTCTTCTGAGACGTCTACGTTTTTTCTGGCAGTTAAAGGATCTGAAGTCTGTTGTTACTTGTGTGCTCATTGTTGCCACAAGGTTTTCCTTGTTTAGTCACCGATTTTGATACTTGACTACCTCTGTAACTTAATTATGTACTACTCTTGCATATTTCTGTACAATGCAACTTCTTGTTAAATAATACAAAAATAAAAAAAAAGCTGGCGACGCTGTACCCAAATAAAATTGAAGCCCTTTTTTTCCCACAAATAGAGCTTTCTTTTGGTGGTATTTATTATTATTATTTAAGGTACTTATATAGCGCCGTGAATTTACGCAGCGCTTTTAGCTTACAATCTTCGGTCCTTAACTCACATTCATATTTGATCACCTCTGGGATTTTTATTTTTTGCGCTATAAACAAAAAAAGAGCGTCAATTTTGAAAAAAAAATAACTATATTTTTTACTTTTTGCTATAATAAATATCCCCAATTAAAAAAAAAACACAATAAGCGTATATTGATTGGTTTGCGCCAAAGTTATAGCATCTACAAAATAGGGGATAGATTTATGGCATTTTTTTTTTACTAGTAATGGCGGCGATCAGCGATTTTTATAGGGACTGCGACATTGCGGCGGACAGATCGGGACCATTGACATTTATACAGCGATCAGTGCTATAAAAATACACTGATTACTGTGTAAATGTCACTGGCAGGGAAGGGGTTAACACTAGGGGGCGATCAAGGGGTTAAAAGTGTTCCCTGCTAGGTGTTTCTAACTGTGGGGGTGATGGGACTCAGGAGGAGACCGATCGCTGTTCCTAATCTTTAGGAGCAGACAATCTGTCTCTCCTCCCCTGACAGAACCAGGATTTGTGTGTTTACACACACAGATCCCTGTTCTGGCTCTCGTGCCTGTGATCGCGGGTGGCCAGTGGACATCGCGACCGCCGGCCATGCGCATCGGGTTCCCCCTGACGTGCAGCCGTTGCGCACGTGTGCCTGCCAAGTCTCTTAAAGGAGCCGACGTACCTGTACAGCGGTTCGTGCGTGGCTGCCAACCTGTCGCAGTATATGTCCGTGAGCCAGTCAGGAAGTGGTTAATTTGCAGTGCGTAAAAAAAGTGCATCTAAGGTCAAAACTTTTTTTCTTGTGTTGAATACAAAGGGGAAGGGATAGAACACCCTTTTGCTGTCTGTGTCCTGGTGACCATTGTCATTGGGATGGAAAGTAATGGGGAATCCAAAATGTTACAGCTGTCACAGGAGGACATCTTCCAAAAGGGAGATGTCTAAGGGGGAAATTTCTTTCATTTAGGAAAGATTTCCTCTATCATTTGCTGTTATGTCTTCAGGACAGGAAGTGGGGAGGAATCTCCCTAATAAGACCCATTCTCTACTCTATGCAAATAATAAAAAAAAAAAAGGTTTGGCTATATATTTTCGAAAAATTTAACGCATAACTACGGGTTAAAAAACATAAATAATAAATGCAATGGCAGCTTTAATGAAAATAAGAAAATCAGCTTTCACTGCAGTACTCACTTCTTCCCTAGCATTGTTCCCAAAGATACTCCACTACTCCATCCTGCAGCTCAGTCCCTCTTCTGGGCTGAATGATGCCCAGTGCCAACAACAACTTGCAACTAGTCTTTACACAAAGGTACATTTTTGGACTTGACTAGCTAAACGCTAGGTTTCACAGTGTTTTAGGGGCACACTAACGATTAGGGAATACTACTGTATGTCTCCTGTCTTAAATTCTTTTTTTCATACTGCAATTTTACATTACATTAGACTTCTTCATTCTCCATAGTTGCACAGCAAGTACATGTGGGCGTGAAGCTAAGAGCCAGGTACACCTTTGGCAAATCGCAGGGTGTAATAACTTACATTCTGTCTGGCCTCTAATTATAATAAGCTAGCCAAATGTCAGAGGTTAAACTATGGCACAGAGAACCACCTACCTACAGTCCAAATTCAGCTCTGAGGAAGTGTGGGTCATCCTCGAAACGCGTCAGTTACTTTGGACGTGTTTCCTTCCACTTAAGTCTACTGGCCAGCAGATCCTTCTGGATGAGGTCTATGATGGACTTTGTATTATCTGCCTGATTTCATCACTTGTTTGTGAGCACAATATCTTATTTTTAATACATTTCAGTGTTGCAAAGGTAATGCGCAAGGCTGGTGCGCCCTCTGGCCTTGTTTTCTTTTAGGCCCCTTTCACACTTATACGACTTGTCCCACGATTTGGGACTGCAAAGTAGCATGACAAGTCGTTCCCCATGATTTCCAATGACAACCATTCATATTAGAACGACTTCAAGCCGTTCCGACTTCAAAGTAGTCCCTGCACTACTTTGGTCCGATTTTGATGCCATAGGCATTCCTTGAAATCGCGGCAAAATCGCAGTAAAATCGGATTGGACATGACATCCCAGCAGCCCCCAGGCAGTGGAAGGAGATATGCTGATTTTGGCACCTATCTGGAGATGGTCCTAGATTTCACTGGTTCGGAGGCTAGCAGTGAAAACACCTGAGCCAGGGCAATGGTTCACACTTGTCCGACAAACGCTCCAACATTGGGAGCTCATGTCGCATGACGTGTGAAAATCAGTGAATCCCTATGAGAGCCGTCTTAACTGGTCCGACACAAGTCGGTCCGACATTAAAAATGCTCCCTGTACTACTTCTGTCTGACTTTGATCCTACTTCAGCCCATTGAATATCATTGAAGTCGGATCAAAGTAGGATCCTTGTCCTAACCATCCGACTTTTGACATCCGACATGTGATTACAGCAGCAGTAAAAGGAATTTATCTCACCCTGGGATTGTTTTGATTGGTCAAAGGACAAGTCAGACTAGCACAATGTCGGATCAAAGTAGTATCCTGTTCATGAATGTCGGATGGATGTCGGACCGATGTAGGATCAATGTAGGACTGATGTCGCAGAGCAAAGTAGGATGAAAGTCGGATGAATGTCGTGTAGTATCAGTGTGAACCCAGCCTTAATGTGATTCCCTTCAGGCTGGGTTCACACTATATGACACGACTTTCATCCTACTTTGCTCTGCGACATCTGTCCTACATTGGTCCGACATTGGTCCGACATTGGTCCGACATCCATCCGACATTCATGAACAGGATACTACTTTGATCCGACATTGTGCTAGTCTGACTTGTCCTTTGACCAATCAAAACAATCCCAGGGTGAGATAAATTCCTTTTACTGCTGCTGTAATCACCATGTCGGATGCCAAAGTCGTATGGTTAGGACAAGGATCCGACTTTGATCCGACTTCAATGATAGTCAATGGGCTGAAGTAGGATCAAAGTCGGACAGAAGTAGTACAGGGAGAATTTTTAATGTCGGACCGACATGTGTCGGACCAGTTAAGACGGCTCCCATAGGGAAACATTGATTTTCACACGTCATGCGACATGAGCTCCTAATGTCGGAGCATTTGTCGCCCCAGTGTGAACCAGGCCTCAAGGTAAAAAAAATTGGAACAAGCGATAGGGAAGGAAGGGAAGGATAGAGGGTAGCTGCATAATACTAAAGAAGAGAAAAAGGGGAAGGAGTAGGATCATATGGTTTACAAAGCACGGAGAAAGACTGCTGCTGGGAAGACCTGTCAGCACTTAATTGAAAATAAAATTAAAGTCAGAGAGAAAGTCCAAATTGAAAATTACGTTTTTCGTTTTTTTTACACAGACAAAGAGACTGAAGAAAACTGAGAATATTTAGAAAATCATTACATTTACTGTTATTCATTCATTCATTATCGGTGTATCTTTGGTGGGGTTGCTCTCCAAAGTTGAACTGTTATTTCAAAGCCATTGTTTCTAATTTTCTAATAGAGAATTTTTAATGACTTGGTAAATACCAACAATATGGCACACATCCAATGTGGTGCCTATATTAACCACTAGGCGCCCGCGCTATAGCCGAATGACGGCTACAACGTGGACCCCAATTGCCTCCCCTTTGAATGCGCCCCCTGTAGGGGGCACGTGGCGAGCGATGTGATCACGAGTCACTGAGACTCGGGTGATCACAGATCCGAGTAAGGGGCCGGTCCCGGCCCCTTACCACGTGATCAGCTATCAGCCAATGACAGCTGATCAATTGATGTAAACAAGGCTCGGTAATTTTTTTTTTCTCCTCACGCCGATCACCGGCTCTTGTGTAAGGGACATCGGTCCCTAGTGGAAGAGGCACATCAGCCTCATTAGTGCCCACCAGTACCGCCTGCCAGTGCCCCCTGCCAGTGCCCACAGTGACCACCAGTGCCATAAAGTGCCACCTATTAGTGCCCATCACTGCCACCAGGGCCGTCTTTACCGCAGGGCAAATGGGGGCAGCTGCCCAGGGCCCTGTCACTGTTAGGGGCCCAAAGCAGAGCCGCCCGTTAAGCCTGCGTGCTGCCCACAAATCGGCGCTGAAAATAATCAGCGGTGCGCAGCCAGTGTCAGTACTGCTTCCCTTCCCAGTGTTATAAAATGTACAGCACCCCTGGCTTCCCTCTAGACGTGCACTTCTCCCTTCCTGCCACTGGGTGCTGCTTGTGAATTAGAATGTGATTTCAGAGCATCCCCAGTTGCTGTACCCGAGGCTGACTTCCTCTTCATGTCCTACACCCCAAGGTATGCCACTGTTTGCTAATGTATATTGCAAATATAAGTTTTCGGTAGAGTATTTCTAAAGTCTTTATAATATTTGATGTTACAATGGCAGTCCTAGCATATTCCTCTGTGAAGAGCTGAGTGCTGGGGATATGGCAAGAGAACTTGCCATAATAGGACATTATACATTTTATTGCAAATTTAACTTGAAGTTTCCATGTTCCAGTACTCACAGTTTTGCACTCTCCTTCTCTCTGAAGCAGACAGTACTCATTCAAAAAACATTTACTAGTAAAAAATAAAATAAACATAAGAGACACAGAATGCCTATGTATTTCAGAAACTGCAAACATTAAAGGGGTTTAAAGGAAAAAGTTTTTTCACCTTAATGCATCCTATGCATTAAGGTGAAAAAATATCCGACAATACCCCCCCCCCCCCCGAGCCCCCGTTTTACTTACCTGAGCCCTCGAAAGTCCCGCGCTCACCCCCGACATCCTCCTTTGCCGTTCAGCCTGGCCGTTGATTGGCAACAGTGGATAGATTGAAAGCAGTGCAGCCATTTGCTGGCGTTGCTGTCAATCACATCCTATGACGCGGCGCCGGGGGGCAGGGCCGAGTGATACAGTGAGCGGCAATAGCCGCTGGCTGTATCACTGGAACATGCCCGCAATCACTCACCACCATGCTCACTCGCATATAGGTGGCAAGTTATTGAGGGCAGGAGCCGAGACAGCCGCCGAGGGACCCCAGAAGACCAGGTTCGGGGCCACTCTGTGCAAAACGAGCTGCACAGTGGAGGTAAGTATAACATGTTTGCTGTTTTTTCTTTTTTTCTTTACAAACCTTTTAATTGCCGCTGATCAGGCTGCATTTAATTGGGGGGGGGGGGGGGGTGTCGGCACTGGCGTGGAGCGGCCTGAAATGAGTTTGCCACCTCCCTGAAACAAGTTTTTGCAGGTTGGGATGTCTGTATTTTACACATGGCATGCGGTCTGGTCAGTGTTTTAAAAAGTTCTTCTATTTTACACATACCATGCCATGTGTAAAATAGAGGAACTTTTTAAAAAACACTGACCAGTCCTGCAGTCCAGGCTGAGTGAGGCCTCAGAGGACACAGCATAATTTACAGCACATGGCATTACTGTCTATTTAACTGCTTGATGGGATTATGTTGGGCCTGGCTGGTTCACATGTATGTGTTTTGGCGGCCCACATTTGCTCAGGCACAGCAGCCCATTCATTTGAATGGGCTGCCATGCCTGCGTTTCCTGCAAAAAAAAAAAAAAAAAGTGCATGCATCATGTAATAGGCTGTGCACACGACACACCTCTGCCCATCAAGCAATGAAATACAGCACTGTCTGTCCATTCTGCTTTAGCACCATGTGACTTATCTGCAGTTCCTACACCGGCAAACATGCTGCATTTTTAGATGTTTTGGTCACTATTTTAAAAACACAGTGCATTTGTGTGTGCAGGAACTTCAGGTAAGTTGCACCGTGCAAAAGCAGAATGGATTTCAAGGCAACTGCATTTTTAAAATGATGCATGCACCTTTTTTTCTGCAGGAAACAAAGGCATGGCAGCCCATTGAAACGAATGGGCTTCTGTGCCTGCGCAAATGAGGGCCGCAAAAACACATACATGTGAACCAGCCTGGCCCAAAATAAGCTGGAGGGGGGGAGGCCCAAAAAAAATACTTGCCCAGGGCCCAAACCATATTAAAGACGGCCCTGACTGCCACCTATCATTGCCCACCATTGCTTTCACACTGGAGCGGTGCGCTGGCAGGGCGTCAGAAAAAGTCCTGCCAGCTGCTTCTTTGGAGCGCATTAGGAGCGGTGAACTCACCGCTCCTAAAGTGCCCCTGCCCATTGAAATTTATGGGCAGCGCCGCAGAACAAAAACAACGGTAAAGCGCCGCTAAAAATAGCAGCATTTTAACGCCGACGCTCAGTGTGAAATGGGTCTTAGTTTACATGATACCTAGGTCATGAATTAAAGCCATCTTGACCAAGTAACATCAAACTTACTCATGGAATTCCTTAGGGAGTATGTATGCTTTTCAAAAAGAATAATCCTATTGAGATCTAAAATCTACTCAGATATGGTCGGTGGATAGGGAGAGGTCCACTTAAGAGCAATCTGTCTACGGGCAACTAAATTTATTCTCGCTGGAGAAAAGACGCTTGAGGGGGGACATGATAGCGATCTACAAATATCTCAATGGGGATCCCAGCATAGGAAATAAACGATTCAGTCCTAGGGAGTGTAAAAGGACACGGGGGCACACACTGAGACTGGAGCAGAAGCGGTCTAACCTTAAACTGCGTAGGGGGTATTTCACTGTTAGGGCAATAAGGATGTGGAACTTTGTCCCACAATTGGTGGTGGCTGCGGGGAGTATGGATACTTTTAAAAGACTCCTAGATGTACATGTTAAAGGACACAACATACAGGGATATGGGAAAGCATTATAGACACTGATACACGTACACCTACACACAGGGCCGCCATCAGGTATTTTGGGGCACCTTATACAGCTTCAGGCATGGGCCCCCTGGGGCAGAGGAGAACCGGGGTGGGGGGGGGGTGCTGCCGCCGCAAATTGAGAAGCGGGGGGTGCCACAAATTGAGAAGCGGGGGGGTGCTGCCGCCACAAATTGTTAAGGTCAGGGGGGCATTGGGTGCTGACGAACAAAAAAAAAAAGGGGGAGTTGCCATCCGGGGTCCTGGGGACCTCTGGGCCCCTTACAAAAAAAAATTATAAAAAAGAAATATATATATATATATATATATATATATTATTATAAAAAAAGGGGGGTTGCCATCTGGGGCCCTGGGGACCTCTGGGCCCCTTACAAAAAAAAATAATAATAAAAAAAAGGGGGGTTGCCATCCGGGGCCCTGGGGACCTCTGGGCCCGTTACAAAAAAAAAGAGTTATAAAAATTAAAAAAAGGGGGGTTGCCATCCGGGCCCCTTGCAGGTGTACTTCCTGTACCCCCCTGATGGCGGCACTGCCTACACAGGTTGAACTGGATGGACTATTGTGTTTTTTTAGCCTTACTGACTATGTAACTATGCCAAGCTATGTAATAGAATAACGTCATTACAGAACTTACGGGAAGACCTTAATGCACTGTTTCATTGGGTAACAATGTGACAATAAAGTTTAATGTTGACAAACGTAAGTTATGCACTTGGAGGTAAAAAAACATGCATGCATCTTACATTCTAGGAGGCGTACAACTGAGTCAATAATCAAGAAGGATTTGTGAGTTCTGGGAGATGATAGCATTAATAATAGCATGCAATGCCAAGTTTCTCATGCAAACACAATACTTTCTTGTTTTAAAAGAGGTATAGATTCCAGAGAGAGACGTAATCCTGCCCCTGCACAAAGCATTAGTAAGGCCTCATCTGGAATAGCAATTTAATTTGAGAACAAGTTTACAAAAAAGATGTTGGAGAACTGGAGAGAGTGCAGAGCAGGGGAACTAAACCGATAAGAGCCATTGAGGACCTCAGCTATGAAGAAGGATTAGCTGATCTGAATGTATTCCCCCTTGAGAAGAGGAGTTTAAGGGGGACACGCTCAACTTATAAAAATACATCAATGGTCCATATAGTGAACTTGGTGCAGTGTTATTCACTTGCTAGGTTCACACTGCTTCGAATTCAAAAGCGGCTGTGATTTTGCCGCGATTTGCGGCCGGGATTTCAGGGAATGCCAGTCTATAGAGCTGAATTTGCATCGCACACGGATCAAACTCGCACAGGACCCTTTTTTCCCCGCAGCTTAGATTCGCAAAGCATTGATGTGAACTAATGTAAAACAATGTTATTTAAATGACTTGCGAATTTGAGCAATCGCAACGGCTCACATTCGCAGCAGTGTGAACCTAGCCTAAAAGCCAGCAGCTACAAATACTGCAGCTGCTGACTTTTAATAAATGGACACTTACCTGTCCACTGTGCCCGCGATGTCGGCAGCCAAAACCGAGCAATCGCTCGTCTCTCGGCTGCCCCCGCTGCCATCCTCTGTGAGGGAATCAGGAAGTGAAGCGTTGCGGCTTCACTGCCCGGTTCCCTACTGCGCATGTGCGAGTAGAGTGGCGCGTTCCCAGTGGTCCCCGCTGTCTCCTGGGACCAGTGTGTTTCCCAGAAGGCAGCGGGGATGGGAAGTGGAGTGACTCCCGTGGGAGTCTCTCCCCAGAAGTGGGTGCAAATACCTGTATTATACAGGTATCTGCACCCCGCTCCCCCCTGAAAGGTGCCAAATGTGACACCGGAGGCGAGGAGGGTTCTGAAAAGCGGAGGTTCACTTTTTGTGTGGACCTTTGCTTTAAGATCATTGAAAAAGACAACGGCCACTCTTTGCATCTGGAGGCAAAGAGGTTTATGGTTTTAGATTTTAGAATGCGGTGCCAAGAGATTGTGCAAAATTTTAAAGGGTGCCTTGACTGGAAAAAGGTTGAGAAACACTGACTTAGGGCATCTGAAAATAAGTTTAGTTTCCCCTGGTGGAGCAAACTGAACCAAGCTTTAAGCCTCGTACACATGAACAGTTTTCTCGGCAAGAAAACTGCTGGGAGAGCTTTTTGCCCAGAAAACCGGTCGTGTGTATGGCTTCTCGGCAGGAAAACTGCCGGCAATCTCGATGAGAAAAATGGAGAACCTGCTCTCTATTTTTCACGTCGGGATTCTCGGCAGAGTGTTTCCTGCCGAGAAACCCAGTCGTCTGTGTGCTTATCTGTCCAGCGAAACCCGCACATGCTCAATGAGACTTTGACGAATGCGCGGTAGCATACAAGGGTAGTGTACAGTGTAGCAAGATGGCGGCGACGGCATCGAATGTGACGAGCGCTGGCTCGTCGTAGTCGATGACGTCACTGCGTTCTTGCCATTCAAAAGAACGGCGGTTCTTTTAAATGGCGCGTGTGTACACAGGGCTTGGCAAGACAAGCTTGCCAGGAATCCCGTCGAGAAAACCACATTTTTTTTTTTGACGGGATTCCCGCCCGTGTGTACGAGGCTTCATAAGGGTTTTTGCCTTCCTCTGGATTAACTGTGGGTATAGGGTTCTGTATCTAGAGGTTTTTAATTAATGTATTCATTATTCTCTTGGTTGACTCCAATGGTCTTTTTTTCAATTTGACTAGCTAGTAAGTATGTAAAATGTACCATGTTGCTTTGTGGCTCACATTGGACCTTGAAAGAGAAAAGGATTTTAATTACCAAGTGTCCTTCATTATCAAAGACGGCACAAGGCTCTCCGCTCTGCTCATACTGTCCATACTAATGCACTGTCACTGTTTCGGCGCATATGTGATACAAAAGAATACAAAATATAATGATCTGTGTCTGGCTGTCTGATAAATATCAAGCCGGGGTCCTTTTATGTCCTACTAAATGAAGTCAGTGTGACTTAAGGAGTAAGATCATACGGTACATAGAAAAATTTCAATTACAGGAAATCAGTGTCAAAGGTGTGCAGCATCTTAGGGTAGCCACTAAGACTGATCATTCTAAGCTCGTGGAAGCTTATCTGTAATTTCCATCATTGAAACCAATCCATTTTCCTAAATTACCTGAGGAGGAAGATTGGACACATACTGAAAGGAAAGAAAAGAATACTACCAGCATCTTGTATACATCCAATCATTAGGCTAGGAATCTAAATCATCACTGTTGTTGCATGTCTGAAGTGGAGGTAGAGAATAGTGTTCACATGAATGAGTGTTATGGGACTCTTGAATGATGCATCAGCATGTACAGGATAAAACTAATCTATCTACATTAGTAAGTTATATGGTGTAACCCAGACAGGGATGGGAGTGTGCAGTAGTAGGCAGAGCACTTTTCTATTCAGCCACGGGGGAACTGTCCAACAGGCATGGTGCTGAAAGCTTTGTAGTGCAAAAAGTGATCCTAAAGAGGAACTGCAGTCTGCTCACGTAATTTGTAATAAAAACATCTTTGCGATTCTGAAGCTTCCCTCCAACCACTTTGCATATTTTATATATACTGTGATTCTGTACATGCTGCAGAAATCTCCCTCCTCTGAGTCTGGCTGCATCCATTTTAAAGGAGAAGTATGGGATGGGTTAAATAACTAGTACATATCACATTAGTCACATATCAGCTAATCTTTTTTTTCCTAACTCTTTTAGTTCTTACAGCATGTGCACATGAACTTTCCTTCTGCTGGCAAAAACGGTCCATTTTCAGTTTAAAAAAATGCTCAGGGGGTGTGAACATCTCGACCAACACACCCCCTGCCTCTGTCCCCACTCCCCTAAGAGACGTGGCTGTGCTGATAGATAGGGAGGGGGAGGAGGGAGGAGGGAGAAGGGAGGGGGGAGCTCTGTGAAGTCTCAGAAACAAGCAGAGGGAGGAGAGCCAACATCAATCAAGCAAAATGACAGGAAAGGGGGTGTATCCAGACTCTATATTCACACCATTGTCTGGATGATGCTGTATGAAAGACTGTAGAACCTCCCACAGGTATTTATCTAGATTTTAACCAGGGGATTAGCCAGGTCACATGATATTGACATCACACATGTGGACATGTATACAGGCTGCAGTGGAAATCTACTCCTACCTGAATTCTCAGCACTGGAAAAACTGGTATACAGATCAGCCAAAAAGGTATATAGTGGCAATATTTTAATATAAGAGATTTATAAGCTGTAGGCACTGTGGGGGGGGGGGGGCAGATGAACTCTTTTCATATTTCTGGGTTTAGTAACACTTTAATGTGAAAATCAGAAAGTGAAGACTTATGTCATAGATAACTTCTAGCAATGTGCCTAAACAGTAATCTTGAAAAAAATATTTACCTGGAGTTCTTCCTAATGACAACTGAGGACTTCCTGTGCCTACAGCCTTATAGCATTGTAACCTGGACTTTAGCTGATGACAGCTGCAAAAGTTTTTCCTTTGTTGCTGCTATATTATACTTCTGCAGTGTGGACAGGGTTAAACTGAATATTCATTAATGCAGAAGTGCAGTAGTCACCTTTAGGGAGACCACTTTGCAATGCTCATCTATGCAGCATCTCCAGGGCAGGGGGCAGCTTTCTTGGCTGGGTCTGATTCAATCCTGGAAGTGATTAGCTGATGCAACAAAGCAAAGTGAAGTGGGTCAGCAGACTGCTGAGGAAGGGGGAGAGGACTATCTAAAAGCAAACAGGCGTGTTGGGAAAGGACTGAGCTGCTGCCAGCTGAACAGAACCCTGCCATAGCTGACTATAATCGGGGGGTGAGACCTAGGAGAAGTCTCTGATTGCGCAGGACCCTGCCTGAGAGACCAGGAACTTTCTTCCTGGTAGGATATGAGGTGTGATTTGAATACCTAGGGAGATCAGACTGTACTGGAGAGCACTCCTATTGCTTGTAAGGAAAAAAAAGAGGGTCTTAGTAGGATTAAAATAGACTTTACAGCATCTCCTATCTTTATCTAAAGGAAATGGACTGAACCAGAGCACATGTCCGGAGACTCAGAAGAGGGCATCCTGGGTTTGGTAAGAGACTAACACTGCACAAGTTAACCTGTTGTCTGCTGGGAACTGTTGTGCTTTCTCCAAGAGCCCCTGCTTTGACAACCAACATTTTTTTTCTTTCATTGTTCACTGGTCAGTGTTAGACATGTGCACTTTGTTTCGGTCCAAATGTAAATTCGGACAAATTTTGGGTTATTTAGAGATTCTAACGTATGTTTTATTGAAATTTGTTTCATTCTATTTAATTTATGTGCTTTCTAACAAATTCCAAATTTTCGTAACAATTCGGATCAGTCTAAAAATGATCAACTGATTCAGCTTCCCTGCTGAGAGCTGGAATGTAAACAAAAGAATGCCGGCAATAGAAAAAAAACAACGTTGCCCCCCCCCCCTCCAAATCCATACCAGACCACATGCCCTCAACATGGGGGAGTGTTTTTGGGCCCCCACGCCCCAAAGCACCTTGTCCCTATGTTGATGGAGACAAGGGCTTGGCTGTGGGGGGTCTGCAGGCAGGGGGTTTATCGGAATCTGGAAGCCTCCTTTAACAAGGGGGCACCCAGATTCTGCCCCCTCCCTGTGTGAATGAGTATTGGGTACTTAGTACCCCTACCCATTCACCAAAAAAGTGTAAAAAGTGAATAAAGACACTAAACAAGTTTTTCATAATTCCTGTATTAAAAAATTAAAAACAATGTCCCCCAGTGTAGATCGTCAGTCACGCCGCCTGCAGCACTGCTGGACCCCCAAAAAAAAAAACCTCCGGCCTTGTCTGACTGCCTGCTCCTCCTTCTGACATTTCTTAACTTCCCTGGCGGTTTTCTCGAGTGTGGCTTGGGGTTAAATTAGCGGTAACCCCGAGCCACACTCGGGATTGCACTGCAGGATCCTGGTGCAGATTACTTACCTTGTCCCCAGGATCCTGCGATGTCCCCCTGCTGTGTCTGCGGGCTGTGTCCTCCGCCCGATGCCTCTGTGTGGCAGGCTCCGTTACCTGCGAGCGTCGCAACGCATTGGGGGCGGAGCCTGGCGGAAAATTCAAAAAGTACACAAAACATAACACATACAGTACACTGTAATCGTACAGATTACATTACTGTATGAAATCATTTCACATCCCTTTTGTCCCTAGTGCTTTGTCCAGTGCCCTGCATGTAGTTTTATATTATATATACTGTTCTTTCTGCCTGAAAACTTGAGATTGTCCATGGCAACCAAAAAGTGTCCCTTTACGTCAAAAGTGGTTTTAGACCAGCTAGAAAACAGCGATAGTAAATTAGAACACTTGCAGAATTGAGTGATAGTGAATCGTGGGGAAATTAATTTTATTATTATTATATTGTTATTTTTTATAATTATTTATACTTATTTATTATATTAAAATTTATGATTTTGTGTTTCAAACTTTATCATGCCCGGGATGTCTACTAGACTCTTGTTTGGACAGATTTAAGTGAGTTATTACTAAGAATTACAGGCCTACAATATAAATTGCCAAATTTCTATGCAAAATAATTGTACCGCTTTCAGCATCAAAAATCTGACATAATCATACCGCCAGGGGGGTTAAATAGCTAAGGGTGGAGTCGCCCGATGACGTCAACGATTTCAATAAGCCCCCCGCCGGCAGACCCCATCAACATGGGGACAAGGTGCTTTGGGGTGGGGGCATGTGGCCTGGTATGGTTCAGAAAGAGAGGGTTAGCCTGCTGGGATGCATGCGCAGATAAAGGTCTGGTATACATTTTGGGGGGACCCCATGTTATTTTATTTTTTTTGGCGTACAGTTCCCCTTAAAATCCATAAAAGACCTGAAGGGCCCATGCTGTTTTTTTTCGGAATTTTCTATTGTCTGCATTCTTTCGTTTACATTTCAGCTCTCAGCGAATCATTCTGAAAATTTGGAATTCGTTAGAAAGTGAATAAATAAAACAAAATAAATGAAACGAAAATAAACAAAACGAATTCGGAAACAAATCAACGAAACAAAATTTGTAACAACGAATCTATCCAAAACGAAAAAAAAAAATTGTTCTGCACAGTGTGATAAAACTGAGAGTGTTATAACAAGTTAGGACTGTCTTTATATACTGTTACTAGGTAAAAGCAATTTAGTTCTCCTAATTACTGATAAATCGGAATACTGCTGGTGTTTAACCATATCTATCAGAGTATCATTATTGTCTTATTGATTATTTGTAAAAGTACACTTGCTAATCCTCTCTTAATTCTGTTTTGCTGGCCTAATAAATTCTGTGAAATATATCAAGGTGTGTAAGTACTGGGTGAGTAAGGTGTGACATCTTTAAGTGTGAATAGATATCAGAGGACAATTCAGCGGCTCCACTGGGGGTAGCGCTTCAGCTGTATAACTGCATTATGAGAGGTGCTGCTGCCTCGATTCTAGTATCACTAAATTTGGACTAAGATTTGGTGACATCACCATTTTGCTGCACACCGTTCTCCCTGCTGAAAAAGAAAATGTACCTGAAGGCCTGCAATGCACAAATCTCCCTGCTTCTGCTTCAATCATTCTGCATATCTGTATTTTCTGCACCTTTTCTTTCTGCTGCTTGATCATTACCCTACCAACAATCAAATTGGCAATCAGCAGTGGGGCAGCCTTGTCATGAGGAAGCAAAGTGCTGCTCCTCTACCAAGAGTGTGTCAGAAACCATGAATCAGACCGAGATAGAAGTGCATTTAAAATCCCACTTGTTTAATAATAATAATAATAATAATAGTAAAAGGTAAACAGAGCAACATAGTTAAATCATAGCCAGAGTTCGGTAACCGAAACGGATAGTCAGACAACCCAGGACGTCAAGGAGCCAGAGATCAGCGTACTTCAGGACAGGCCAGCAAATCAGGAAACCGGAGAATCAGCATAGTGGAACAGCAAGCAGGAACCAGGAGGGACATCAGCCAAGCGAGTCTTCAACAGTTTCACATGAGAGAGTCTCTGGATGTGTTGACCAAGGCAAAGGCAGAGATCTGAACTGAACAGCTTAACCACTTAAGCCCCGGACCATTTGGTAGCTAGAGGACCAGAGGTGAATTCAGAATTTTGCACTGCGCTGCTTTAACTGTAAATTGTGCGGACATGCAATGTTGTACCCAAACGAAATTTGCGTCCTTTTCCTCCCACAAATAGAGCTTTCTTTTAATGGTATTTGATTGCCTCTGCGATTTTTTTTTTTTGCGATATAAACGGAAAAAGACCGAAAATTTTGAAAAAAAATTATATTTTCTACTTTTTGTTGTAAGAAAAATCGAATAAACTCAATTTTAGTCATACATTTAGGCCAAAATGTATTCAGCCACATGTTTTTAGTAAAAAAAATGTCAATAAGCGTATATTTATTGGTTTGCGCAAAAGTTATAGCGTCTACAAACTAGGGTACATTTTCTGAAATTTACACAGCTTTAAATTTATGACTGCCTATCTCATTTCTTGAGGTGCTAAAATGACAGGGCAGTACAAAACCCCCCCAAATGACCCCATTTTGGAAAGTAGACACCCCAAGGAAATTGCTGAGAGGCATGTTGAGCCCATTGAATTTTTTATTTTTTTGTCCCAAGTGATTGAATAATGACTAAAAAAAAAAAAAAAAATTACAAAAAGTTGTCACTAAATGATATATTGCTCACACATGCCATGGTTATATGTGGAATTTCACCCCAAAATACATTTTGCTGCTTCTCCTGAGTACGGGGATACCACATGTGTGGGACTTTTTGGGAGCCTAGCCGCGTACGGGACCCCGGAAACCAAGCACCGCCTTCAGGATTTCTAAGGGCGCAAATTTTTGATTTCACTCCTCACTACCTATCACAGTTTCGAAGGCCATAAAATGCCAAAATAGCACAAAACCCCCCCAAATGACCCCATTTTAGAAAGTAGACACCCCAAGGAAATTGCTGAGAGGCCTGTTGAGCCCATTGAATATAATTTTTTTGTCCCAAGTGATTGAATAATGACAAAAAAAAAAAAAAAAATTACAAAAAGTTGTCACTAAATGATATATTGCTCACACATGCCATGGTTATATGTGGAATTACACCCCAAAATACATTTTTTTGCTTCTCCTGAGTACGGGGATACCACATGTGTGGGACTTTTTAGGAGCCTAGCCGCGTACGGGACCCCGAAAACCAAGCACCGCCTTCAGGATTTCTAGGCACAAATTTTTGATTTCACTCCTCACTACCGATCACAGTTTCGAAGGCCATAAAATGCCAAAATCGCACAAAACCCCCCCAAATGACCCCCTTTTGGAATATAGACACCCCAAGCTATTTGCTGAGAGGAATGGCGAGTATTTTACAGCTCTCATTTGTTTTTGAAAATGAAGAAAGAAAATATATATATATATATATTTTTTTTTTTCAATTTTCAAAACTTTGTGACAAAAAGCGAGATCTGCAAAATACTCACAATACCTCTCAGCAAATAGCTTGGGGTGTCTACTTTCCAAAATGGGGTCATTTGGGGGGGTTTTGTGCTATCTGGGCATTCCATGGCCTCCGAAACTGTGATAGGCAGTGAGAAGTGAAATCAAAAATTTACACCCTTAGAAAGCCTGAAGGCGGTGCTTGGTTTTTGGGGTCCCGTACATGGCTAGGCTCCCAAAAAGTCTCACACATGTGGTATCCCCGTACTCAGGAGAAGCAACAGAATGTATTTTGGGGTGTAATTCCACATATGCCCATGGCATGTTTGAGCAATATATCATTTAGTGACAACTTTGTGCAAAAAAAAAAAAAAAAATTGTCGTTTTCCGCAACTTGTGTCAACATATAAAATATTCCATGGACTCGACATGCCTCTCAGTATATAGCTTGGGGTGTCTACTTTCCAAAATGGGGTCATTTGGGGGGGGGGGGGTTTGAACTGTTCTGGCATTTTATACACAACATTAGGAAGCTTACATCCACTCTTCTAACCACTTGAAGACAAAGCCCTTTTTGACACTTTTTGTTTACATGAAAACATTTTTTTTTTGCAAGAAAATTATGTTGAACCCCCAAACATTATATATATATTTTTAAAGCAAAGGCCCTACAGATTAAAATGGTGGGTGTTGCATTTTTTTTTCTACACAGTATTTGCGCAGCGATTTTTCAAACGCATTTTTTGGGTTAAAAAATACACTTTTTAATTTTAATGCACTAAAACACACTATATTGCCCAAATGTTTGATGAAATAAAAAAGATGATCTTAGGCCGAGTACATAGATACCAAACACGACATGCTTTAAAATTTCGCACAAACGCGCATTGGCGACAAACTACATACATTTTTAAAAGCCTTTAAAAGCCTTTACAGGTTACCCCAGTAGATTTACAGAGGAGGTCTACTGCTAAAATGATTGCCCTCGATCTGACCTTCGCGGTGATACCTCACATGCATGGTGCAATTGCTGTTTACATATGACGCCAGACCGACGCTTGCGTTCGCCATTGGGCAAGAGCAGGGCAGGACAGGGGTGCTTTTTTTTTTTTATTATTAATTTTGCTTTTTTATTTTGTTTTTAAATTGTTCCTTCCAAGTATTTTTTTTTTTTATCATTTTTATTGTTATCTCAGGGAATGTAAATATCCCCTATGATAGCAATAGGTGAGGACAGGTACTCTTTTTTTGAAAAAACTGGGGTCTTCTAGACCCTAGATTTTTCCTCTGCCCTCAAAGCATCTGACCACACCAAGATCGGTGTGATAAAATGCTTTCCCAATTTCCCAATGGCGCTTTTTATATCCGGGGGGGGGCATTCCCTCCCACTGCTTGTAAAAGCAGTCCAGAGGCTAATTAGCCACTAGGATTGCTTTTACATGAAAGCCGGCCGCAGGCTGAAAAGAATGATACCAAGATGATACCTAAACCCGCAGGCATCATTCTGGTATAAACATTCAAAGTCCAGCAACATACCAGTACGTTGCTGGTCCTTGTTGGACATGTATTGTAATCTTTTTATTTCATGCAGCCAGTTGGCTGAACGAAAAAAAGAGATTGATCGGTAGGTATGCCCACCATTAGAATACCGCCCTTCATCCACCCACTTCCAATGATGGGCATACACGCACCATTTATATATGCCGAAGCATGGGGGCATCCTCCCGCAAAAAAGTTATGCCGCACACACATGGTCGGACTTTTCCACGGGCAAGCCTCCGTCGGAATTTCGACCGTATGTACGCGGCATTAGGAGCAAAATCGCTCCTCCGCTCCTGCTGCCCCAATGCTTCGGCATATTTGCTTTTTTTTTTTAACTGTGGTGGTGAAATCACCTCCTACAGCACTGGAGTCGCAGGGATCAGGCCTGTCTCTGCGAACGCTGCAGTTATGTGTGTTTTTGTTTTGTAAGTGACAGTGATCGATCGATACTGCACTTGGGTGGCCTGGGCTGGACGGAGGGGCAAAACGCAGGTGCCAGCAGGTATCTGGGCTGATCCCGCTAACACTGCGTTTTTGGGAACCCTAAACTGCTGGGGACGCTAGTATAGATCTGATCAGATCAGATATTGATCTGTTCAGATACTATACCACTAAGGGGGGTGTATGCTTCACGCGTGGGTGTTAGCGTTACTGGCACTAACCTGACGCTGCCTGGGGTGTGACTCAGACCCTCTCTGACGCTAAAACCTAATTGATATCACCCGCCGGGCGATCAGGGGGTTAAACCTTTATTGGGTTATATACACGGCGGGTGCCCTGACACTATAAAAAGCAAACTAACTAACCAGCGTCACCCGTAACACTTATATGGTGATCACTGGTGAAAGGGTTAACTAGGGGCAATCAGGGGGTTAAACCTTTATTAGATAATATATTGGGGTACCTGACGCTATAAAAACATGCAGCGAACCTAAAAAAAAATACTGGCTACAATCTGCATCACCAACACTAAGACAGCGTTTAGAAAAACAATTGCTTAGCGACAGTGGTGATAGGGGGTGAAAGGGTTACCTGGGGGGCGATCAAGGGGGTTAAACCTTTATTAGATAATATATTGGGGTACCTGACGCTATAAAAACCTGCGGCGAACCTAAAAAAAATTACCGGCTACCGATCTGCATCACAGACACTAAGACAGCGTTTAGAAAAACGATCGCTTAGTGACAGTGGTGATAGGGGGTGAAAGGGTTACCTGGGGGGCGATCAAGGGGGTTAAACCTTTATTAGATAATATATTGGGGTACCTGACGCTATAAAAACCTGCGGCGAACCTAAAAAAAATTACTGGCTGCCGATCGGCATCACTGACGCTAAGACAGCGATCAGAAAAATGATCGCTAAGCGACAGTGGTGATAGGGGGTGAAAGGGTTATCTGGGGGGTGATCAGGGGGTTAAACCTTTATTAGGGGGGGTTAGGGGGCTACACTGGACCTAAGACTAAACTTTGGTGACACTTTTACAGTCACAAATGTCACTGATTGCAGTGATCACTAAATAAATGGTCACTGCAATCAGTGACACTGTGACTGGGGGCTGGGGGGGTGATCTGGGGGGGCCTGGGGGGGGCGATTTATGTCCCTATGTGTCCTGGTGTCAGTGTAGTGTTGTGTGCACTGACCTGATATCTTCTCTTGTACGGCGCTCGGTATATGTGAGCGCCGCACCAGAGATGACATCACTTCCTCCTGCTCCCTCTGTCTGACACAGACAGAGGGGGCATTTCCATTCGCCGGGAGCGATCGCGAGGGGGTGGCCAGAAACGAATGGCTGCCCCCTCATCCCGGAACGCTCCCGGACACTTAGCCACCGCTCACTGTATAGGAGGGGGGTCCGATTGGACCCCCCAACTGTACAAAGGCAATCACGTATGCTCTACGTGATTGTGCCTGTCGGTGCCATTCTGCCGACGTATATATACAGTGAGCGGTCGTTAAGTGGTTAAGTAACCAGCAGGACAGACGAACAGGATATCATCAACAGGTGAGTTACTGTGGAAAGATTTATAGCTGGCAATTAACCGACAGCTGAGCGACCTGCTCTAAGAAGGAAGGGCTGAGCCCAGCCCTGACGGAGTGCCACCATACAGAGACAAGGGATGATATGTCAATCCTGATCTTTTGATCAACTGCAAGGAAACCACAATAAATCGTGATGAGTAGTGCATTGCCTTTTTTGGACACAGCTTCCAGTGTTAAGGTCTTCTTTAATCAATAACATAAACAGCACCAACTTTCATTAGTTGGGTTACACCTTAGGATTGTTTCTGTGGGTAACTGCAACTTGGGGAGAAGGTTTAGGGCCCATTTATCCAAAAACTGGAGTTAAAGAGTAATACCGCGTACACACGAATGGATTTTCCGTTTGAAAAAAATCGGATGTTTTTTCCGACGGAATTCCGCTCAAGCTTGGCTTGCATACACACGGTCACACCAAATTCCGACCATCAAGAACGCGGTGACGTACAACACTACGACGAGGCGAGAAAAAGAAGCTCAGTGCTTCCGAGCATGCGTCGAATTGTTTCTGAGCATGCGTGTTTTTTTTCCCGTCGGAATTCCATACAGACGAACGGATTTTACGATAGGAATTTTTTTCCGTGGGAAAAATTCAGAACCTGCTCTCTATCTAAGTCCGTCGGAAATTCCGACCGTGTGTACGCGGCATAAGTCTATTAAATCACTGTCACAGTTCTAGGCTTATTGTGAGCACCAAAATTCTGTAAACCCAACAAATAGTCAGAATCAATCTCATACTAATTTGGTGTCAGCACAGTGCATTGTGTTCTAGGCCATGGGTCTCCAAACTTTCTAAACAAAGGGCCAGTTTACTGTCCTTCAGACTTTAGGAGGGCCGGACTAGGGCCATTGGGAGTAGAAAATGTCGAGAGGGGGTAAACAATACCATTCCTTTGGTGTCAGTGGGAGGACTAGTGCCCCATTGTTGGTGTCAATAGAAGGAATTGTACACTTTTGATAGTGTAAGTTGGATGAATAGTGCCCCATTGGTGGTTTCAGCAATAAAAATGATTCGCCATTGTTGGTGTCAGTGGATGGAATAGTGCCCCAAGGGCCGGATAAAGGCAAGCAAAGGGCCGCATCCGGCCCCAGGGTCGCAGTTTGGAGACCCCTGTTCTAGGCAATAGAACTTTGCAGTAGTGCTTTGCCAGATGTCTAGAGACTTTCAGTTTGTGCTTGCATACTTGACTATTTTCTATGTCTATGGCCAACCTAACTCATCGAAGACAGACACTGACTTGTCCCTGTGCAATGTTTATGAATCTGAAGGAACCAATACTCACCAAACAGCATGGTTGACATTTATACAGTATATATTATTTGCAGGGGCGGTAGTGGGGATCAGAGCAGAAATGTGGAAGGTAAGTAAAGTCACTGGGGAATGGGGGAGTAGTCTTTTTCTTCTAAATCCAGACTCGCATAAAAAAAGAACATGACTGTGGAATACAGCCAATAACTTTACTACGGCATTGATTTTACAAAGTTCCCTATACAACGAAGGCAAATGAGCAATCAATGTATCTAGTCTGGAGGGAGACAATATGGATCTCTGGGAAGCAGAGTCTGAGATAAGAGCAGTTCATTTAGCAAGTAAATAAATTCTTCCTTAGTTTCTTGCATTTAGACTTAAACTGGGTAGGTATTGACGCCAAGACAGTCTCTGCTAATGAGCCTCAGGCATAAATAGGTTTCTAGAAAGCTAAAGCTACACAAAAATAGTATTATAAAAATACAAAAACAAATAAAAAAGAACTGCATA
The DNA here is from genome assembly GCA_029206835.1 of Rana muscosa. NCBI lineage: Eukaryota > Metazoa > Chordata > Amphibia > Anura > Ranidae > Rana > Rana muscosa. Next base: position 291,572,686 of record CM055128.1, on the reverse strand, counting down.
TATATATATATATATATATATATATATATATATATATATATATATATATTATGAGGGGGTTAACTCAGCAGGATGGGTTCACCACACAAAAACAGGCACAGCAGACAGTGGTAGGAGAAAACAAAAGGGTGTGGTTTTATTTGAACTATATACAGACAAAAAAATACAGAAAAAACAAAAGAAACAGGAAAAGAAATCCTGGTCAACTTGACCGCTCACTACACACTTTGGTGTCCCTAACTAACAACTGGGTACAGCCTTGTGCTGTCCCAGTCCCTAGCTCCCTGCTTTTAGAAGTTCTTAGCAATAACCACACAGGCTTTGGCTCACCGCACAGAGATCACACTCCCCAGACTATTCACACAGATCTGGTTCCAGGTTGGAGCATCTCCCTTAGCATGCTGGGAGTTCTTGTAGAGGCCCTAATGAGCCCACTTACTTCAGCTGGGCTCATTAACTCTTCCCCTGCAAGACTCCCAGCACTCCCCCTAGTGGTATAAATCGGCATAAAGCCTTAATCTAGGACATATATACCTTCCATCCTGGATGCAACCTGGTGATTTTACCTGCCTGCTGTCACAATATATATATATATATATATATATTGTATTTACAGTGTGGAAAATAATTATTTGATCCCCTGCAGATTTTGTAAGTTTGCCCACTTACAAAGAAATTAAGGGTCTATCATTTTTATCATAGGGGTATTTTAAATGATAGAGACAGAATATCAACTAGAACTTCACAAAAAAAAACACATGATACAAATGTTATAAATTGAGTTGCAGTTCAGTGAGTAAAATAAGTATTTGATCCCCAAGCAAAACATGACTTAGTACTTGGTGGAGAAGCCAATGTTGGTAAGCACAGAGGTAAGACGTTTCTTGTAGGTGGTGACCAGGTTTGCACACATCTCAGGAGGGATTTTGGTCCACTCTTCTTTCTAGTAAATCTTTAAGGTTTCTTGGCTGTCGCTTGGCAACTCTAAGTTTCAGCTCCGTCCATACATTTTCTATAGGATTAAGGTCTGGAGATTGGCTAGGCCACTCCATGACCTTAATGTGCTTCTTCTTCAGCCACTCCTTTGTTGCCTTGGCGGTATGTTTTGCGTCATTGTCATGCTGAAAGACCCATGCACCACCTATCTTCAGTGTTCTGGCTGAGGGAAGAAGGTTCTCATCCAAGATTTTACAATACATGGCCCCATCCATTGGCCCCTTAATGCGGCAAAGTCGGTCTGTACTTTTAGCAGAAATAAAGCCCCAAAGCAACGCTGTATCCTGGCCTAGGCCGACAAGGCCCAGGCCTAGGGCAGCACTTTGCAGGGGGGTAGCATGGAAAGAGTCCCCCCTGGCTTGCGTTACACTGTTAGTGTAGCGCCAGTTTTATGACTGAGCTAAGAGGCAAATTAGTCTAGCGCCCCCATAAAGCGGCTGCACTGCTTCCGGTATGCATGTGGCCGGCATTCTGTAACTGTGGGGAGGGGGGGCGCCGCTTCTAATTTTGACTGTCCTATCATGCTGGACCACATACCTTCCTCACTGTGCTATATGTTTTCTGCTGCACCATTGGCATGGTTATATCTTCTTAGTCCTCTCCAAAAATGTATTAGAAATTTGTGCTTAAAGTAGAACTATAGGCAACATTTTTATTTTCATTTTGGATAGAGTAAGGGAGAGTTATAGCCCCTGTCAGTTTATTTTTTACCATCCCTGTCCCATTGCAGAGATTTCCCTTCACTTCCTGCCTCATAGCCAAACAGGAAGTGAGAGGAAATCTGTGCAAATTAAGGGAATCTATTGCCCCCCCCCCCCGCACTCATAACTAGTGTCCCCATTTGAAAATTTTAGGGCGGGTCTTAAACAGCAAGGGGTGTGGCCTTGACAGGAAGGGGTGGGTTATATTTAAATTAGGGGGTGCACAAGTTTAGTCAGGCCTAGGGCAGCACAAAACCTAAATACACTACTGCCCCAAAGTATAATGTTTCCACCTCCGTGCCTGACTGTAGGGTTGGTGTTTTTAGGGTCATAGTCAGTTTTTTTTTCCCTCCAAACACGGTGAGTCCCCCTCCTCAAGAAGGCACATGTACAGTCATGCCAAAGAACATCGTAATGATTCAGAAGGATTGGGAAAAAGTTCTGTTGTCAGATGAGGCCAAAATTGAGCTCTTTGGCATTAACTCGACTCGCCGTGTTTGGAGGAAAAAAATGTTGACTATGACCCTAAGAACACCATCCCTACAGTCAAGCACTGACCGGTACACCTTACTAGTACCGGGTTGGACCCCCTTTTGCCTTCAGAACTGCCTTAATTCTTCGTGGCATAGATTCAACAATGTGTTGGAAACATTCCTCAGAGATTTTGGTCCATATTGACACCATAGCATCACCCAGTTGCTGCAGATTTGTTGGCTGCACATCCATGATGCGACTTTCCCGTTCCACCACATCCCAAAGGTGCCCTATTGGATTAAGATCTGGTGATTGTGGAGGCCATTGGAGTACAGTGACCTCATTGTCATTTACAAGAAACCAGTGGTGAGATGATTGTAGCTTTGTGACATGGTGCATTATGCTGCTGGAAGGAGCCATCAGAAGATGGGGACAGTAGTCATAAAGGGATGGACATGGTCAGCAACAATACTCAGGTAGGCCATGGCATTTAAACAATGCTCAATCGGTACTAAGGGGCCCAAAGTGTGCCAAGAAAATATCCCCCACACCATTACACCACCACCACCACCAGTCTGAACCGGTGATACAAGGCAGGAATGATCCATGCTTTCATGTTTACACCAAATTCTGACCCTACCATCTGAATGTCGCAGCTGAAATTGAGACTTATCAGTCCAGGCAAAGTTTTTCCAATCTTCTATTGTCCAATTTTTGTCTTTTGAGTCTGTGCGAATTGTAGCCTAAGTTTCCTAATCTTAGCTTACAGGAGTGGCACCCGGTATGGTCTTCTGCTGCTGTAGCCCATCTGCTTCAAGGTTCAATGTATTGTGCATTCAGAGATGGTATTCTGCATACCTTGGTTGTAACGAGTGGTTATTTGAGTTACTGTTTCCTTTCTATCATTTGGAACCAGTCTACCCATTCTCCTCTGACATCAACAAGGCATTTTCCTCCACACAACTGTATACAGCACTCCCAAAACGCCCTGCCCATTGAAATGAATGGGCAGCACTTCCAAAGCACCTGAAAAACACTTTGGAAGCGCCGCAACACGGGCATTTTTAACCACTTCTTTGGGGTTAAAAGTGCACCGCTAGCGGCCTTAAACAGCGCTAAAGCGTCGCTAAAAAAAAACCTTGCTTTAGCGCTAACGGCCGGCACTCGCAGTGTGAAAGGGGTCTAAAGCTCTACCAATTGAAGTGACTTCTCAGAATATATACAAGTATATAGGATTATCAGAAGTAATAATCTAAAGCAGTGTTTCTCAACTCCAGTCCTCAAGGTGCCCCAACAGGTCATGTTTTCAGGATTTCCCTCAAATGAAACAGAGGTCACTTCTTTAGATTCTGCAGAAATCTTCTCCAAGCGACTTCTCACCACAGCAACCTATTTTACTATTCAAACAATCCTTCATTATTAATACCAAATACAATGGCAGACTGAAAACCATGGCGAGAGCTTCCCATAAGAGTCTCTGTAAAGTTAATAATTCTGCTGGAACTTTTTTATTTTTATTTTTTGTGGTTTAACTTTAGACATTATAGAAAAATCTGATTCTGAAGAAAATGAAAGGATTACTCAGATGTATATACCCCTTTCTTGGTGAGAAACAATGAAATATACATCAATACTGACAGCCTCCTTTCCCCAGATTATAGGAATCTCATTCTCTGAGATGATCGGGGGTTCAGTAGGGTACGTGGCGAAGTTCTGCATTTGCATCTGAATTTTTATGATTTAAACCTGGGGTCTCCAAACTTTTCAAACACAGGGCCAGTTTATTGTCCTTCAGACTTTAGGAGGACGAGATTGTGGCAGAAAATGTTCTGGGCTTGGCATGAGTGAGAATAAATATGGCCTCAGTGTTGGTGGTCAATAGGAGTAGTGTCCCTATTAATAGGAGGAATAGTATCCCATCTTTGGTATCGGTGGAAGAAATAGTGCCCCATTGTTGGTGTCAGTGGGAGGAATAGTGCCTCATATCAGTGGGAGGAATAGTGCCTCATATCAGTGGGAGGAATAGTGCCCCATTGTTGGTGTCAGTGGGAGGAATAGTGCCCCAAGGGCCTGATAAATGCTAGCAAAGGGCCACATCTGGCCCTCGGGCTGCAGTTTGGAGACCCCTGATTTAAACCGTCAGCTTAAAGAAACACTGTCACCTGTCAATTTGGGGTAGAATGACAGCACTTACTTATATCCCCCTTTTCCTCCTAGCAAATTATGTTTACCAATCCAAGCTCCCTCACCGCCTTCCCGCTGCAGGGGTCCACCCTACGTTAGTGTCACATGGTCTCAGAGCTTACTTATGTGGGTGACATTGCTCCCCCTCAATGTGAAAATCTTCAGGCCTGGACATTGGTCAAGCAAGGTCACATGCTTCCCATCCCTACAGCAATAGACTGAGGGCTCTAATGGAGCATGGAAGGGTGCTCCCCCAGCAGTGGGGATCTGCCCCAAGAATTACATTTTAAAGTGATACTACAGGTTCAATATATATTTTTTTTTAATTACAAACATGTCATACTTACCTGCTCTGTGCAATGGTTTTGCCCGATTCTCCTCTTCTGGGATCCCCTGCTGGCATTCCTCCCCCCTACTGAGTGCCCCCGTTTGCTATGGGGGCACTCATCCTGGCTTGCTCCCGAGCAGCTCTGCCCAGTCTCCTGCTCTCTGGCTGTGATTGACAACAGCGGGAGCCAATGGCGTTTTTTTTCCCCTCGTAAAAGCATACACACGACCGTTTTTTCACGACGTGAAAAAGAACGACGTGAAAAACAACGAGAAAAAATAGAGCAGGTTCTAATTTTTTTTTCGGGCAGTTTTCTCGTTGCGAAAAATACTATGGAGCATAAACACAACCGTTTTTCACGACCAATCTAAAAAATGGAATTTTTCTCATCATGAGAAACGGTCGTGTGTACGCGCCATTAGAGGGGTAAAACAGGCGTCTTAAGTTTCTCTCATTCTATCCAAAACAAAAATGTGTTGGCTAGAATCAACGCTGTTGCTTCTGAAAAAAATAATGTATAACTAGGCAAAACTTTCTTTTTAGTTTTGGATGAAGTGGAGAGGGGTTAGAACACCTGTCAGTTTTTATTGCTGTCTGTGCCCCCTGTTAGAGAAATTCACCCTCTCTATTTGCCCTGTTTACCATTATCATTGAAAGTGCTTTCCCTAGAAAAGTAATAGAGGGGAGATGTTCAAAATGGGGACACTAGTTATGGTGACCTGGTGGGCTTCAAGAGATACCCTTAATTTGCAGGGATTTCCTCTCACTTCCTTTTGGCTATAAAACAGGAAGTGAAGATAAATCTCCCCAATGGGACAAAGAGAGCAAAAATAAACCTTACAGGGGGTTTAACCCTGACTTACTCTATCCAAAATGGAAAAAATGGAAAAAAAAATAAACAAAGAGGGATCTGTTAAAGGACCCAGTTAATACTTACCTATCCTACAGCCTGCACCACAAAAATAGGATTTTTTGTACTCACCGTAAAATCCTTTTCTCTGACATCCATGGACTGACACGGTGTCTCTTTACACTTTACACGTGGGTTATGTCCCTGCTTGCAGGAGAAGACCTAGGCAGAATGTGAAATGTTATACATACATTCCAAAAGCCAGAGCTGAACAGCCCCACCCAGGGGGCGGTCCCTCCGTACATAACCCTCCCACTACAGTCAGCAGACTTCAGTTCGTAACAAAGCAGTACAAACTTAAAAGGAAGGGTGGGTGCCGTGTCAGTCCATGGATGTCAGAGAAAAGGATTTTACGGTGAGTACAAAAAATCCTATTTTCTCTTACCATCCATGGACTGACACGGTGTCTCTTTACACTTTACACGTGGGATGTCCCAAAGCAGTGTCAAGAGGGATGGGAGCAGTATAAATGGAAAAACCAAAACTTCACTCCAATAAGGCAGAGCTCCTCAACGGAGGAGTCGCAACTTTAAACAGCGGCCTGCAGCACCCTGCGGCCGAAGGAAGCATCCGAAGATGCAGCCACATTAACCTTATAAAACTTAAAAGGCATGAACAGACGACCAGGTCGCCGCCTTGCACACTTGTGCAACCGACGCTTGATGTCGGGAAACCCAGGAAGCACCAATTGTCCTGGTGGAATGCGCCCGCCCTTTGAGAGCATAGGCTTGAATGACGGTTTGTCTGATTCCCCTAAAAATGATGGCAGACGAAACCGCTTGGCCCTGTTATGGACCAGAGACAGTCACAAATAGTGAGTCGGACTTCCGAATAGAAGCAGTAGCAGACAGGTACACGCGTAAGGCTCGTACCACCTCCAATATGTGCAGCGCAAACTCTCTGGGATGCGATGGGTGAGGGCACAAGGACGGGAGGGTAATGTCCTCATGTAGGTGAAAGGTCGACACCACCTTTGGCAAAAAAGGAAGGTCGCGGATGCAACACCGCCTTATCCTTATGGATGACTAAACCTGGCGACTTGCAGGACAAAGCCGCCAACTCAGACACTCGTCAAACAGAAGTGATTGCCACTAAAAAGGCCACCTTCTGAGACAAGACAAGAAGGGAAAATCCCGGATATTCCCAAAAGGAGGTTCCTGGAGGACCGAGAGCACCAAATTCAGATCCCACGGTGGGAGAGGAGGCTTGACAGGAGGGAGCACATGGCGAACCCAACACAAGGTGCTAACCAAGAAAATGACCCGCTAGAGGTCGCTGAAAGAAGACGGCCAAGGCCGAAATCTGATCCTTGATGGTACTCAAAGCAAGCTTTTGGGTCACTCCACACTGCAGAGGACGCAGGATTCTGGGGACGGAATACGTCCAAGGACGCCAGTCCAGCGCTTCGCACATGGCGATATAATCTTTCCAGCTACGGTGATAGATCTGACTGGAGGAAGACTTCCGTGTCCTTAACCTGGTCAAAATGACCGAGTCCGAGAGACCTTGGTCCCTCAACACCTGGCTTTTAACAGCCCTGCCGTTAAAGCCAGAGACTGTAAGCCGGATGAAGCATAGGACCTTGAGACTGAAGGTCCTCCCCCATCGGCAACCGCCAGGGAACGTCCGCGACGAGACGTACCAGATCAGCGTACCAGTGATGCTGCGGCCAATCCGGAACAATTAGGATCGACGGAGTTTATATCAGGCGATAAGGACCCTATGGGGCCACCAACGCATCCGAGGCATCGCCCAAGGATCCCTGGAACTGGCCACAACCTTGACCCTTGCGATTGAGTCTAAAGGCCATCAGGTCCACATCCGGCGTGCCCTGCGTCGGTAAAGGAGTTGAAATATGCAAGGACCACTCTTCTTGGTCCGGTGTCTGGCGATTCAGATAGTCCGCCTGCCCATTGTCTATGCCCAGAATGTAAAATGGCCTACAGAGCCGGCACGTTTCTTCCGGCCCACTTCAGGATACGGACTACCTCGGAAGCCGCAGCTGAGCTCCGAGTTCCCCCTTGATGGTTTACATACGCCACCGCCGTGGCGGTGTCCGACTGGCTCCTGATGGAGCGACCCCGTACTCTCTCTGACCTGAGGAGAGACACAGTCCGATGGCCCATATTACCAGAACAGTGATTGGTAAACGGGCTCGTCCGGAGTCCAAGGAATGAGCCGACAGGACTCCCCAGACTTCACCCCAGCCCGTCAGGCTGGTGTCCGTTATGAGTACCATCCAGTGGATGGGAGGGGAACGACTTTCCGGACCGAAGAGCCGAGGATCTCAACCACCATGTCAGGGGCACCCTGACCAGGTGAATCACCTGGATCTGAAGATCCAAGGACAACGGGGATTTGTCCCAGGTGGACAAGATCTCCTTCTGCAATGCTCTGGTGTGTGATTGGGCATACGGAACGGCCGCGAAGGAGGCCACCACGAGTCTCTGGACTCTTATGCAAAAAACGGATTGACAACCATTTTTGGGATGTCAGCACCCGCACCGCAGACTGAAGTGTCAGAAACTTCTCCAGAGGTAGGATACCTTTGCCTCCAAGGAGTCCAGAATCAGAACTAGATACTCCAGACACTGAGTCTGGACCAGGACTGACTCCTGAATGTTCAGGAACCACCCGAGTCCCTGAGGGTCTAATTGATGATAGTCACCTTTCCTCTAAGTCTGATCCACTTTCTGCTCTTAGCAGAAGATCGTCCAGATAGCCCACGACAGCAATACCTCGCTGTAACAGAAGGCTAGAACCGGAGCAAGCACCTTGGTGAACACCCTTGGTGCCGAGGCTAGGCCGAAAGGAAGAGCCACAATCGATAGTGGACTTCACTGATCGCAAAGCGCAGAAACTTCCGGTGACTTGCGCAGATCGGAACATGCAAGTAGGCGTCCTTGAAGTCCAAGGACGCCAGAAGAAAATCCCTTTGGTGGAGTGTAGCGATCACCGTGCGAATGGATTCCATGCGGAATTTCTGCACCTTCTCGAAGGCATTCAGGGCCTTGAGGTCCAGGATAGGTCGAACCACGTCCTACTTTTGGGACGACAAACAGATTCGAGTAGAATCCCTGAAAACTCTCCTGTGACGGAACCGGCACAATCACTCCGGACCTGATCAAATCCTGTACAGCCCCCAAGAGGGCTGCCCGACAGGTAGGAAGGAGAGGAAGATTTGAGGGAAAGAATCTGTCTGGGGGCCAGGATCAGAATACTATCCTGTATCCGGAGGTGACCTCCTCGCACACCCACCAGTCGGAGATTCGGGAGGACCACCGATTCGTGACCTGCGAAGTCGTCCCCCCACCCCAGAGTTGGGCGGAGGCAAGACTTCACGCGGAGGCGGGCTCGGGAGCCGCTTGTTTGGCTTACACACCCAGGGGCGCTTGTGCCCACCAGCCGCACTCCGTCAGTCTGGGAGGACCTACCTGTGGACTCGACTGACAAAAAAAACCCTTGTTTGCTGGAAAGGAAAAGGCCCTGTTTGCGGCGGGCCCCCTTACCCTTGCCAGTCTAAGGAAGAAGAGTGCTTTTACCTCCCATGACATCCTTGACGATGACATCCAGAGCAGCACCGAAAAGTCTACCACCTATAAAAAGGTAGATACGTCAGGAGCTTCTTAGAGGCTAGGTCAGCAGACCAGCATTTCAACCAGATAAGACGACGCCATACCACCGTCGGGACAGAGGCCCTGGATGTTAAAGGGACCGCGTCCAACGTGGTTTCGCACACATAAACCAGGCCCTGCCCAGTTGGTGGGCCAGAGTAACTGTGTCTGGAGGAAGATTATGCTCCTGTACAGCTAGGTGCAACATTTTTGCCCAACCTGTAAGTGTTTTAAAACACAAGGGTCGCCGCTACCACAGGCCGTAGGGCGGATCCCAACAAGGCAAACATGGCTATGCGCACCACTTCTGACCTCCTGTCAGTGGGGTCCTTAATGCAGGAGTCCCCTCCATCGGGAGAGTGGTGGCCTTGTTCAACAGGGCGACTGGAGGGTCGACCACTGGGGGAGAAGCCCACTTTTTAAGTAGGGCATCTTCAAAGGGGTATCTGATAGACAAACGCCGCGGAACCATAAAAAATTATTCTGCGGCTTTTTCCAGACCTTATCAATGAGCTGGTCAAAGAAAGTACAATGGAAAAAACCCCTTTAGAAGGCCTGGCCTTAAAAGAACCAAAGGAGACAGTATCCGCCTGAGGTTCTGCATCCGCAGCATTTGAGCTTGAGAGTGTCCCTCACCGCAGTCATGAGCACACTAACAAGCGCCCTGTCATTTACTGACTCAGAACTGGAGTTTCCCTCATAAGGAATGTCCTGTTCAAAACCATCCAATACATTCAGAACTAGGGTCCTGAGCGATAGTGGCTAGGCCCATATCTGAATCAGCGCACTGCCCTCGAGTAGATAAAGTGGGGAGAGGGTGCCTTTTTTGTACCTTGCGCTTGCACACAGCTCCCATCCTGGTCAGAAATTGATTCCAGGGCTGCCCACAACAGGTCCATAGGGACCGCAGGTGCTGAAGCACTGCCTGTTGCCACTGACATTTTTAGGGGAAGCTGGTGACACAGACTCCATATTGTCCCCCTCTGAGACTCTCTCAGATAAAAAGTCCACCCACAGGCTGTGCTGACTGAGGAGGGGGCGCCCAGGGGACTCACCAAACCGGACCAGGGACCGCTTAGTTCCGCCGTCTGTACCGCGCTGTGTCAGTGCTGGTGAGCTGTGAGGATACTGTGAGGAGATTCGCGCTGCTACAGCAGCGCTAGAGGCCAAACTAGTGCTGAAAAGCACGCGGGCTACAAGAAAATGGCCGCCACACTTCACTGAGGCGATCCGCGGCAAGATGGCCGCCATGACGCAGTTAAAATGAAACAGCACACACGCACAGCGCCACTCGGCGCTCAGGCCCCAAAAAAACCACACAAAAAAGCCCCAAAGCATACATTGCAGACCAGCATGAGCCCCCAAGAACAGTGTGACCCCCAAGCACCCCACACAGCCAGCGCCAGTAATGGTGACAGAGAGCGACAATAAAATACAGGGGGAGACAGGGAAAATCCCCCACAGAGAAACACACAGCCTTTTGTACTCACCTGCAGGCAGGAGAGACTACTTACCCGTCCCCTGAGGGACACAATGGTGTTTCTGACAGGACTATCACAGTGCAGTACTGAGTAGCTGTCGGCCCGGTCCACCGCGAAAGATACAGTCAGTCAGGAGCTGTTCAGTCTTGAGAGGACCGTGGGAGCATGAAAGCAAACCCGGCCACCCCTGGAGTCATGGGGCCTGTCGTGAACTGAGTCTCACGCACACAAGGCGAGGATCAGCACGCTCGATGGTCGGACAGGGAAGACTACGAGGATATCTTGTACCCAACCTGTTGCCCAGCCGACAGTTGATAGGAGATTCTCAAAAATAAAATAAAAAAGAATTCCAAAAAGGAATAAAATAGGTCAGGAGACTGGCTCCTGAGGGAGCCACGTCTTCTCCTTCTGCTAGGCAGAAAAAAACTGAAGTCTGCTGACTGTAGTGGGAGGGTTATGTACGGAGGGACCGCCCCCTGGGTGGGGCTGTTCAGCTCTGGCTTTTGGAATGTATGTATAACATTTCACATTCTGCCTAGGTCTTCTCCTGCAAGCAGGGACATAACCCACGTGTAAAGTGTAAAGAGACACCGTGTCAGTCCATGGATGGTAAGAGAAACTTTGCTATCTACCACTGACAATTTTTGTTTTTACACCAATCAATGGGGGAACTGGTGTCTGATATAACAGAAAGACCTTGTTTAGACTTGCTTGTTTAGCACGATCCACATTAGGTTTGCTCTTCAAACAGCAAAAGACAGGCGTTCCCCTGCCTCCGACAGACTGCAAGGTCCAGCAGTCCTCGTTCACAGAAATCACAGCATGTCCTACTAAGTGCAGACGAAAGGACTCTGAACCCAGCCTTCTCCCATATATAAATAAGTGTTATATATTTAAATTAACTGTATATAATAATGTCCCGGAAGACGTCCTTTGATGATGAAACGTGTATCGGAAGTAACGTTGTTTGTCAGCTCTGGTGATTTCTTTTTAATGCACACAGAAAAGTTAGTGCCACTACCCATACACCACATAGATAGCAGAGCTCCCAGGTGCTCGATCCACAGTTGCTGGCTGAGTAGAGTAATGAGGAAAAAATTATCCGCACTCTGGTTGCTGCTCTTATCAGTCCAGCAGTCTGCGTTAGTAGTAGCCGGTACTTCACTGGAAGAACAGCTGACAACAGGCAGATGTGACAGTGGGGCAGGCTGTAAGCAAATAGGCTGGCACAGGGCTCGGCTGATGACAGGCTGTGGATGCGCAGCAAGAGGCAGGAGGCAGAAGACCAGAAGATGATATGATGGACTAAAGGAGCTGTAGAAGGCTGTAAGAGCTGGATGCAGGTTTGGACAAAGTTGGTAACGCACAGGCAGAACAGGAATAGACAACAGACAGAAGAATGGTTGAGTCACAGGCCAATGTCAGCAATGGTGAATGGATCAGACAAGAGCAAAAGGCAGAGGCAGAATCTGGGGACAAGCCAAGGTCAGGGCAGGTAGCAGACAAGGGTGGTCAGGAGCAAGCCGGGTCAAGATCAGAGGTCAGGCACAGGAATCAGGAATACACTCACAGAACGCTATCGACCAAATGACAATTAGCCAGTGCAGTGGCCCTGTATAAATAGGCAGTTTGGCGCCAGTATTGGTGACAGGTGCACGCCTGGGAATGCGCATGTGCGTATGCAATCTGCTCACATCTATGTGCCTTTCCTCGGCCAGTTCCCGGCCGGCACATGCCCATAGGTATGCGTCTTGGAGCTCTATTAGTACTAAGGCGCAGCCTTCCCTGACACTCGTGATAATTTTTGGACTTTTAATTTCCATATATCACTTGGACACTGTCATTTATGCATTATTATATGGAGTTATTTTGAATATTTAACACTCATTTATGTATGTTTTTTCAGCACAACACAGTATATATATTCTTGTTCTTAACACTAGGAAGGATATCTTCTTTTTGTCTTTTAGCACATATGCACCAATATTTCTTTTCCCCCATATTTATATCACTAGTGGGTAGGCTGGATCCAAAAAGCCTGGGAACAGCAGCACACACACTAAGGCCCCATGCACACGAGACGCTGTTATTTGCTGTTGAACGCATGTTCAGAGGCAGTTGGACGCTTTTTTCAACTGCCCCTGAACCCATTCAATGTTATCCTATGTGTCCATGCACACACTCTCGTTTTTTGGCGTTTACAAGCAGTTGCGTTTAACCTCGTTTTTCTAGAAGCAAAAAAATGGGTTCAGACGCAAAAGTTTTCCACGTTTCAGACGCTAAACGCCGCTAAACGCGGCTAAACGCGGTACCAGCGTTTTGCCGCGTTTACGTTTATAAGCGTTTTTAAAGGTGACCTATTTTTTAACACTAGAAATCTCAAAAATGATGGCAAATGATGAAAAACTATTAAAAAATATAAAAGAAAACTGTAATTGCTTGCATTGCATTGTGGACAATCCACAACTTATGGCAGGTAACGTGGCAAGTGGACAATCCACAGCTTGTGGCAGGTAACGTGGCAAGCGGACAATCAATAACTTGTGTCAGGTGACGTGGCCAGTGGACAATCCACATCTTGTGGCCAGGTGACGTGGCCAGTGGACAATCCACAACTTGTGGCAGGTGACGTGGCCAGGTGACGTGGCCAGTGGACAATCCACAACTTGTGGCAGGTGACATGGCCAGGTGACGTGGCAGGTAACGTGGCCAGGTGACGTGGCACGTGATGTGGCCAGGTGACGTGGCCAGTGGACAATCCACAACTTGTGGCAGGTGACCTGGCCAGGTGACGTGGCCAGTGGACAATCCACAACTTGTGGCAGGTGACATGGCCAGGTGACGTGGCAGGTAATGTGGCCAGGTGACATGGCACGTGATGTGGCCAGGTGACGTGGCAAGTGGACAATCCACAACTTATGGCAGGTGACGTGGCTAGGTGACGTGGCAGGTAACGTGGCCAGGTGACGTGGCCAGGTGACATGGCAGGTAACGTGGCCAGGTGACGTGGCACGTGATGTGGCCAGGTGAAGTGGCCAGTGGACAATCCACAACTTGTGGCAGGTGACCTGGCCAGGTGACGTGGCCAGTGGACAATCCACAACTTGTGGCAGGTGACATGGCCAGGTGACGTGGCAGGTAATGTGGCCAGGTGACATGGCACGTGATGTGGCCAGGTGACGTGGCAAGTGGACAATCCACAACTTATGGCAGGTGACGTGGCTAGGTGACGTGGCAGGTAACGTGGCCAGGTGACGTGGCCAGGTGACATGGCAGGTAACGTGGCCAGGTGACGTGGCACGTGATGTGGCCAGGTGAAGTGGCCAGTGGACAATCCACAACTTGTGGCAGGTGACCTGGCCAGGTGACGTGGCCAGTGGACAATCCACAACTTGTGGCAGGTGACATGGCCAGGTGACGTGGCAGGTAATGTGGCCAGGTGACATGGCACGTGATGTGGCCAGGTGACGTGGCAAGTGGACAATCCACAACTTATGGCAGGTGACGTGGCTAGGTGACGTGGCAGGTAACGTGGCCAGGTGACGTGGCCAGGTGACATGGCAGGTGACGTGGCAAGTGGACAATCCACAACTTGTGGCAGGTGACGTAGCTAGGTGACGTGGCAGGTAACGTGGCCAGGTGACGTGGCACGTGATGTGGCCAGGTGACGTGGCCAGTGGACAATCCACAACTCGTGGCAGGTGACCTGGCCAGGTGACGTGGCCAGTGGACAATCCAGAACTTGTGGCAGGTGACGTGGCAGGTAATGTGGCCAGGTAACGTGGCACGTGATGTGGCCAGGGGACGTGGCAAGTGGACAATCCACAACTTGTGGTAGGTGATGTGGCAAGTGATACGCTAAATACAAGTACACTGCTGCTCTCTCAGCTGCTGCTACTCACTCTGGTCTCACAAACTGGCTGAAATGGTTAAAATTTACTGTTTTTTGAGCTTAGGGAGGGTCTTATGATGAAACGCTTATAAACGCAAACGCGATAAAACGCCGCTAAACGCGGCCACAAACGCGGCAAAACGCGCGTTTTTAAACGCCGGTTTCAGCATTTAAAAACGTGTGTTCAGCAGAGTTTGCACCTGCGTCTCGTGTGCATGGGGCCTAAGGCTCCATGTACACAGAAGCTGATAAACTGCAGTTAATGGGCGTTTTGGCGTTTTTTTTAAAAGCCCATTAACTGCACTCTATGTTAGCCTATGTGTTCATGTACACATAACGTTTTTTAGCTTTAATGAGCAGTGGAGTTAATGGGCTTTTTTCTGAACGCAGGAAATTTGCGTTCAAAGTGCCGTTTTTCGGCAGAAAAAAACGCAAAACGCCGAAAAACGCTCAAAAACGCTGGCCTCGAGCGTTTTTTGGTCCATTGAAAATTTTTTTTTTTTTTTTAAAGCTAAAAAAAGCTACACTGAAAAACGCTAATAAAAGCTAGTAAAAAAAACGCTGATAAAAGCTAGCTTTTTCTGCTGCTTTAAAAACGGCCGTTTTTGAGCTTCTGTGTACATGGAGCCTAACTCTTTCCCTCCCAGTCTGGGCCACCCACTAACTGAACCAACACCTCTGTAAGCAAATTGCCTACACGTCGCCCCCTGCATCATTACTGTGTCCCGTATTGATTGAGGCTGGCTTATAAGCACTGTGCATTCGCAACCAAATTCCTTGGTTTTTTTTTTTATTGTTGCTGTTAGCAATCAAATGGTTATTTGAGTGTGGTTTAGGACTAATTTTTTTTATTTGATCTCCTGGCAGGATAAACAGGTAAGGCCCCATGCACACGAGACGCTGTTATTTGCTGTTGAACGCGCGTTCAGAGGCAGTTGGATGCTTTTTTCAACTGCTCCTGAACCCATTCAATGTTATCCTTTGTGTCCATGCACACACTCTCGTTTTTTGGCGTTTACAAGCAGTTGCGTTTAACCTCGTTTTTCCAGAAGCAAAAAAATGGGTTCAGACGCAAAAGTTTTCACGTTTCAGACGCTAAACGCGGCTAAACGTGGCTAAACGCGGCTAAACGCGGTACCGGCGTTTTGCCGCGTTTGCGTTTATAAGCGTTTTTAAAGGTGACCTATTTTTTAACATTAGAAATCTCAAAAATGATGGCAAATGATGAAAAACTTAAAAAATATAAAAGAAAACTGTAATTGCTTGCATTGCATTGTGGACAATCCACAACTTGTGGCAGGTAACGTGGCAAGTGGACAATCCACAGCTTGTGTCAGGTGATGTGGCCAGGTGACGTGGCCAGGTGACGTGGCAGGTAACGTGGCCAGGTGACGTGGCAAGTGGACAATCCACAACTTGTGGCAGGTGACGTGGCACGTGATGTGGCCAGGTGACGTGGAAAGTGGACAATCCACAACTTGTGGCAGGTGACGTGGCTAGATGACGTGGCAGGTAATGTGGGCAGGTAACATGGCTAGGTGACGTGGCCAGGTGACGTGGCAAGTGGACAATCCACAACTTGTGGCAGGTGACGTGGCCAGGTGACGTGGCACGTGATGTGGCCAGGTGACATGGCAAGTGGACAATCCACAACTTGTGGCAGGTGACATGGCCAGGTGACGTGGCAGGTGACGTGGCAAGTGGACAATTCACAACTTGTGGCAGGTGACGTGGCCAGGTGACGTGGCACGTGATGTGGCCAGGTGACATGGCAAGTGGACAATCCACAACTTGTGGCAGGTGACGTGGTAAGTGGACAATCCACAACTTGTGGCAGCTGATGTGGCAGGTAACGTGGCCAGGTGACGTGGCAGGTAACATGGCCAGGTGACGTGGCCAGGTAACGTGGCAAGTGGACAATCCACAACTTGTGGCAGCTGATGTGGCAGGTAACGTGGCCAGGTGACGTGGCAGGTAACATGGCCAGGTGACGTGGCCAGGTAACGTGGCAAGTGGACAATCCACAACTTGTGGCAGATGATGTGGCAAGTGATACGCTAAATACAAGTACACTGCTGCTCTCTCAGCTGCTGCTACTCACTCTGGTCTCACAAACTGGCTGAAATGGTTAAAATTTACTGTTTTTTGAGCTTAGGGAGGGTCTATGATGAAACGCTTATAAACGCAAACGCGGTAAAACGCCGCTAAACGCGGCCCCAAACGCGGCAAAACGCGCGTTTATAAACGCCGGTTTCAGCGTTTAAAAACGTGTGTTCAGCAGAGTTTGCACCTGCGTCTCGTGTGCATGGGGCCTAAGGAAGGAACTGAGGTCAGCTGCTATGAACTGACTTAGAAACTACAGTGCAGCAGCACAAACACTGTATCGCTGTTTTCCATGTTATCTTTCCAGCAACCCAGACATTATTTGAATATCTTTTGCATGGAGCTCCCAGCTGGTGGCAGGGCCTGAATGGCATTCAGCAGACCTGGACATGTTGCTCAGCAGAGTATAACCAAACCCTTCCAAGCTCTTCAAGCTGTTCATCCTCACAATGCAGCCATTATTTGACTATGATCTGGGACAAATCAATGCAACAAACACAAGCTGACAATAACATTAGCAGATTGGTGAAGGTTCGGCGAGAAGACTTATGGCTTTGTTTAACAGGAGATGCTATCTGCTTCGATAATTAATGCTCCGCTAGTTAAGAGATCCTGACATGCTGCCCAAAAACGTGAGATGATTGTCTACATTTCTGGATAGAAGCTACTTTGGAAAAACAATAATCTGTCCATGGGGATTCTGTGATCTCTGCAGACTACTTGTGGATGACCAGTGTTGGGGAAAATAAAATGTGTTGTCTGTAATTAAGTCCTTCATTGTTCTCCTGAGATACAGTATAACCTGTACCATGGTGGCTATTTTAGGGCTTGTTCACACTGGCCTGCACGCTAAAACACTTGGCACGGGTGCCATTCAGAGATTTTAACAACCTTTTTTGCAGATTATTACCTTTTGTTATTCTGAAGCAATCCCTGTGTGTTTGTCTGTTCCCATGAGGGAAAGTGAGTCTAAATGGAGTGGTTTCATATTAATCAATCAGCTGCGGCAGCTGTAGGGCTCTAATGAGGAAAGCGGCATCCCTTTAGACGTGTTCCTATTGGGAATATTTTACCAAAAATGAAATTTTTGTTCCAGGGGATGCCTGAAATCAGACTTGTATTTTAGTGCAGACTTCTGGGAAAATTGGTGAGTCAATCACACAAGCAGGAAAATATGTTTCTGGGGGACGTACTGTACGCATTCTGTGTACAGAACACCTCCAGGTAGCCATATTGTATTGCATTTTCAGAAAATGACAGCGGCTGCAGATTGAAAAGAAAGGATATTTTTAATAACATTCAATTACAATATGATTTATGTCACAATTGTATACGCTATATTATTATTTTTTTTCTTTGTTTGACATTTTTTTCCCCACGAAAGTGGTTACCCTTTAAGGATGCTCCCGCCCGTGCTCAGGTGTTGACTGGTCTTTAGCTGTTCTCTGTGTCCTAGTTTCATCCAGTGTATTTCATTTGTTGCTGACCCAGGTTGCTCCTGACCTGATCTCGAATTCTGCTCTTGACTTGTTGCCAGTTCCTGACCCGGCATTTGTTCCTGACTTCAGGTCTGCTTGTGATTAGGTACCTCGCTGCCCACCTAATGATGACCCTGGCTAATCCTGTGACCATGCTTCTGCCTCTGATCTTGCCTTCCTGACCTGATTGAGTGCCTACTTGGCAGCCTGCTGTTGTAACTCTGTGCACCACTAAATGTTCCAGCCTTAAGTCTACCGAGAGCTCTGACAAGCTACACTTCCTGGGCCTGCAGCACAAGTGGAGTGCCCCTTTAACCTCGGCTGGACTGCTGAGCACGGCTACTATTCCGGACCTGATGGTTCTATAAAAATAACGTAAAAAAGAAAAGGCAGATAAGCAAGGCTGCTTAAGGACCATAACCATGAGCCATGATTACTAAAACAAAATTCTACATAGATATTTTAGGAAAAGTTGTATAAATGTATTGAATACAAAAATAGTTCAATGCAAAATAAATGGAACTGAAAAATATAAAAAGGAACCATCCACCATCACCAATAAAAAGACAATGTTGTCTAGATGCCAAAACTCACACACATACAGTTCAATCATATGCAATAAAATGCATGGAAACAGTGTATATTGTATATGACCACCAATAACTGGAAAGGACATGGCAGTGTGGCCAGCACAGAACCAAAAAATATAAGGTTCAGTGCACTAAACCCAAATCACAATGGATTCAGTACATAACCTAATATTGCCACAATGCCAATGTCAAACACTGGGACCATAGATGTGTTATGTACAACACTAAACAGAGGAGTGAGTACACTTGGCAGTCCGTGGATAGCTGAACTGATGGATAAATCCAGGCTCCTTAGGACGAATTCAAAACATCACACTTCCACAATCGGTTAAGCCGTGGTCACAGTGCAATGCACCATAATTAACGTATGATAAGGATAATCCTCTGTAGTTGGGGTGACCATGGAGTCTTTGGCAAACGGAACTAAACAACCAGACATCAATTTGGAAACGATAACAAATGACAATACTATTGTACATGGGATAAAAATGACAAGCAGCAGCGCCTGTTTTTGCAGGGAGCAGGAGGAATTGAAAATATTGGATGGCTTGCATAGTATCCTATAAATGCATAGTTCTCATCCAACCTCTATGCTCCAAGAGCATTCAGCTCTAAATCAAGGCAGGGAAACAAGCACAGCCCCATGGATCAGGTGAAGTTTGTATCAAACCTGATAGTTGGATGTGTTCCCTGCATTGGACTGTGCTGCTCAATAAGGCATCAGCAAAGGATGGCTGCCTGTTGTTGCTCCAAATAGTTCATGGTGGCTGAACCATGCTCCACGTGTCTCAATCTGTGTACCCGCCGCAGTATCAAGAGTGTCACTGCGGCTGCCCCGGTAGATGGAGGAGGTGGATGGTGAGCTAGATGACGTCTGGCGCACACCTGCAAAACGTCAGTGCATTTCGCCTGGAAACCCAGCTTCTTCAGGAGGTCACCTGATGGTTCACCAGTCTCTTTGGGATCGCATCTCCTGCTGCAATTTCTTTTATCAACATCCGCACTCGTGTTCCTCCTGTACGTCGGCACCCTCTGTTTCACTCTCAGTGGGGCTTGGGCTGGAGATACAAGGGAGTCCTACCTCCTGATTTCAGTCTCCTCACAGGTACATGACGCCTTTCTTTCTGCTGTCCTGTCAAGATCAAAGCCTCTTACTCTTTAATATTTTAAAGGGGTTTGTTTTTATTTATTTTTCTGTTTTGTATTGCTAGAGCATTTTTTTTATGTTTGGTATTCTCAAAATGCAGCACTTGTTGCTGAACTGTTTTGGGGCTGCTTTTTGTATGCATCATGCCGCTACTTTGTTGTGCAAGAACAGAGTGCACCAGAAGCATCTCACATTGCTTACATTCATCTTACACCCCCTTATAGTCATAGTAAAAATACGTGAGGCATACATCTCCCAAAAAAAGACAGAGACAAGCAGGTCTAAAGGCAGAGGTTTTGCATATGGGTGTTGCCATTTGTATGCAGTATGCTGCCATGTTGTTATGCACCACACATTCACCTCCCTATAACCATTAATTGCATGTAGCGCCCTGCTCCTGATGACCAGGCGCAATGTTAAATTTAGTGGGTGTCTGAGCTGATAGTTGGCTCAGACTTTGCAATGATTAAGGCTAAATCAGCCTCTGTTCCGGCTATGGCTGTGTTTGGAAGGACTTCCCACTGTTGCCTGTAGGTGGCGTTACCACCCCAGGCCAATGTTGGAACACAAGCAGGCCAAAGTGTATTGGGTGCTTTCCCCCGGGAACAGCCCAGTGGGAGTGGTCTCCCCGCTGGGCATGCTGGGGAAGGGTACTTAAGGGGCAGGCGCCATTTTTCGTGGCTCTCTTCGCCTCGTGGCCCTCCTGGCTCGAGGTATGTGTTACTGAAATTTCAGCTTCTGAGCCACGCTGCCCCGAGGCTGCATCTCTGGCGGGTAGGCCCAGTTGTCCTGACTGGGGCTTGCACTTTGAAGGTGATCCTGTGCTGTCTGTCCTGCGGGAGGAAGCCACTCAATGGAGGAAACCCGGGGAGGACCTGTCCTGGAGAAGACCAAGCGGAAGGCTGGTGTCTTGGGGAAGGCCTGGTGACCTTATTGAAGGATGCACCGTAGATCATGTTACCTTACAGTGTCCTGGTTTGGCTTAAAGGCTCTTAACCACTTCAACACCGGGCTTTTTTTACCACCTCAATACTGGGCCTATTCTGGCACTTCTCTCCTACATGTACAAATCATTTTTTTTCTTTTGCTAGAAAATTACTCAGAACCCCCAAACATTATATATGTTTTTTTAGCAGACACCCTAGGGAATAAAATGACAGTCATTGCAACTTTTTTTCTTGCACGGTATTTGCGCAATAATTTTTCAAACGCCTTTTTTTGGGGAAAAAATGGTTTCATGAATTAAAAAATAACAAAACAGTAAAGTTAGCCCAATTTTTTGGAAAATAATGAAAGATTATGTTACGCCGAGTAAATAGATACCTAACATGTCACGCTTTAAAATTGCGCACACTCATGGAATGGCGCCAAACTTCGGTACTTAAAAATCTCCATAGGCGACTGTGACAGGGGTCACTTTGGGCACAGGGTGAGCCAGGAAATAATGGACATTAAGAATGTCTTGGATTGCTTTAAATTGGGATAGTAATATTAATCCACAAAATGTACTGGTTGTTTGATTCTGAACTCAACAAGTTAATTAAGAGATGCTGATGTGTCACCTGTCTGATTGTGTAATGTTAATGAATCTCAACTATGCTACAGATCCTTTCATTGTGAATAGTGATAATTAACTCTGTACTTGTGTGTATTGTAAAGCAGACAGACAGTCTGGTGAATATAAAGGTCATGCATAGTCATTTAAGATGTAAAGGGATTAGCTAAGATATGTCAGAATATGTGTATTGGGAGCTCGTTATGTAACCATTGTGTGATGTTGTGGGTGGAGTTGGACCATTGTTCATTTAGATTAATGCAGTATTATTTTGGCGTATAAAGAGAACCTGCTCTCATTAAAGATTGTCAGACAAGCTAGAAACTTCATACAGAGTGTTTGTCTCGTATATCTGGAAGGATTATTCCTATGGGAAGTGGTCGCCTGACTGTGGAGTGTCGGTAGTGGATGTGTGTTCAGGAGAGGGAATATCTTAAACGGCGTTAACCCCTTTCATACTTGGGGTGCCGTTACAGCGACGCTATAATTTTTTTTACAGGTTACCAGGTTAGAGTTACAGAGGAGGTCTAGTGCTAGAATTGTTGTACACGCTCTAACGCACGTGGCGACACCTCACATATGTGGTTTGAACGGCGTTTACATATGTGGGCAGGACTTATGTGTGCGTTCGCTTCTGATCACGAGCTACCGGGGACAGGGGCGTTTTAATTTTTTTTTTTTATTTTACTTAATTTTTTTTATTTTTACACTTATTTTTTAAAAAAAAATTGATCACTTTTATTCCTATTACAAGGAATGTAAACATCCCTTGTAATAGGAATGTGTGTGAAAGGTCCTCTTTATGGAGAGATGCGGGGTCAATAAGACCCCACATCTCTCCTCCAGGCTGGAAAGCATGAGATCGTGAAAAAAATTTCACCGATCTCATGCTTACTAGCCACAATGGCGGCTTTGTTTACATTTGAGGACCCGGGCGTGACGTCATCACATCGCACCCGGGCCTCTGACGGTCATAGAGATGACTGGTGACCATCTGGTCATCAGTCATCTCTATGCTTCCTATCGTGCGCTGGACGATTCATTCTCTGGGCCCCCGATGGCACGGGAGAGCCCGGAGAAGCACCGGATGGCGGCAGGAGGGGGGCAGATGTCCCCTCCCGCCGTTTATAAGAACGATCAAGCGGCGGAACCGCCGCTATGATCGTTCTTATGGTGCACAGAATCGCCGGCAGAACAGAAGGATATCTGAATGATGCCTCTAGCTGCAGGCATCATTCAGATATTCTCCCACAAAGCCCAGGACGTCATATGACGTCCACCCAGGACGTCATATGACGTCCACCCAGGATGGGAGATCCCATCTATGGACGTCATTTGACTATGGCTGGGTAGGGAAGTGGTTAAACTGTAAGGCTGGATCTCTGGATACTAAATGCTGTGGCAGAGGATCATTGAACAGTTCATCGTAATCGTCCTAAAGGTCTGTGGCAGAGACTGTTATTTCTTTAATTGTTCGTGCATCATCCCGGCTGCTAGGCCTAGTGAGAGGGGCCTATCCGGGTGAGCAATACCCACTTGAAGGAGTGTGATGAGTGTGACTTTTGAAGTTTAGAAGTTTCCCCAGTGATCTGCATTGTGTGCCTGAACCTTCCCCTGACCCTCCATCCCTCTACCTATGCAAGTTTGTGAGAAATAAAACTCAACGAAAAGGATTTATAACTTGTGTAGACATTGAAGTTTCTACAGACTCTCATCCCCTAGACAACGAATGGTGAGGTAACGTGAAAGGCCCAAATCTAAACCAGCAGCTCCTACGGGGGTACCGCTACATACATAAAAGCTAGGCAATCACCCACAAAAATAATAATGGCCAAGGCAAAAAATGAGAGGCAGAGGTGTCTGTGCATGGAGGTTGAAGGGCCTAGCAGGTCCAGCAGGACAAAGTGGTGGTAAGGTTGCACACAATGTGGCCAATCAATCTAGCCACATCAAGTACATGAGTGCTGATAAAAAAAAAGTCAGCTGTCACTGAGGCAATCTGTGAAAACCGCATGGTTCCATGACACTGCGTACATCGGTACACGATTACCTAAGCCTACGATTTAAAGGATTTGTTCGCATTTCATTTGTCCCTCAAAGCCACATAACATCTCCCCACTCATGTCGAATTTTTACATTTCTCTTTAGCACTTCAGAGCTCAACTCCCCGTGCTATTTGTTTGGCAATAGCCTGCCCAACAACCCCACTAGACGCCACAGTTGCTTATCAAGATTCACCTCCCAATGATTTCAATGGGGCTTCATAGTGGAATTCATGGTTCAATTATTTTTTTAATGGATTTGCAGAACCCTTGATGAATTGAATCTCAGTAGTTTCCCTAATCCTCATTGTTAATCAATCTGATACAGGATATGGCAAATTCCAATATAATATATTTGCCAGCTAATTCCCTCCACGGCAGCCGTCATCCGGATTCCCAGGTCATGCATTCCTACTCAGCCTCTCCACTCCTCCCTCAGCTTCTCTCTCTCTGTCAGAGCCTGGGGTCTGACCAAGTGTCTGTTCCTCTTGTATACAGAGGGAGCAAATCCATCAAATCCGCTACTGTCTTCTGGACTTTGTTTAAAGTGGACTTGGACTTGATAAGGGTTATCTACAGGTCATGTTTTCAGGATTTCACTCGGATGAAACGGCTGTGGTAATTACTAAGGCAGTGAAACTGATCAAATTACCTGTGCAAAATAATGGAAAGCCTGAAAACATGGCCTGTTGGGGGTACTTGAGGACTGGAGTTGAGAAACATTGATCTAGAACAGGGGTCTCTAAACTTTTCAAACCAAGGGCCAGTTTATTGTCCTTCAGCCTTAGGGAGGGCCGGATTGTGGCCAGCGGGGGCAGAAAATGTCTTGAGCCCAGCATCAATGAGAATAAATATGGCCTCAAGGTTGGTGGTCAGTAGGAGGAATAGTAGTGCCCCTATTTGTAAGAGGAATAGTATCCCATCATTGGTTAGGTATCAGTGGAAGAAATGGTGCCCCCTTGTTGGTGTCAGTGGGAGGAATAGTGCTCCAAGGGCCGGATAGAGGCTAGCAAAGGGCCACATCTGGCCCTCTAGCCACAGTTTGGAGACCCCTGATCTAGAACATCTAGGAAAGTCAATTGTGCCTGAACAGTACCTTTTGTCTTGAATTCTTAAATTACTTCTAAATAAAACAGAGTACATTCTGACATATCACTGTTTTGTAGCCTAATAACTGTATATCTGCAGTATGAGATCATCTAAGGCACATGTGTCAAACAAAAGGTTTGCGGGCTGAATCCGGCCCACCAGCAGCATGTGTCTGCAGTGTGTACTGCTTGTAGTCTTATACTATAAAAATGGTCCTTTAAGCCATGTCCAATATCCAATGCAGTTTAGCCACACCCATTCCTCGCTGCGGTGCGCTAAGCGTGCTGCATCTTTTTTCATTTCAGGTTGTCCCTCATTGGCAATGTCAAATGCTAGGAGGTATGCATGTGGCCCTCTCCTGCAGCTGCGGCACCCCTCTCGTCCCTACCTCCAGCTTGTCTCAGCAGTTTGCAGCAGAGAGGAGGACAGAACTCCTCCACCAGATCCTGCACTTCTTTGTGCAGCCACGGAGAGGCTTGTCTCTGCCCCCCCCCCAACAGTCATCAGCAGAGAGGAGGACAGAATTCCTCCTACAGATTCTGCACCTCTCTAGGCAGCCAGACTTGCATCATCTGCTTCAAGAGTGTGAGTGGGCTCTTTGCCGGTCTGCCTCTGCCCTTCACAGCCAAAGTCTTACGTTATTACTAAAACCAGTAATATTCAAAGACAGAGGCATTTATTTAATATGATAATGATCAGATTTATATAGTCTTACAGATACAACTGGCCCTTTGAGGGCAACCATAACCATACCTCCCAACTTTTTGAAATGGGAATGAGGGACACCTATTAGAAAAAGTATATAGGCATAGGACACACACCCTGCCACGCCCTCTTAAAGTAAAATTCTACAAAAAAAGGACCCACGAGTTCTTTTTTTTTTTTATGATTAATATTCCTTTAATACTGCCTTTTGAAATTTACAAATGGAATAATTTAGAAATTGGATGAAAGGTTTAGCACTGAAAAACACTTCGAAAGACAAATGGTGCAATTTATATACAGCTATATGGATCAGACCAAAATGAGGAGGAAAGAGGGACAGAGGGACATTGTTCCAAATCAGGGACAGTCCCTCCAAATCAGGGACAGTTGGGATCTATGAATAATGCTGATGCGGCCCAAGATGAAATTGAGTTTGACACCCCCTGATCTAAGGCATTGCTGCCTCTGACATGTATTATTAGCTTTGGAGTGAGATTTTCTCACTGTTCTCCTTGCTGCAGAGAAAGCTGTACCTGAGGACCTGCAATGCAAGGATCTCGCTGATTCTGCTTTATTAATTCTGCGGATCTGTGCTTCCTCCACTTCTCTTACTACTTCTTAAGGAGCTACAGTCTTTTAAAAAAATAAAAGTCAGCAGCTACAAATACTGTAGCTGCTGACTTTTAATAAAAAGACACTTAGCCACCCAGGGATCCAGTGATGTCTCCACCTGGGCTGGTTCTTCATCAGTCTTCAGGCCCCTGGCGCCGCTATGTTTACTGTGGGAAGCCAACCGTTACTTCCTGTGGGCTCACAGCCGGCTCCCCACTGCGAATGTATGAAATGTGCTGCAGATTCTAAATGGTCCCACAGCCACCTGGGATCTGTGATGTATCCCAGGAGGTTACAGGTGGGAGGGTTGGGGGCGGTGCCAAACTGGTACCTGCAGAAGTGGGAGCGGGTACCCGTCGAAACTAGCCACTGGCTCCCTGAAAAAAATAAAAAAATTAGGAGAAAGGAGGGGGGAGGAGGAGGATAAGCGTAACTTCCCTTTTCAGGTGAAGTTTCACTTTAAATAATATCTATTATCACATTGCCATCCATGGGGCAGGTCTGACATGAGTATGCAAAGGCCTGTATTTAGAAAAATGGCTGCCTCAGCACAATTCAGATCAAGGCATGGTAATGGGGTAAATACCAGCTGTGCCCTCTGCTTGCCAAGTTTGGGTACACCTTTCAAAGTACAAGTCCTTCCCAGTGTAGACAAAAAGGAGTAAAATATACATTTTGTGATGTTTTGATA
Organism: Rana muscosa; assembly: GCA_029206835.1. NCBI lineage: Eukaryota > Metazoa > Chordata > Amphibia > Anura > Ranidae > Rana > Rana muscosa. The sequence continues at coordinate 291,546,094 of CM055128.1, read as the reverse complement.
CATTATTTGCATGTTTATGTATTTATTGAATGTTAATATTGTTAATATTAAACTGATCAATGCAAAAAAAACATGGAAATCCCATAGAATTTATATTGTATATTAAAAAAGACATAACATATAGTAAATAAAGTAAATTAAATTGATTTTAAACCATTATAGCTTCGCTGCCACCTTCTGGTGAAAACTGGTATCGCTACAATTATCACAAATATAATGGAGCTCTACGAGAACAGTTGGACTGCAGCCTGCAAATAACCAACAGCAAACATCTTCAAAGCTGCATACTGCAAACTTAGTATATCAGAATATAGTCATCACATAGAGAACCCAGAGCTGTTCAAGGTATCGTTTTTCTGTAATGTTTCTTATAATTCACTGTACAGCAGAACTTTAACCACTTAAGGACCGGAAGATTTTCCCTCTTAATGACCTGGCCATTTTTTGCGATATGGCACTGCGTCGTTTTAACTGACAATTGCGCGGTCGTGCAACGCTGTACCCAAACAAAATTGATGTCCTTTTTTTCCCTACAAATAGAGCTTTCTTTTGGTGGTATTTGATCACCTATGCGGTTTTTATTTTTTGCGCTATAAGGCCTCATGCCCACAGACGTTTTAAAAAACGGGCTGTAAAGCTAGTGCAGACGCCAGGAAAAAAAGCGGTGTTTTTAACGCGATTTTTACCGCGTTTTGCATTGAATTCAATGCACGTTTCCCCGTGCTAGCTTTCAGCCGCGTTTTTCTTTCTCTATTCCAAATCAATGGTTCCCTATAGGAGCCCATTGATTTGAATAGAGGTCGCACCAGAAGCCGGATCAAGATGATCCGACTTGCGGGGCGACTTGTGTGCTGAGAATCTTGAAGGGGAACCCAGCGAAAATGTTAAAAAAATTGGCGTGAGGTTCCCCCTCAGGAAGATACCAGACCCTTCGGTCTGGTATGGATCTTGAGGGGAACCCCCACACCAAAAAAAAAAAATGGCGCGGGGTTCAGCCCAGGATCCATACCAGACCGAAGGGTCTGGTATCGTCCTGAGGGGGAACCTCACGCAAATTTTTTTTTACATTCGCGGGGTTCCTCTTCAAGATTCTCCGCACATGAGTCGCCCCGCAAGTCGGATCATCTTGATCCGACTTCTGGTGCGACCTCTATTCAAATCAATGGGCTCCTATAGGGAACCATTGATTTGGAATAGAGAAAGAAATGCCGGACGAGCGTTAAGCCTCGTTACATCGCGTTTTTCCACCCTTTGCCGGCGTCTGACGTCTTTACAGCTCTAACGCTGGAGCTTCAGAACGCACTGGTCCTGGGTTTTTTTTTTGCAGCTTAAAAACGCCTATGCCATTTACAGCTCAAAAAAGTCACGGTGGGCATGAGGCCATAGGCTAACATGGAGAGCCGTTTTTAAGCTGCAAAAAACGCTCATAAAAGTGGCTGTAAAAACGTAAACAAAAAAAAGATGACAATATATATATATATATTTTTTTGCTATAATAAATATCCCCCAAAAATAAAAAATGTCTTCATCAGTTTAGGCCAATATGTATTCTTCTACATGTTTTTGGTATAAAAAAAAAAAAATCGCAATAAGCGGATATTGATTGGTTTGCGCAAAAGTTATAGCATCTACAAAATAGGGGATAGATTTATGGCATTTTTTTAATTTTTTTTTTACTTGTAATGGCGGTGATCAGCGATTTCTAGCGGGACTGCGACATTGCGGCGGACAGATCGGACACCTAACTTACATTTTTCACACTTTTTTGAGAACCAGTGACATTATTGCAGTAATCAGTGCTAAAAATATGCACTGACATTGTACTAATGACACTGGCAGGGAAGGGGTTAACATCAGAGGCGATCTAAGGGTTAAATGTGTTCCCTGCAGGTGTGTTCTAACTGTATGGGGGACTGAATGACTGGGGAAACACACAGATCTGTCTTCTTGCATAGCAGAAAGACAGGATCTGTGTGATCTCCTCTGTCAGAATGGAGATTTACCTTGTTTACACAGGCAGATCCCCGTTCTGTCACTGCGGGGAACGATCGCGGGTGGCCGGCGGACATTGAGTCCGCCCCACCCGCTGATTGGCTCCCCCGCTGGCCAGTGGGCGCACGTGCGCCCACAAATCGCTGTGTACAAGCCGACATACAATGACGATGATTTGCTGGAAGCAGCCACATTGCTGCAGTACAACTGCGGCGGCTGGTCCTTAGTAGTTAATCCATCAGTCAACTATTTTTAATCCTTATGCTGCTAGCATCAGTAAATAGATAGGAAGGTGTGCCCTATTTACTTGTTTTACTTTTTTTTTTTTTATATAGTTCTTTAGTTGCTTCCCGGTTTGTGACCTAGGCCAAAATGATGTCATACATCCCAGGAGTCTTCATGGACATTTTTTCTCTTTCATATGGAGGAGGGGGAAGAGGGGCTTTCTTATCTTGACATGTCTATCTGTCTGCCTGCCTGAGCTAAGGGCAGATGGATTCCAGACAGCAAATGTTACATGAATCATTCGCCCTTACTCAGGATGGACATGGCTAGAAATGCTAGGGTGTGTTTATTAAAATGATTTCTTGACAAAATAAAGCATGGAGACATGGATAGATGGGAGGGCTTTGAATATTGAAAAGAGATTAAACAGTGTTTTCGGTTTGTGGTGCTGCTTTAAAGGCTCATTTTCACTGTTGTGTACAAGAGGTATTTCAGCGCTACTATGAGATTTTAGTTAATAGTGGATCAACTGCTACAAGGCACTGGAAGGCGAAACCACAACTTGAATAAAATGTATATAGAAGATAGTGCTGAGCTGTTGTAAATGACTCTAAGGTCCAAGTATACAGTATGATGTACACGGCTATGTAATGCCAAAAGGGTATCAATATAAATCCAAAACCTTAGTGTACTGACCGTACTAAAAACTATATTGCAACAATTTTGCTAATAATAATAAAGTGCAAATGTGCAAAATAACTTTGATACCAAAAAATATTCCAAGCAAAACCTTAATATACTCCTGTGTTAGTAAGGTATCTCACGCTACCAGCAAGTGCTGAAGCAATGATGAAGTGCAAAATGTGCAAAGATCTGTGTCATAAAAATAGTGCAAAATGATAACTAATCCTTATTGATTCAATGGTACTATAAGCAAATACCGAAGCAATGGTAAAGTGCGGAATGTGCAAAAAAAACTTATTGCATAATATTTAGATGATCCAAATAAGAGTGAACGTATAAATTAGTGTTGATATTATAGTCCAAACAGTTGCACATAAAGTGTTAAGTGCTAGGATTGAGTGCTGAGTGATGATTTCTTCAGTGACTTCCACGCTGTGAAATAAATGACCCTCTATTGGTGGTGAATGAGTGGCCCCTTACCTCACTGCTGTGAGGTTACAGCATGCATGTTTAACCCCAATGCGAATCTGGCTTCCTGCTGCCTGGATGTTTCCTTGGAACATGGGGGTGTAATGTCTGGATATGGGGGAACTAATCGCCTATCCGTGGGGTGTGGAGTCTCCAAATAGCGTACATGTATTGGGGAAAAGTGAAGGAATCCCAGGATTGTGTAGTATTTTCAAATGAGGTTTATTTAAACATAAAAGCAATCTGAGATGTACTCACATCATTTACAATGTTTCAATGGTGCATATCAAATCATGAGCACCGAGCTCGTCCGCGTCACCTCCGGTGCTTGTAACGTCCCAAGCACCAGAGGTGACGCGGACGAGCTCGGCGCTCGTGTTTTGATGTTTGCTGGTAAACCTGTTATGGAAGTCTATTGCTAAAATATCTGCAATATGCTTCCCACCCTCTCTATAGGGCACAGTAGAGGGTAAGTGGGGACAGAGGAGGCTGAATGGAGACTGAAGAGGGTGAGTACGGACACTAGAGGATGAGTTCGGACACTAGAGGGTGAGTACAGACACTAGAGGGTGAGTACGGACACTAGAGGGTGAGTACGGACACTAGAGGGTGAGTGAGGACACTAGAGGGTGAGTGAGGACAGAGGAGGCTGAGTGGAGACAGAAGAGGGTGAGTGTGGACACTAGAGGGTGAGTGCAGACACTAGAGGGTGAGTACGGACACTAGAGGGTGAGTACGGACACTAGAGGGTGAGTGCGGACACTAGAGGGTGAGGGAGGACAGCAGAGGGTAAGTGGGGACAGAGGAGGCTGAGTGGAGACAGAAGAGGGTGAGTGTGGACACTAGAGGGTGAGTGCAGACACTAGAGGGTGAGTGCGGACACTAGAGGGTGAGTGCGGACACTAGAGGGTGAGTACGGACACTAGAGGGTGAGTACGGACACTAGAGGGTGAGTGCGGACACTAGAGGGTGAGGGAGGACAGCAGAGGGTAAGTGGGGACAGAGGAGGCTGAGTGGAGACAGAAGAGGGTGAGTGTGGACACTAGAGGGTGAGTGCGGACACTAGAGGGTGAGTACGGACACTAGAGGGTGAGTGCGGACACTAGAGGGTGAGTGCGGACACTAGAGGGTGAGTGCGGACACTAGAGGGTGAGTGCGGACACTAGAGGGTGAGTGCGGACACTAGAGGGTGAGTACGGACACTAGAGGGTGAGTACGGACACTAGAGGGTGAGTGCGGACACTAGAGGGTGAGGGAGGACAGCAGAGGCTGAGTGGAGACAGAGGAGGCTGAGTGGAGACAGAAGAGGGTGAGTGTGGACACTAGAGGGTGAGTGCGGACACTAGAGGGTGAGTACGGACACTAGAGGGTGAGTACGGACACTAGAGGGTGAGTACGGACACTAGAGGGTGAGTGCGGACACTAGAGGGTGAGTACGGACACTAGAGGGTGAGTGCGGACACTAGAGGGTGAGTGCGGACACTAGAGGGTGAGTGCGGACACTAGAGGGTGAGTGCGGACACTAGAGGGTGAGTGCGGACACTAGAGGGTGAGTGCGGACACTAGAGGGTGAGTGTGGACACTAGAGGGTGAGGGAGGACAGCAGAGGGTAAGTGGGGACAGAGGAGGCTGAGTGGAGACAGAAGAGGGTGAGTGTGGACACTAGAGGGTGAGTGCGGACACTAGAGGGTGAGTGCGGACACTAGAGGGTGAGTACGGACACTAGAGGGTGAGTACGGACACTAGAGGGTGAGTACGGACACTAGAGGGTGAGTACGGACACTAGAGGGTGAGTGCGGACACTAGAGGGTGAGGGAGGACAGCAGAGGGTAAGTGGGGACAGAGGAGGCTGAGTGGAGACAGAAGAGGGTGAGTGTGGACACTAGAGGGTGAGTGCGGACACTAGAGGGTGAGTACGGACACTAGAGGGTGAGTACGGACACTAGAGGGTGAGTACGGACACTAGAGGGTGAGTGCGGACACTAGAGGGTGAGTGCGGACACTAGAGGGTGAGTGTGGACACTAGAGGGTGAGTACGGACACTAGAGGGTGAGGGAGGACAGCAGAGGGTAAGTGGGGACAGAGGAGGCTGAGTGGAGACAGAAGAGGGTGAGTGTGGACACTAGAGGGTGAGTGCGGACACTAGAGTGTGAGTGCGGACACTAGAGGGTGAGTACGGACACTAGAGGGTGAGTACGGACACTAGAGGGTGAGTACGGACACTAGAGGGTGAGTGCGGACACTAGAGGGTGAGGGAGGACAGCAGAGGGTAAGTGGGGACAGAGGAGGCTGAGTGGAGACAGAAGAGGGTGAGTGTGGACACTAGAGGGTGAGTGCGGACACTAGAGGGTGAGTACGGACACTAGAGGGTGAGTACGGACACTAGAGGGTGAGTACGGACACTAGAGGGTGAGTACGGACACTAGAGGGTGAGTGCGGACACTAGAGGGTGAGTACGGACACTAGAGGGTGAGTACGGACACTAGAGGGTGAGTACGGACACTAGAGGGTGAGTGCGGACACTAGAGGGTGAGTGCGGACACTAGAGGGTGAGTGCGGACACTAGAGGGTGAGTGCGGACACTAGAGGGTGAGTGCGGACACTAGAGGGTGAGTGTGGACACTAGAGGGTGAGTACGGACACTAGAGGGTGAGGGAGGACAGCAGAGGGTAAGTGGGGACAGAGGAGGCTGAGTGGAGACAGAAGAGGGTGAGTGTGGACACTAGAGGGTGAGTGCGGACACTAGAGGGTGAGTGCGGACACTAGAGGGTGAGTACGGACACTAGAGGGTGAGTACGGACACTAGAGGGTGAGTACGGACACTAGAGGGTGAGTACGGACACTAGAGGGTGAGGGAGGACAGCAGAGGGTAAGTGGGGACAGAGGAGGCTGAGTGGAGACAGAAGAGGGTGAGTGTGGACACTAGAGGGTGAGTGCGGACACTAGAGGGTGAGTACGGACACTAGAGGGTGAGTACGGACACTAGAGGGTGAGTACGGACACTAGAGGGTGAGTGCGGACACTAGAGGGTGAGGGAGGACAGCAGAGGGTAAGTGGGGACAGAGGAGGCTGAGTGGAGACAGAGGAGGCTGAGTGGAGACAGCAAAGGGTCTATGGGAAATGCTTGCATTTGCTGGTAGACCTGTTATGGAAGTCTATTGCTAAAATATCTGCAATATGCTTCCCACCCTCTCTATAGGGCACAAGGATATATTTTTCCCAGTTGCAATGCATACTCGTTCATATAACAATCTTTCCTTAGAAAGATCTTTGACTGAGACATTATCAGGATGCCAGTTAGTAATGACTGTAGACAGCTTTACAGAAAATAAGATAGACCTAGAGGCGGCTAGAATCATTCTTGTTAGCTCTCACCCATGTTATTCGGAGAAAGGGGCCTCTAAGTCCACACAACCTTTAGAACATATTGGTTGGAAGCCGATTTTTCAGGGAAATTACTATAAGCCTTCCACCTTGAGAAATGCGACTGACCAGCTTAAATTGTCAAGAAGGCAGGCTTCTTCTAAAATGGTGAAGAGGTCATTTATATCCTTTACCAGTGCAGGTCTATATGACAATTCTATACGTAGTAAATCCCTTTTCATTTAAAGTACAACAATCCCAACCCGTGATTGACAAGCAGGAGATGGATCAATTGCAGCCTTGTCTAAGGGCACATGTAGAGCGCTAACAGCCTAATAGGTGTTTACATATATATATATATGGAGGTGATTATTTGTGGTCTTTGTTAAGGGAATATTAAAATCTCTCAGCGGAGAGGAGAGATGCGTCTAAAAAGAGACATGACCAAATGATAAAAGGTTGTATTGAAGCTGGGAAAATTATCTTGTCAACCAGACAGCTGTTCAGACTGTCATCTTCAAGAAATGTAAACAGTTCTCAATGAATGCCAATCTTCAAACACTTTCTACAAAAATGCGCGGCGCGTAGCTGTCCATCGCTGGTTCGTACGACCAAAAAAAAAACTTAAAACGTTGCCTATGAAAAACAGCCATTAATACCTTTTATAGCTAGATGTTTTTTAATAAACCCAACATGTCCAAAAAATGAGATGCTTGACACTAATTTATGTTCTAATAATCTCCTAAAATCTTCAAAAAATGGATCCAGTAGGGATGCCTACAGTGTCCCGATGTTAAAGGGCTTGTTATCCCGTGTCAATGGGCTTTGGGCTTGTTTAATGTGCAAATGCGTCTTGCTTTTAGATGCATGCCCCTTGAGCTTCAGATCAGTATGGGATGCTTCTGAGATCATTTGGAGTTCATTGACAGATACCTTAAAGGGGTTGTAAAGGTTTGTTTTTTATTTTCTAAATAGGTTCCTTTAAGCTAGTGCATTGTTGGTTCACTTACCTTTTCCTTTGATTTCCCTTCTAAATTTTTTTTTTCTTTGTCTGAATTTCTCACTACCTGTTCCTCCTTAGTAAGCTTGCCCCCATCATCCGAGCCGTTCTGGCTGGGGGTTAGTCAGCGTGCTCGCCCCCTCCCTTGGGACTACATCCCTGTGAACGTTCACAGCGTCTCCCCGCAGGGATGTAGTCCCAAGGGAGGGGGCGAGCATGCTGACTAACCCCCAGCCAGAACGGCTCGGATGATGGGGGCAAGCTTACTGAGGAGGAACAGGAATTGAGAAATTCAGACAAAGAAAAAAAACATTTAGAAGGGAAATCTAAGGAAAAGGTAAGTGAACCAACAATGCACAAGCTTAAAGGAACCTACCGGTATTTAGAAAATAAAAAAACAAACCTTTACAACCCCTTTAAACCTGCATTTGACCTTCTTCTAAACTACATCAACCTGCTTCGAGCTGCTTTTATGCTCCTCTTGACTTGTATAAGAAGAAAAGCAGCTCCGACCTAAATAAAAGCCTGGCAGAACCGCGACAGACTTGACACCATAAACACTGAGAGCTGAGGATTTGAGGCATAGCCCCTCATTGAAGGGAACCGTCAGACCTTTCAATCTATGATACTCTGACTAAATATATTCCCTTGTCACATTCCAGGTCAAACTATCTTTGGTGTCTCTTCACTGTGGCCCCTTTTTTGGTGGACCTCCATAGGCTCAGCCTTTGTCCTGTGGGGTGGCCATCTCTTCACCTTGCCCGTCCAGCCTTCACTTATGCTATAGGACCCTCTGCAGGTCTTTTGCTGTTTTTTTGCACATGTATGAAGTCACAAGATACCCAATGATATATTGTATGATTACTGCTCTGTTTGTATAAACCCCTGATGAAAGGCGTTCAACCTAGAAACATCGGGTACACCAGAGATGTCATAAGCAGGGCTTTTTTTCAGGGGGATTTTGGTGGAACTCAGTTCCACCACCTCTGGATCAAACCCTTTGCTCACCACAATCACTTGTAAACATAGAAGTCTGGTTTATGTGTTTACAAGTGACAGCTCTGCACTCTGGTATTTAACCACTTCCCATCCGGGCCAATTCTGACACTTCACTCCTACATGTAAAAATCCAAATTTTTTTGCTAGAAAATTACTCAGAACCCCCAAACACTATATATGTTTTTTAGCAGACACCCTAGGGAATAAAATGGCGGTCATTGCAACTTTTTATCTCGCACGATATTTGCACAAATTTTTTTTAAACGCATTTCTTTGGGAAATTTCATGAATTAAAAAATATTAAAACATTAAAGTTAGCCCAATTTTTTGCATAATGTGAAAGATGATGTTACGCCGAGTAAATAGATACCCAACATGTCACCCTTCAAAATTGCACACGCTCGTGGAATGGCGCCAAACTTTGGTACTTAAAAATCCTCATGGGCGACGCTTTAAATTTTTTAACTGGTTACATGTTTTGAGTTACAGAGGAGGTCTAGGGCTAGAATTATTGCTCTCGCTCTAACATTCGCTGCGATACCTCACATGTGTGTTCTGAACACCATTTTCATATGTGGGCGGGACTTACATATGCGTTCGCTTCTGCGTACGAGCTACCGGGGACAGGGGCACTTTAAAAAACTTTTTTTTTTTTTATTGTTCATTTTACTTTAAATATTTTACTTTGACACTTTAAAAAAAAAAAAAAATGATCACTTTTATTCCTATTACAAGGAATGTAAACATCCCTTGTAATAGGAATACACATGACAGGTCCTCTTTAGAGTGAGATATAGGGTCAATAAGACCCCACATCTCACCTCTAGGCTGGGAAGCCTGAAATAAAAAAAAAACCATCACTGCTTCCTAGCCGAGGCGGCGCAGTTTTTTTGAATGCAGAGGCCGGGGGCATGACGTCATAACATCGTGCCCGGCCTCCGAACGATCATAGAGATTATATGATATGGTAAGAAGCCAGGGCCGGCGGATCCTGTCACCGACTCACTGATCACACAGGTGAGTCGGTAGAAGCACCGGAGGGCGGCGGGAGGGGGGGGCGTCCCCTCTCACCGCCTCTAAGAACGATCAAGCGGCGGAACAGCCGCTATGATCGATCATTCTTACGGTGCACAGAATCGCCGGCTCTAAAAACCGATATCTAAATGATGCCTGTAGCTGCAGGCATCATTCAGATATCCCGGCTTAAAGTCAAGGACGTCCAAGGACGTCCATCTGGTAGGAAGTGGTTAGTGGTTAATGCCCCTTTAAGACCCAGCATCCTGAGGGGATAAAATTGATTCCAAACGTGGGCAATGTTGAGGTTTCAGGTAAGTTATATCCAGGAGGGGCTTCACAGGGATGGATTTAAGAACTAACAAAGGTACTTGTAGGCACAATAATGGCCCTGGACTTGGGCACCACTGTAACTTTTGAAATGCCAAGTGGTATTCCTCTATTAGAATTCTAAGCACTTGACTGAATCCAAAACTGAATTTGGAATTCAACATGTCACTCCTCTCCCTCTACAACTCAGGATCTGATCCCCTGTGCTTGTCTGCGCAGCGTCCTGACTATACAAAGCCAGTCAATAAATAAAACACAACGTTAAAGCAAACAGCAGAATTGCCATCAACTTGTGAAAGTCTGTCCCAGTGCAGCCTCTCTATACTGCATTATCAGCCTGCAGTACTCAAGATAGAAGATAATTTCACACATAATGAAAGGGAAAAAAAGCAAGCTGATATCTATCTGCCAAGAAATAGATAGGACCCTTATGCACTAGCCAGTCTGTCTGCTCATTAAAACAAATCAAATATTATCTACGATATTAAAGGGTAATTGTTATGTTAATAAGCTTCGCTGAGAATGAAAGGGAGACAGACATGATTTATACAGGCTCTCTATGCCTGGGCTATGTATTACGTGGCAACATATAAAAAAATAACAGAAATAGATAAAAGAATATACAGATGTCATAGAAAAAATAAACACTATAGCGCATTGATTTCACTCTAATGCCAGTCGCGTGCTATTTCATGGTAATTTCAGGGTGTGCTTTTTGGTTCCTTTTGGTCCACCTTAACATAACACAAAAACTGAAATCTAAGTAAATACATTGTTTAAACCTTAGCTGCACATAATCCCCTGCACAGCAAAGAGAGAGAGCACATAAAATATAATGTACAGCACAAGTTACACAGTCCAACAGTCAGGAGTATGTAATGTACAGCACAAGGTAGAGAGTACAATGGTCAGGAGTATGTAATGTACAGCACAAGGTACAGAGTACAACAGTCAGGAATATGTAATGGACAGTACAAGTTACAGAATTTAACAGTCAGGACGTAGTATATAACATACAGCTCAATTTACAGTACAACAGTCAGGAATATGTAATGGACAGTACAAGTTACAGAATTTAACAGTCAGGACGTAGTATATAACATACAGCTCAAGTTACAGTACAACAGTCAGGAGTATGTAATGTACAGCACAAGTTGCAAAGTGCAGAAGGCAATAGTATGTAATATACAGCACAGAGTACAGACTGCAACAGTCAGAAATATGTCTGGGGGTTTGCATTGTACGTAGGCATGTAGTGTCCTCTTACCTTGGTGGTCAATTGAGAAGTGTCCTCCACATTAGTAGTCAAAGGAGAAATGCCCTCACATTGGTGGCTAGTGGTGAGGTGTATAAGGAGAAGTGCCTCCTTATATTGGTGGTCAGTGGTGAAGTGCGATTTTACATTGGTGGTCAGTGGTGATGTGTCCCCTTGAATTGGTGGTAAATGTTGATGTGACCTTTTATGTCTATTGGTGATGTGTTCCCTTGAATTGGTGGTAAATGGTGATGTGACCCTTTATGTTGCTGGTCATTGGTGTTGTGTCCCCTTATGCCGCGTACACACGGTCGGAATTTCCAACAACAAATGTTCGATGGGAGCTTTTTGTCGGAAATTCCGACCGCGTGCAGGCTCCATCGGACATTTGCTGTCGGTATTTCCGACAACAAAAATTTGAGAGCTGGTTCTCAAATTTTCCGACAACAAAATCCGTTCTCGTAAATTCAGATCGTGTGTGGACAATTCCGACGCACAAAATTCCACGCATGCTCTGAATGAAGTACGAGGCGGAAGTCTGATAAAACTAGCGTTCGGAATGGAGATAGCACATTCGTCACGCTGTAACGGACTGAAAATCACGAGGCTGAATAGAGTGAATCGTCTCTCACCAAACTTCTACTAACACGACTGGTATTGAACTTCCCTTTAATAGTGCCGTCGTACGTCTTGTACGTCACCGCGTTCTTGGCGTTCGGAATTTCCGACAACATTTGTGTGACCGTGTGTATGCAAGACAAGTTTGACCCAACATCGGTCGGAAAAAAAACCACGGTTTTGTTGTCGGAATTTCCGATCGTCTGTACGCGGCATAACATTGGTGGTTTGTGGTGACTAGACATGTGCACACTGAAATATTTTGTTTCGGAATTTCGTTTTCGTCAGAAAAATACATTTATTTAGTTACTCCCGAAATTTGTTTTTTCTTATTTTGTTTCGTTAAAAAATGCATTTGTCCGAAAATCCGATTTAATTAAGGTCGAATCTGTCATTGAAGGCTTATGGTGTCTGTCGAAAGTTCTAAGAAGATTCGACAAGCAGCTAAACTGTACGACGCCGCAATGGTATATTTCCGGTCGAATGTTCTGCCTACAAGCTATAGAAGAATTCTAATGTTGTATGACACTAGTAATAATTATATTTATAAATTATTTTTACTACTAGTCAACCAACATTCAAATTCTTCCATAGCCTATGGGCCGAGCATTTGACCGGAAATGTACGATTGCGGCGTCGTACAGTTTAGCTGCTTGTCGAATCTTCTTAGAAATTTCGACAGACACCATAAGCCTTCAATGACAGATTCGACGTTTGTATGTTTTTCGCTGCTTCGTTGAATCTTCCTCGTTCATGTCAAATGTTAAAACGATAACGAAAATACCCGAAATTCGGACAAAAATGCATTCGGATGAAAATGAATGCACATGTCTAGTGGTGACGTGTCACCTTACAATTCTTAGAAATGGAGAGGCCACATATCATGTGACAGAGGCTTTCAAAGCTTCATGATCTTGCCGCAACAACTAAATGGAAATTTTACTTTAGTACAGTTGCAATGTTTCCTAGAAATCATCTCCTTGAGATATTTCTTTATGCCAGTTACATATTACAGGGGCATTACAAAATAAAATACATACACTAAAGCCCTGTACACACGATTGGTTTTACCGATGAAAACAGTCCGATGGACTTTTTTCATCGGACAAACCGATCGTGTGTGGGCCCCATCGGTCTTTTTTCCATTGGTGTTAAAAAATAGAACATGTTTTAAATTTATCCGATGGAAAAAAAAAAACTATAGCAAATTACTATCGTCTGTGGGGAACTCCATCGGATAAAAAACCCAGGCATGCTCAGAATCAATTCGACGCATGCTCAGAAGCGTTTGGGACGATGTTTTTTTTGACTGATGGTGTGTAGGCAAGACTGATGGAAGTCAGCTTCATTGGATTTCCGATGGAAAAATCCATCGGTTTAGAATCCATAGGAAATCCGATCGTGTGTACAGGGCTTTACACGATTTTGAACTACATTGCAAGCGATGAAAAAAAGAAAGAAAGAATCAAGGGTGTATAAATAAAATAAACATACTGAATGCAGAACCCCCAATAGCCCCTGTAAGCAGTGCCAGTCCTGCGTCATCATTCAGCAAGGACTGAGTTAAACAAATTCCTTTTCAAAGCTGATTTCCAGCTGATTGTGTCTGATATTTATAACCAAGCTCCTCTCTCTCGCTCTCGGAGAGGTTGTGGAGTGTGTGAATTGTGTGAGGTTCTTCGGCTGGAGGTGGGAGGGAGAGCAAGGGAAGGAGGGAGGTTCAGTCCTACAAGAGAGATGGTTGGGAGGAGGTATCTCTTCATTACTGAAGTGGGGTAGAGATTCAGGTGGTAGGAGAAGCAGATGGGCTCAGACAGATAATGGGTAGCCTCTCAGACAGACACTACAAACAAGAGCTCGGCTTCTCTGCATAAACCAAAGTTGAATTGGAAAGGATCATGAGAAGACAAATGCCTTTGGATATTAAATTAAGTCCATCTCAAGACATCCAGGTTCAGTTTCACTGTCCATCTACGACGGGGAGCTAAGGATGGCCAATTTGTTGACTTTTATCGACGGTTACTATGCTCTCTACCTAGAGGTTTATTAAGCTGTGGTGCTGAAATGGCCAGCACCCAGCAAACTTGGCATCTCAATGACTCCTGGAAGGGCAATGGTGGAGGAACTGGCTTTCCAGGCAACTTTGCCTTCTCCTGGACTGTATTCTTGGCTGTTCTCATGGGGATCTTGATAGTTGCCACAGTGCTGGGCAACGCTTTGGTTATGTTGGCTTTTGTAGTAGACTCCAGCCTTAGGACCCAAAACAACTACTTCTTGCTCAATCTGGCCATCTCTGACTTTCTAGTAGGTAAAGTATCACTCTATTTAATGTCTATCACATTTTCCTCATCTATAAAAAGCAAACAGACTTTAACCATACCCCCTGCTTCAACAAAAGCATACGACCTCCTGCCACTGAAATAGTCAGACTACAGAGCCAATTTACCCAAACGCCAATTAGGCTGGCCATACGTTATACATTTTTCCTGTTCAGTTTCTTTAATTTTTACCGTCAACTATGTAGTACAAGGGCCAGCCTGATTGCATACAAATGGAAAGTGTTTAGGTTTGACCTCCTATTATATGGTTTTGGTAAATGTAAAGGAACATTGTACAAGGAAGTTGTATAATGTATGGCCAGCCTTAATCAAGTGGTATGTTTTCAGGCTGTGGAAAGAGATTGAAACACTTGGAGGAAACCCATATCCCCCAAAAAAAATTCTCTTTAGGGGTTTGGATTTGTTTACAATTTGCATGAAAATGTAATCTAGATTTTACAAGATCAGATACAGTACTCATGGCTAAGTATCTGCACTGGGGTGAGTGTAGACAGTAGAGGGTGAGTGGAGACAGAAGAGGGTGAGTGCAGACAGTAGAGGGTGAGTACAGACAGTAGAGGGTGAGTGGAGACAGTAGAGGGTGAGTGGAGACAGTAGAGGGTGAGTACAGACAGTAGAGGGTGAGTGGAGACAGAAGAGGGAGAGTGAAGACAGTAGAGGGTGAGTTGAGACAGAAGAGGGTGAGTGCAGACAGTAGAGGGTGACTGGAGACAGAAGAGGGTGAGTGCACACAGTAGAGGGTGGGTGCACACAGTAGAGGATGAGTGGAGACAGAATAGGGTGAGTGGAGACAGAATAGGGTGAGTGGAGACAGAAGAGGGTAAGTGCAGACAGTAGAGGGAGAGTGGAGACAGAAGAGGGAGAGTGGAGACAGAAGAGGGAGAGTGAAGACAGTAGAGGGAGAGTGAAGATAGTAGAGGGTGATTGTAGACAGTAGAGGGTGATTGTAGACAGAAGAGGGTGAGTGCGGACAGAAGAGGGTGAGTGCAGACAGTAGAGGGTGAGTGCAGACAGTAGAGGGTGAGTGGAGACAGTAGAGGGTGAGTGGAGACAGTAGAGGGTGAGTGGAGACAGTAGAGGGTGATTGTAGACAGTAGAGGGTGATTGTAGAGAGAAGAGGGTGAGTGTAGACAGCAGAGAGTGAGTGTGGACACTAGAGGGTGAGTGCGAACAGAAGAGGGTGAGTGGGGACAGAAGAGGGTAAGTGCAGACAGTAGAGGGTGAGTGCAGACAGTAGAGGGTGAGTGGAGACAGAAGAGGGTGAGTGCAGACAGCAGAAAGTGAGTGTGGACACTAGAGAGTGAGTGCGGACAGAAGAGGGTGAGTGGAGACAGTAGAGGGTGAGTGCAGACAGAAGAGGGTGATTGGAGACAGAAGAGGGCGAGTGCGGACAGAAGAGGGTGAGTGGAGACAGAATAGGGTGAGTGGAGACAGAAGAGGGTGAGTGCAGACAGTAAAGGGTGAGTGCAGACAGTAAAGGGTGAGTGCAGACAGAAGAGGGTGAGTGCACACAGTAGAGGGTGAGTGGAGACAGAAGAGGTGAGTGAAGACAGTAGAGGGTGATTGTAGACAGTAGAGGATGAGTGGAGACGGAAGAGGGAGAGTGAAGACAGTAGAGGGTGATTGTAGACAGTAGAGGGTGAGTGGAGACGGAAGAGGGAGAGTGAAGACAGTAGAGGGTGATTGTAGACAGTAGAGGGTGAGTGAAGACAGAAGAGGGAGAGTGAAGACAGTAGAGGGTGATTGTAGACAGTAGAGGGTGAGTGCAGACAGCAGAGGGTGAGTGTGGACACTAGAGGGTGAGTGCGGACAGAAGAGGGTGAGTGGGGACAGAAGAGGGTGAGTGAAGACAGTAGAATTTGCATGAAAATGTAATCTAGATTTTACAAGATCAGATAAAGTACTCATGGCTAGGGCTGGATTTATGTTTGATTGTTAACTAGATGTATATGTAGGCTGAATAAACACTCTGTGACCCATAGCAACCAATTCGAATTTCTATTTCTTTGAGTCGCTGTTCAATGCACACGATCCCAATCCTTTGAATGGACTGAATAAGCCAGTCTCTGCATATGCATTTAAAACCAACATATCACATTTAAGTTTAAAGAACTATTGAACTTGCTTTTACTATATAAAGTCAAGGATTTAAGTCATATAAATTATTACCCACACCACAAAAGATATATAGAGAGCTTTTTTGAAGCGTGAAACAGAAAATACCATTAGGTATATCCCCTGCTGCTGCCTTCAATGGGCTGCATTTCACAGAAGGAAACCGAGCACAGCAGCCTCACAGTTGCTCGTCAATGCTAACCAAGCAGCCGATCGGTAGAGATACTGAGTGGGCAGTAACCTGCTGGTCAACCGACGGGGCAAAAATAAGAAACTCTTTAAATAGCCACCTACCCCCCCCCCCCCCCAACAGAAAATAAATCCACTCTATAAAAATAAAGTTTTAGTAAGACCCATCGAGGTTCCATATCAAAGGTTACATAAACTGTGAAAAAATTAGGATATTTATAGGCATGCTATAATAGGGGATAATTACCCAGTCCATACAAGATTGCAAGCTCTTTAGCCTAAGCTCTACTTAAAGCAGTTTAAAGGACCACATCTCAAAGTGTTTTTTTTATTCTTTAATATGAACATGGATTTCTAATTGCCCTTTGAGGGACGTCTCCATCACGATGAAGATCATGTAGTACATATAACAAAATAGATAATTTCCTCTGATTTTTTTTATTTTATGTATTGATATTTTTTAATTTATTTATTGATATTTTTTATTCTTATTTAATTTTTTTATGGTTAAACTAGATGGACTTGTGTCTTTTTTCAACCTAACTATGTAACTCTCGGATTTATTATTATCCTGATCCTTTACAGATACACAGCCTTCCTCACAGTCCTATATATGTGTAGAAAGTGTAGGGGACTCTACAGATTCTATTCAGAGCCATCTCTTCGCTGTGAGCTATTTTGTACAAATCACTTCTGGCAGGGTTAATTATCAATGTCATTTTCAGCTCTGGCTCTACTTGTCAAGTAGATTTCTGAGCCCAGAAGGGTCGTAATAAAATGTGTGATACAAATTAAGTGGGTTTTGCTTTACACGGGTCTCAGCGTTAACATCAGCATTAAAGGTATACTAGGGCATTCTTTTTTTGGGGAAGTATACATAGACCAATCTGTCACACAGAACAACATGCATCGAGAAGTCTGCCCACCTTAGCCTGAGTCAAATCTCATCAGGACCTGTTCTGATCTTTCCTAGCAAAGATGCAATGCACAGATCGGGTAGTGAACGCTGTGTTCTATTTTGATGATTGTTTGCAGGTATTATATAGCATGTAGGAAAATGTAAGAAGGCAATAAAAATAACTGCTTGCTAGTGCTCTTCATATACAGTAAAACCTTGGATTGCGAGCATAATTTGTTCCAGAAACTTGCTTGTAATCCAAAGCACTTGTATATCAAAGCGAATTTCCTCATAAGATATAATGGAAATTCAAATGATTCGTTCCACAACCATTTATTCATAAGTCCTTTAGTTTAAAGTCCATATAAAAAGATTATAGCAATGTGATGGGTTGTGTAACCATAAAATGTCCATCCACAAATGGAAGCCTCCACAAGGGGATTAGAAGCAAAATCCAGCAGGAGCTACAGAGTATAAAAGAGAAGAGAGGCGCCACATGGTTGATGATTAAAAGAGGCACGTCTAAGTATGCAGGGATCCGGGGTAAAGCTGTCCACATAGACCATCCTCCGTGCCGCCTGCTTTCACTGCTGTCAGTCTGCAATCGTTACCGGGAAGACTACCCTGCAGTAGAGCGATTGAACCGCTCGTGGAGCGCAGTGTGGAAGGGATGATGTCGATGGCGGTGAGGAGGATGGTCAGCTTTACCCCGGATGCCTACATACTTAGATGTGTCTGTTTTAATCATCAACCATATGAGTTGCTAAATGTTGTACCTTCATTAAATATAACCATATTGCTACACTTAGAGGCGCCTCTCTTCTCTTTTATACTCAGTTGTGATATGACGCTACTTGTATATCAAGACATCGCTTGTATATCAAGTCAAAATGTATTAAAAAAATTAGCTTGTCTTGCAAAACACTCTCAAACCAAGTTACTCTCAAACCAAAGTTTTACTGTATTCAGCTTTTTGCCCCTAGATCGAACAAAATTTTCAGACATGATTGCCTTGCTTGCATTTATTGGATTGTGATGGCCAACCCCCACACAGGAAAATGTTTTAGACTACCAGATTACCCTGTCCTACAAAAGTGGGCTTGTACATTGAATTGCTAAAGCAGTCACACCTGACTCGTGGCTTTGCTTTGGCACATGTATTTAGCTGAACCGTAGGCATACAGATAACTAAATAGAGAAATATACCTGACAAAGGATTTTCATTAGGCCCCTTTCACACGGGACGGATCAGTCATGATCCGCCCCGTGAACCTCCGCTTGCTCAGCGGGGATCGCTCCGTTGATCCCCGCTGAGCCGGCGGATGACTGGGCGGTCCCCGCACACTGTGCAGGGACGGCCCTGTCAGATCTCTGCTCTCCCCTATGGGGGATCGGATGAACACAGTCCGTCTGTCCGTGTTCATCCGATCCGCTCCGCAGACGGATAGAAAAATAGAAATTTTTCTATCCTGAAAAAACGGAGCATAGCGGACACGGGTGAGATCGGGTGTCAGCGGATGTTCATCCGCTGACATCCGCTATCCCATAGGGATACATGTATGTCAGTTTTTCATCCAAAAACGGATGGGTGAAAAACGGACATACGGTCCGCCCGTGTGAAAGGGGCCTTACAATCACTTCACAGAGCATAGATCTGACTGTCAGGGGATGAGACTTACAGTTCTTCTCTACCCACCACCAACCCACTCATTGACTGGACAGTGAAAGAAGAAGCAGCAGATTGATGGGCCAACCTCTCTGTCATTCTGCTCCCTCCTCCCATCAACAGGTTTCTTGTTAGCACATGAGTAGTGCTTTTGGCACACTTTGCATCTTCTCCCTCACATAGTCTGAGCATTGCTGTACCAAGGTCACAAAAATTTAAAATCAACTTGAAGTGGTTGTAAACCCTCACATATAGCCTCCTAAAACACACATTTTACATATTTCTGAGCTTTAGCAAGCAGGGAATGAGGATCTGATGTCACACAATGCACAGCATAGAGCCAGGAGCTAAATGTAATCTGAGACCTTAGTAGAGGGAAAGGACACACCCCCCTCTACACAGTCTCTTAGTGAAACATGCACAAGTGAGGTGGTCAATTAGCCTCTGTGTGCTGGGGGGAGGGGGTGTCCCCTGGGATTCTGTGGTGTCGGCTTAACCTGTCAAAAGTGACTCACACAGATAGCAGAGGAAAGAGAGAGCAGATAGGAACCCCACTAGGTGCTTTGGATTGAGGCTAGTACACACTATAGAACAGAGTTTCTCAACCAGGGTTCCATGGAACTCCAGGGTTCTTCCAAAGGTTGCTAGAGGTTCCTTGATTAATGAGACATTTATGCATATCAGATTAGTTCTCACTGACACTATTGATCTTTCTAGCTATCTGTACAGGAGTAATTATTCCCAATCACCACAAGTGTAAGAAGCATTCTTCCCACTGACCATCACACTAATGTATCATGAGTTGTAGATATAGGAATTTTTAGCAGGGTTTCCTTGAGACTGGAAAGTTATTTCAAGGGTACCTCTGT
This sequence comes from Rana muscosa, assembly GCA_029206835.1. Lineage (NCBI taxonomy): Eukaryota > Metazoa > Chordata > Amphibia > Anura > Ranidae > Rana > Rana muscosa. The sequence continues at coordinate 291,526,070 of CM055128.1, read as the reverse complement.
GTTTTGCTAAGGTTGAGAAAGGCTGCTATAAAAGAATACTTTTACTTCTTGTATTTATACAAATACATTTTTTGATGTATTAATCACTTAAGGACCGCCGTACGATGATGTACGTCGACAGAATGACACGGACAGGCACAAGAGCATACAGGTATGTCCCCTTTAAAAACCTGTCCGTGGGTCGCGCGCACGCCGCCGGCGGCACGCTCGCGACCCGGTCCAAAGCTCCATGACCGGTCCCGCAATCGGGTCACAGAGCTGAAGAACGGGGAGAGGTAAGTGTAAACAAACCTTTCCCCGTTCTTCCTAGTGGCAGTGTCACTGATCGCCTGTTCCCTGTCATAGGGAACGACGATCAGTGACGTCACACGCCAAGCCACGCCCCCCCTTCAGTTAGAATCACTCATTAGGTCACACTTAACCCCTACAGAGCCACCTAGAGGTTAAACCCCTCACTCCAAGTGTCATTTTCACAGTAATCAGTGCATTTTTATAGCACTGATAGCTGTAAAAATGACAATGGTTCCACAAATGTGTCAAAAGTCTCAGATTTTTCCCGCCATAATGTCGCAGTCATGATAAAAATCGCTGATCGCCGCCATTACTATTAAAAAAAAAATATTAATTAAATTGCCATAAAAACGACCCCCTATATTGTAACTTTTGCGCAAACCAATCAATATATTTATTATAGCAAAAAGTAAAAAATATGTAATTTTTTTCAAAATTGTCGCTTTATTTTTGTTTATAGCGCAAAAAATAAAAACTGCAGAGGTGATCAAATACCACCAAAAGAAAGCTCTATTTATGGGAAAAAAAGGACATCAATTTTGTTTGGGAGCCACGTCGCACGACCGCGCAATTGTCAGTTAAAGCGACACAGTGCCAAATCGCAAAAAGGGGCCTGGTCTTTAACCAGCCAAAATGGTCTGGGGCTGAAGTGGTTAATAATACCATTGCTGCATTCATGTATGTATGCTAATATGTCTGCCTGGAATTTTGCTTAAAAAATCCCTGTGTATATGAGAAAGGGAATGACTGCTGATTGGTTGTGAGACATTTCAATTTATTACCTCCTATACATGGCCATATTGATGCCACTCTGTTAGAACTGTCCAAACAACCAATAAATGTTGCCCTGTGTGGCCATAAAATAACAGAGCTGAATTGTGGCCGATGTGGCAGGCTCTTTTAAGCTGACCACACACTTTACAATGCGGTTTACAATCTATGAAGTTTAGGTCGAATGGTGCAAAAATCGAAATGAAGGAAAACTGGAATGCCAAAAGAGATCAGAAAGAGATGATCAGTGTAACAATCTGCTCAGACGAAATAAAAATTAAGTGCAACCAGTTTAACATGTAAGTTTTCCAGTATTTATGATTACTTTAGATTCTACGTGAATCACCCCATTCAGATTTAAGTACAATTCTATCTTAACTGAAAGAGAAAATAGATATTTAACGGTCAAATAATTGGTGTTGTTATTTTAATGTTTTGCTGCAACTTTGGCCTTTAGAGATTCTAAAGAAGGCTCAATGCAAAACTCTCTCTCTCTGCTTAACAACTGTTAAGATATAAACCGCACTGGGAGTGCATTGGTTTTAGTAAGTCCACCAAAACATAGACCTGTATTAGAAGGAGGAACAGTAAAACCTGGTAAAGCACTGCAAAGCGGGAAACAGAGCCAATGTAAATATAACAAGCAAATATGGCTGTCCCTTGCACATATAAAATTCCAAACTATATATATATATATATATATATATATATACCGTATATACTCGAGTATAAGCCGAGATTTTCAGCCCTTTTTTTTGGGCTGAAAGTCCCCCCCTCGGCTTATACTCGAGTCAGCAAAATTTTACATTGGAAATAGTACCTGAAAAAAAGTTGCGGCTGCGGCGTCCATCGTTCAAATCCTGCGGTCTCCTCCTGGTCCCTTCCGTGATAGGCGATTCTCATCAGACACTCTCCACCTAGCACGAACGTTCTCTCATCCTCAGTTTCCCAGCAGACGTCTGTGATTGGCGGAACACCCAACACAGTGTCTGCTGGGAAACTGAGGATGAGAGAACGTTCGTGATAGGCGGAGAGTGTCTGATGAGAATCGTCTATCACGGAAGGAACAGGAAGAGACCGCGGGATTTGACTGATGGACGCCACAGCCTCTCAACTTTTTTTCAGGTACTATTTACATGTAAAATTTAAACAGTGAGGATAGGAACAGTGAGGATAGTTAACAGTGAGCTAGGGAACAGTGAGGATAGGGGAACAGTGAGGAAAGGGAACAGTGAGGATAGGGAACAGTGAGGATAGGGAACAGTGAGGATAGGAAACAGTGAGGATAGGAAACAGTGAGGATAGGAACAGTGAGGATAGGAACAGTGAGGATAGTTAACAGTGAGGATAGGAACAGTGAGGATAGTTAACAGTGAGCTAGGGAACAGTGAGGATAGGGAACAGTGAGGAAAGGGAACAGTGAGGATAGGGAACAGTGAGGATAGGGAACAGTGAGGATAGGAAACAGTGAGGATAGGAAACAGTGAGGATAGGAAACAGTGAGGATAGGAAACAGTGAGGATAGGAACAGTGAGGATAGGAACAGTGAGGATAGGGAACAGTGAGGATAGGAACAGTAAGGATGGGAACAGTAAGGATGGGAACACTGAGGCATTGTTGTCCCTCGGCTTATACTCGAGTCAGTGAGTTTTCCCAGTTTTTAGTGGCAACATTAGGTACCTTGGCTTATACTCGGGTCGGCTTATACTCGAGTGTATACTATATATATATATATATATATATATATATATATATATATATAGAGAGAGAGAGAGAGAGAGAGAGAGAGAGAGAGAGAGAGAGAGAGAGAGAGAGAGAGAGAGAGAGAGAGAGAGAGAGAAGATTTTTTAAATATTAGCTCAGAGATTACATTTTTAGTTAGAACATTAGGAGTTGGTTCCTTGTGTATGTATCTTAGAAAATATCATTGAAAAACTGTACATTCACTTTCAATCCTTGCTCCAACCTTGTTAGAAAAAAAAAGTATGTAGCACTACCCCCGTAGGAGCTGCTGGTTTGTTTTGGGTCTACGTTCCGCCTATCAACCCCTTAGAATTGGCTTGAACCCTCCCTTGGCACAACTGGTATATACAGATATTGTGGAACCCACTGGTTGATGGGGAACACAATAAAACCACACCACAGTAAAATTGCAATAAAAATTGTTACCTTGAAATGGGCATTTGTCCCACAGGGTAACAGAGAAACTGCACACAGGTTTGCACTTAACCAAGGGTGAACTTTACTTGGTAAGATATAAAGGGAAAACAAGGTTATACATACAGTTGACTCTGCAGGGCCCTGCAAGAGTCAATAATAAAAAAAATAGTTACTATTATAGACAATATATCTTAACTTGCAGTATTAATGTCTAATAAGGTGGCTGAACTATGTGCTCGCGAGCTCCCCCTAGTGGGCAATACCACCCTGTGTCCCGTCACTGTCAGTTCTAGTCAGGCCTGACTAACTTTAATGTATAAGTCCCTCAGTGGTAGGAGTCTTCGCTAGCAAAATGTTGGTGCACATACAAATTGTAATCCAAAGGGTATTGAAGGGAAAACTGGACTCCTGCAATGCTTTTGGGAGTGTGTAACTCTTGGGTGTTGCAAACGCCAACTTTAAACTGCACACTATCACACGATGCACTAAGTTCTGGTGCGTGGTGCACTATTCTAGTGATGGTGGGCCTTAACAGTCACAGGCCTATCAAGTAGTTAATGATATCCTGGGCGGGTGCCCGCTCACCCAAATAGGCCTAGTCCGCCTGGCAGGTTCCGTTGCTGATGCTCCGGTACATGATCTCTCCGCTGTCCCGGTCTTCCATCCCTCACTTCACCACACGAGACGTCGGTAGGTGGAGATATCTGGACACCTTGGAATGTCAGCTGGGCTTCCCAAAGGAGAATTCTTCTCTCTTTAGCAGACAGACCTCTATGAAGAAAGTAGGCCCAGGTTGTGCGGCCTACACACACACAGCAGGCTTCTCAGACGCTCCACTTGCTAGCAGGGCGATGTCCAGAGAGACCTTCCATAGCTCCTCCCCTCCTTTAAGTAAGCAGTCCCAGAAGGCCAAGCAACGAGGCAATGCACGTTGGGAGTACAGCTGCACTGTGGGTACTATAGTCTATTTACTTCCCATGGCAAATGGAGTCTCTTTCTCCCTGTACTACGAGTTCCAGCATGCCTTGCTTTGATATTATTGAAAATAATAAGTAGATGCAATATAAAGATTGAACACCGGAGGGAGCCAAGTTCCTTCTAGTTTGTCAACTGTAGTCTGTATCTACATAGGAAAATGGGAACCTTGCTACAAGTAGTTAACGTAACCCATGCCTGTTTATTTAGGCACATTTGGTGGGACTGCCAGAGAGTGAAAAGGCTTTGGATCTGGGTCTACCAAATGATCTACATGGTAGCAGGCAGGTGTTTTCGTAATGATCCCTGTGAGGCACTTTTGTTTGAACAAGAAGCGTGCCAACACCCAAACCAGTCAAAAAGGGTCATTGCCCTTGCGTGGGAAATCCAGACTGTCCCCTTCACGGGGGGTCATTCATCAGGTCTCACAAGTCGTGATCTTTGAGAAAAAAATAAACCGTTAAACAAAACTATATGATGACAAAATTCTGGATGGTATGGGAACGAGTTTTATTTACCACCCACTTTTTTCCTAGATTCACTAGCTTCAATGAATACTGAGGCCATTTAACCATTCGGATCTCCCCTGCTTTCCTGTCCTCCCCTCTTCCCCTAGCCCACCTCTCCCAAAGGAGGACAAGAGAAAAAGGAAAGAGGAAGGAAAAAATAGGATTTTTATAACAGCTTACCTGTAAAATCCTTTTCTTGGAGTACATCACGGGACACAGAGCGACATAGTCATTACTAATGGGTTATATAGATACCGTCAGGTGCTGGCACTGGCAACTTCCAAAACCGGAAGTACCCTCCCCTATATAAGCCCCTCCCATCCGGGAGCACCTCAGTTTTGTAGCAAAGCAATAAGTGTCCCTAAAGAGGGGCGGGAGCTCTGTGTCCCATGATGTACTCCAAGAAAAGGATTTTACAGGTAAGCTGTTATAAAAATCCTATTTTCTTTCTCGTACATCACGGGACACAGAGCGACATAGTCATTACTAATGGGATGTCCTAAAGCAATGCCAAATGAGGGGGGGGATACACCATATATAAGCTGAGCGCTATCAGACATGAGGATCTTTTGCGGCCTGCAACACACTGCGCCCAAAGGCGACATCCTCCTGACTTCTAACGTCCACCTGGTAGGACCTAGTAAACGTGTGTACCGAAGACCATGTTGCGGCCTTACAGATTTGAGCCAGGGAGGCCTGGTGATGCACTGCCCATGAAGTTCCAACTGCTCTCGTGGAGTGCGCTCTAACTTTGAACGGAGGTGGTCTCCTTCTCAAGCCATAAGCTTGCATAATGACCTGTCGAATCCACTTGGCTAAAGTAGACTTTGACGCTGCCTGACCCTTTCTGGGGCCTTCCGGCAGAATAAACAAAGTATCCGTTCTGCGAATCTGAGCAGTGGCTTTTAGATAAGCTTTAACTGCTCTTACTACATCCAAAGAATGCAATAACTTTTCCTCTACCGAAGTAGGTTTGGGGAAAAAAGAAGGAAGAACCACATCTTGGTTCAAATGAAACCTCGATACCACCTTAGGAAGAAAGGCTGGATGAGGACGTAACACTACTCTGTCCTTATGGATAACCAGATATGGCTCCTTACAGGACATAGCTGCTAATTCCGATACTCTTTTAGCCGAACAAATGGCTACTAGAAAAATCAATTTCCTGGTGAGAAGCACCAAGGAAATATGCTGTAATGGTTCAAATGGTTGTTTCTGTAGAACCGACAGAACCAAGTTTAGATCCCATGGACATATGGGAATATTAACCGGAGGACTAATACGCATCACTCCTTGTATAAAGGCTTTGACTAGTGAATGCGAAGCCAAGGGCCTTTGAAAAAATATTGACAAGGCCGAAATCTGACCCTTGATAGTACTCAAGGCAAGCTTCCTATCTACAGCCCACTGTAGGAAGTCCAGAATCCTACCTATTACGTACTTATGTGGATGCCATTTCTTGGCCTCACACCACGCGATGTACGCCTTCCAGATTCTATAGTAGATCTGCCTGGATACCGGCTTCCTGGCATTGATCATGGTAGATACCACAGCATTAGAGAGCCCTCTCTTTTTTAGAATGTGGGCTTCAATAGCCAGGCCGTCAAACCTAGGGCTGGTAAGGAAGGGTGGTATATCGGTCCTTGCGAAAGCCGGACGACGTGGGAGAGTCCGAGGACTCCCCACTGAAATTTTACAATCTCCGCGTACCACGCTCTTCGGGGCCACGCTGGAGCCACCGGAATCACTGGTTTCTTTTCTACCCTGATTCTGCGGAGTAATCGAGGTAACCATTGGCGGTGTGAATGCATATATCAGCTTGAACTGATCCCAAGGGAACACTAGGGCATCCGAGCCGCAAGCTAGGGGATCCCTTGTCCGAGAGACAAACCTGTCCCCCTTTGCGTTGAATCTGGATGCTAGAAGATCTACATCCGATGTTCCCCACCGCTGACATATTGTCCAGAAAACCTCGGGGTGAAGGGACCCTTCCTCTGGGCCTAATTGCTGGCGACTTAGAAAGTCCGCCTTCCAATTCTCCACTCCTGGAATGAATACCGCAGATATGGCTGGGACATATTTTTCTGCCCATTTCAGGATGTAATTTACTTCCCTCTGGGCTGCACGACTCCTGGTGCCCCCCTGATGATTGATATATGCCACTGCTGTGGCATTGTCTGATTGAATTCTGACAGGGGACCCTTGGAGTTTGGATGTCCATGCTACTAGGGCATACCGGGCTGCTCGTATCTCTAAGAGATTGATGGGCAGGGCCTTTTCTGCATCCGACCATCTGCCCTGGAGAGACTATTGCTCCAGTACTGCTCCCCAGCCTATAAGGCTGGCATCTGTAGTGACCACCTTCCAAGAAATCGGACTGAAGGATTTCCTTTTTTCCAGATTCTGGGGAACCAACCACCAACGGAGGCTCTTGCGAACGGAAGGGGACAAGGACATTGTAAGTCTAGGGCCTGAACTTTTTTGTTCCAGGCTGACAGTATGGCCCCTTGCAAATTCCTTGAATGGAATTGACCGTAGGGTACTGCTTCGAATGATGCCACCATTTTTCCCAGCAGCCTCATATACAGGCGTATGGACGGCTGTCTTTTTTGTACCCACTAAGTGGATCAAATCTTTCAAAGACAACACCTTTCCTCGAGGCAAGAATATTTTTCTCTGGCCTGAATCCAACCTTAGCCCCAAGTATTCCAGACTTTTGACTGGTTTTTAGGGCTGACTTGTCTCGGTTGATAATCCAACCGTGAGATTCCAGATACTTGATCGTCTTGTGAACGACCACGTCTAGTTTTTTCACTGAGTGGTCTATCAGCAACAAGTTATCCAGATATGCCATTATCATTACACCTTGTGTTCTTAGATTGGCCAATAAAGGGCCAGAATTTTTGTAAACACTCGTGGTGCTGTGGCCAAACCGAAGGGTAAGGCTCTGAACTGAAAATGGCGCCCTTCTACTGCAAAGCGTAGAAATTTTTGGTGGACTGGAAAGATGGGAATGTGCAAATAAGCATCTTTGATGTCGATCGTGGCTAACCAATCCTCCCCTTGTAGGGCAGTGGCCACCGATCGGATCGACTCCATCGGAAAGTCCTGATATACAGGAATTTGTATAGCCCTTTTAGAATTAATATGGGCCTCCCGTCCGCGTTTGCTTCGGGACTGTAAAGAGGTTTGAGTAAAACCCGAACCCTCATTCTTCCAGGGGAACCTCCATAATTACTCCTTGGAGCAATAGTTGTTCTAGTGCCAACAGGAGGGACTCTCTCTTCCGGGGATCCCTTGGCACGTTTGACCTCAAAAATGGGAAGGAGGAGAGTCTTTTAACTCCAAACTGTATCCCAAACCTACTGCGGAGAGCACCTATCTGTCTTGATCGTGTCCCGCCAGGTCTCTTGCGAACAACTGGAGTCCTCCCCCCACCCGACTGAGTGGGGGCTTCAATGAATTTAACTTTGGGGGAGGTTTTGTACCTCCCCTGACCCAGGGTTTCTCATTACCCTGCTACTGTCCCTGTTTTTTACCCCCGGGATTTGACCGAGGAGGCCGTCGGAACTGTTACACAGCCGATGCCCCAGGGACTGGAGAAGCAGGCCTCTTAAAGAGGGACCTCTAACTCTGCTTTTAACCGGCAAGAGCGTATTTTTACCGCTGGAAATTTTCTGGATATATTTGTCCAGGTTTTCCCTGAATAAGCGTTCACCATGAAATGGGACGCTAACCAGCCATTCTTTACAGGGAGCTTCAGCAGACCAGTTTTTGAGCCATAGGAGCCTACGCATATGTACTATAGACAGCGTAAGGCGGGAGGCCTGATGGACTGAATCCTCTATGGCGTCAACCGCAAAGCCTAAGGCTCTAGGTAGATCAGCTAGGGCAAAGCCTGCTGATCTGTCAAGTCCCTCAAGACCTGTTTCAACTGATCCTTCACTGCTTAGCAGACCCCAATAGCTGCTACTGCTGGTTGTATCACCAAGCAGATTTTCATAAGGACTCCAATCTTTTATCTATTGGGTTCTTGAACATTTGGACATTATCCACTGGACATGTCAGTGATTTATACATACAAGAGATGGCTGCGTCCACTGTAGGGACCTTCCATTTTTTTTTTTTTTGATGAACTTATCCTCCATGGGATAGACCACCGGAAATCTCTTGGGGGAATAAATATTTTCTCAGGACGTTCCCAATCCTGGTAAATGAGCCCTTTCAGTAAAGGGTGAAGTGGAAAAGAACAAACAGTCTGGGGGCTTCTAGCGACCCCAACGAGGATACAGTAGTGGTTGATGGTTCCGCAAGGTGCATTTTTAAATGCTGATCGGACCATGTTAGTCAGAGACTGAACCCATAATCTTTCAGCTTAAGATGCTGAGAAAAGGTTCCCCCACTGTTGATTCCTCTATAACAGAATCAACCTCATCCTGATCCCCTTCAGGCAGGTCGATCCCTGTATGGGACTGTTGCTCTGCTAACAGGCACTCTGAAGGAGGAGACGGAGATCGGGCGTGCTTTCCCTGACAGGGAGGCAGCGATAAATGTTGACAATCTCTCTCTAATCCTCCCAGAGCTGAGGAAAAAACCTCCTCTGTTACATACACAGGAGCAGGTGAACTGAGGACAGCCACAGTACCAAGTACCCTGCGGGGTCTCTACGGTCACTTACCTCTGAACTTCAGGGGAGACTGGTGCAGCAGGAGTATGCCCAAGATCCTCCGAGCCCGATGAGACCCCCTTCGCTTCCTGGAAGATTCAGTTCCGGAGCTTCTGGACGGCATATTCCTAAGCCTAAAGCTGAGGTATTCCAGCCGTAATACACCACTTTTACTGAGAATAGTCTAGCACAATTGCTGCTATATCACAGTTGGTGTCTACTAATGTGCCTTTCTAGGGGATGCCTGTATCAACCGCTTGCTGTATGCCTTTAAATGTTGCCAGCTCTGTCTCTGTACTTCATAGCCAGCTCACTACAATATTGTGGTTTTTTTAAACTGCTGGGACGCCCGCACATGCGCAGAAGCGCTGCGGCGCGCACAGAGCGTCATCCCCCAGGCTCCGCCCCCTTTCCCGGCTCACCTCTATATATAGAGGCGCGTGCACGCGCACGCGCGCGGGCACGTGTGCCTTCGGCGCTAATTTCAAATATGGTAACAAGGGACAGGAGCCAGGGCCCCTCTTTGCCGCAGGCCGGGGGATGGACGAGCACTGCAACATGGCAGAGGAAGCAGTTTCCTATAAGAGAACTCACCATCTGCCTGGACTTTGCTCTGCTGAGAAGAAGCTAGTCCACATGACAAGAAAACATTCCACAGCGGCCTCTAGTGGACAAACACAGGTACCGCAGTCTAATATATTAAATATATATAAAAAATTTTTTTTTTTTTTTCTTGACCACCATTAAAAATTATTACATTTTTTTAGTAGTTACAGGCATGCACAGAATTTAGCGGGAATACCATTAGGTAACAGACAGAAAGACAAATTAGGCTTGGGGGTCCCCCAATAGAACCAAGTTCCTGGGGGCCCCCACTTACCTGTTCCCCGCCGCAGGACTTTGTTTGGTCCACAAAAGCCCAAACTTCACCTATCACGGCAGGCATTGTAATCAAACCTTCAGGGACCGGGTTCCCAAGGATTCCACTCCCCTGGACCTGTATAGCACCCTGCACAGAAAACATCTTGGTCGTGGGTATGACCAGAGCTCTGGATCCCAGGGTCCAGCTCTCCTAAGAGAAGCATTACAGGCAAAACCTTGCTCTTCTCTGCAAGGCCCGGGTACCGACCGTTTAGCTATGAAGCTTTTTTGGTCGGATCCGGAATAGCTTACTGAGGCCCAAAAGAACCTGTACGCAAGCTCAGTGAAAAACACATGTTTCTTCTTGGCCAACACCTTAGACACTGGCAAAAAACTGAGGTGCTCCCGGATGGGAGGGGCTTATATAGGGGAGGGTACTTCCGGTTTTGGAAGTTGCCAGTGCCAGCACCTGACGGTATCTATATAACCCATTAGTAATGACTATGTCGCTCTGTGTCCCGTGATGTACGAGAAAGAAAAGAAACACCCACTTCCCTCTCTCCCTCATCCCTACTTATTTTTATCCTAACCGTTGAAACCACTAAGCAACTTTTCACTCCCTTTTTATCTCTTGCCTTGACTATTATCACTCCCTCCTCATTGGCCTACCTCTTCGCATGCTATCCACTCTTCTGTCTATCATGAATGCTGCTTCCAGACTCATCCATATTACCAACCATTTAGTGTCTGCCACCCCTCTCAGGCAATCCCTACCCTGGCTTCCCATTGCCCAACACATAAAATGCAAAACATTAAAAATAACATAAAAAAGCCATTTACAACTCTGCCCAAAGCTACATCACCAATCTTGTCTCCAAATATCACCCAAACCGTCCTCTCCGCTCCTCCCAAGACCTCCTTCTCTCTATCTCCCCATCTCCTCCTCCCTTGCTCATCTCCAGGACTTCTCCAGAGCCTCTCCTGTAATGGACCGCCTGGAACCAGGTATTATAGCTGAGAACTGCACCCAAGTACTAGATGACACTAGCTTAGGTGATAACTGGAACTGACTTGTTTGTAAACTCACACAGAATATATACCGCACAAAATCAGGCAAGAGCTTGATCACATTATCCTAAACAATGCAAACTATAACTAGTAATATGAAAACAGAATTTAAACCTAAAAACACGCAGGTGAAAATTAGGAGAAAATGTAGCGCTAATAAACGAAAATCACTAAACTAATATAATAACATTCACTAGTGAAACTGTGATAATCAAATTGTACTCCACGTGACATGTGATAAAATTCAAAAACAATAGTCCATAAAGTGAAATAATGTTCCAAAGAAGAAAGAAATATTCCAAAAAGAGATGTGTAGTCTTCTTAATAGAGAATATCTTCCACCCCACCGTGCACGTATCAGCTCCCCTTTGAAAATACACTCACCAGCTGTAAATGCCTCCCACTCTCGTGTTCGGCTCAAAGGCTTGCTAGTTAACCACTAGAAGGTGAACGACCATCAGCTGAAAGCTTGTGTGTCAACACAGGATGTTCCATACATGTAAAAATAAAAAGGTGCTCCAATAGTGTAAAATAGTAACGACCAAATTTATTCAAATACACAACCACACTTCAAATATTACACTCACATGATGTGAAAATAAAACCAGCCTTAAATCAATCACAGCAAGCAGAAAAAAGTGTAAGATGGCACTGCAGTGATTTGCGGTCACGGCGGACCCAAGGTGTACGCTCGGTACAGGTCTCTCACCCCCTCCTGAGCTCCGGGTCACAGCAGCCGTGTAGCGTTCTTAGCCTCAGCGTGTCACGATAATGTCAATAATAATGCAGCCATGCATTATTGACATTATCGTGACACGCTGAGGCTAAGAACGCTACACGGCTGCTGTGACCCGGAGCTCAGGAGGGGGTGAGAGACCTGTACCGAGCGTACACCTTGGGTCCGCCGTGACCGCAAATCACTGCAGTGCCATCTTACACTTTTTTCTGCTTGCTGTGATTGATTTAAGGCTGGTTTTATTTTCACATCATGTGAGTGTAATATTTGAAGTGTGGTTGTGTATTTGAATAAATTTGGTCATTACTATTTTACACTATTGGAGCACCTTTTTATTTTTACATGTATGGAACATCCTGTGTTGACACACAAGCTTTCAGCTGATGGTCGTTCACCTTCTAGTGGTTAACTAGCAAGCCTTTGAGCCGAACACGAGAGTGGGAGGCATTTACAGCTGGTGAGTGTATTTTCAAAGGGGAGCTGATACGTGCACGGTGGGGTGGAAGATATTCTCTATTAAGAAGACTACACATCTCTTTTTGGAATATTTCTTTCTTCTTTGGAACATTATTTCACTTTATGGACTATTGTTTTTGAATTTTATCACATGTCACGTGGAGTACAATTTGATTATCACAGTTTCACTAGTGAATGTTATTATATTAGTTTAGTGATTTTCGTTTATTAGCGCTACATTTTCTCCTAATTTTCACCTGCGTGTTTTTAGGTTTAAATTCTGTTTTCATATTTATCATTTTAAGTGGCAGCTTTAGTTAAATATATTTTTTCACATTTTTTTGTATTGGCGCAGTGGTGGTACAAGATATTAGGAGTGGTTGTATTTTGATACCTATTTTTATTATAACTAGTAATAGCAATACATCTAATGAACAGCGAACATAAACAGTGATCTAATCAAACAGTAATCTAATTAACAAATATATAACATCCCACAATAGTTTGGTGATGAGGTGAAAGTGGACACAATACTAGCAGACAGACAGAAACAATAGGTAACCAATTACCAATGGGAATTCACACCTAGGAGGCACACAATGGGGAAATGATTCCATGAGAGAAAGACCCCTCAATAAACAGATTATAGTAGGATACCCCAGCATGAGGTTGTTTTGAGCTGATTATATTAACATATTTTCTAAGTCTCTGAGTCTAGGAGGGGATGAAGCAGTCATTGCTAGTTTGGTCCCAGAGGCCCCAAATCTGTATCCAGGGCCTACATTTCCAGAGTCTGTGTTTCAGGAAGACACAGACCTGAATCCAAAGGTAGCCCAGCTCACCCAACTAATTAATTTCAAAATACTAACAACAATTTACAAAGCCATCCACAATTTAGCCCCAGTTACTTCACTAGCCTAGTCTCAAAATACCAACCTAATCATTCTCTTCATTCCTCTCAAGACCTCCTGCTCTCTAGGTCCCTCGTTACTTCCTCCTTTGCTCTCCTCCAGGACTTTTCCAGAGCCTCTCCAATCCTATGGAACTCTTTACCCCAACCTGTCCAATTATCTCCTACTCTTATAGATTTTAGGCGATGCCTGAAAACCCCCCTCTTCAGAGAAGCCTATCCTACCCACACCTAACAATTGCATTTTCATTTTCTCCATAAGTTCATCCCCCACAGTTATTAACTTTTGTTTAACTTGACCCTTCTTTCTAGAATGTAAGTTCTAACAAGCAGGGCCCTCCGATTCTTCCTGTATTTAATTGTATTGTAACTGTACTGTCTGCCCTCATGTTGTAAAGCGCTGCACAATCTGTTTGCGCTATATAAATCCTGTATAATAATAATAATAATAATAATAGCCCCTCCAAGGGTCCCCCAGGCACACACCTTCCAAGATCAGAGCCCCATCAAAAGCCAGGGCCTATAGACAGAAGGCAAGAAGCTATCCTGCAGCCCCCTCCAAAAGCCCCTGTCCCTCATTCTCTGGAACTCACTACCCCAATCTGTTCAGCTATCTCCTACTCTGTCTTCTTTTAGGGGATCCCTGAAAACTCATGCCATCATGGAAGCCTATCCTGCCTTCAGCTTCACCTTCACCAAATATTTTATTTCTCCCATCAGTTCATCCCTCACAGTTATTAATTTTTGTTTCACCAGCCCCTCCCTATTAAATTGTAAGCTCCCTGGTGCTGTATTTAGAAAAAATAGTGCAGCGCTTAAAAAAAATGAAAGTGAACATAAGATTAAGAGAACCCAATATAGCATAAAGTCCAAAGTGTTAACACCACAGTGATCTTCCAAAAATCTTCTTCAATGTAGGAAAATACCCAAATGGCTTGTGATCCACCACCATGAAGTAGGGGCATGTACAATTACCAGATTGCACGGACTCCTATACCGAAGGTATGGCATCAGTCACGCTTATATGGATGTGACACCCTGGTCACTGGAATGGAAAACCCTCCACTGGGAACAGTTAGATGAATGGCATATCACCAACAACTCTCCAGATGGCTCACACATATAAAGTTTGTAGTCGGTCACAACTCATTATCAACATTAGCCAAGAATTCTCAGATGAGGAACTGACTGACAAACTACTCGACGGATATCAAAAAACTCGCAGTGAGAACTAGAGGGAAACGCAATATAAACTGATACATCGAGCCTTCATACCCTTCCTGATCGTTAAATCTGATCCCTCAATCCCAACCTGTTCCTGGTGTGGTACAATACGACCTGCACTACTTCATAAAATATGGAACAGTTTTAAGATCTCTGTCTTTTGGGACCAAATATTAATCTAAATTCACAATATATCAAGAATACAAATCAGTAAGGATCCTATGATTTGTCTCTTTGGATATTCTGACTTCTCACCTTCATCTGTACCTTCAAGACCAATTACGATACCACCATGGTCTTCACTATGTCTACGAAGAGCTATATTGAAATCCTGGATATCAACTAACCCCCCTATGGTGTCCATGGTAAAAAGGGAATCAAAATTACTGATGTGTATAGAAAAATTGGACACAATACCCAGGCTTTCAATTCTACCAAACGTTTTTTCCACCAATGGCAAAAATTCATGGAATACACATTGTCAGACTCAGAAATAAGCCAATTGATGTCACCATTTCGCTACACTGAATGGTACACAAAGGCAAATCAGTCAAACTCCCTAGGTAGACTACAGATACAGATCCAACAAAGTAACCCTAAGGCCCCTTTCACACATGCGGTCCGTATGTCCGCTTTTTCATCCATCCGTTTACGGATGAAAAAGGGACATACATTAATCCCTATGAGATAGCGGGTGTCAGCGGATGAACATCCGCTGACACCCGATCTGATCAGGCTCTGCTATGCTCCGTTTCTGCAGATGGAGGAAAATCCTATTTTTCCATTCGTCTGCAGAGCGGATCGGATGAACACGGACAGACAGTCCGTGTTCATCCGATCCCCTCATAGGGGAGAGCAGAGATCTGACAGGGCGATCCCTGTCCCTGTGCAGGGACCGCCCTGTCATCCGCCGGCTCAGCGGGGATCAACGGAGCGATCCCCGCTGAGCAAGCGGATGTTAACGAGGCGGATCATTACGGATCCGTCCCGTGTGAAAGGGCCCTTAGTATTACCGAGCAATTCCCAGTGCTTAGAGAAATTCCAAAAAGTTATCCAACAATATAATCCACAATATTGAGGACACTAATTACTTTTCAATATTGTAAATATAAAAGATCTCTTCCACATTCTTTATTTTCCAAATGTTACTTTCCTTTATTTTTCCCCCTCATTTCCTTTTTGTTTGACTCACAGATACTAGATATATCTATGGAATAGTTGGATGTACTATTTGATGAAAGCTATTTACCCATTTACGCTTCCACTAAGACCCCTTTTACACTTGTGAGACTTGTCCTGCGACTTGGGACTGCAAAGTCGCATGACAAGTCGTACCCCATGATTTCCAATGAGTACCATTCACATCTGTGTGACTTCAAAGTAGTCCCTGCACTACTTTGGTCCGACAGATGTGACTTGAGGTCCATAGACCTCAAGATTACACAGGCATTGCTTCAAGTCGCGTCAAAGTCGCGCGACTTTCAGGTTGCACAAGTGTAAAAGGGTCCTTAGATGAAGAATCTTTTGATAGTATACCAATGACATCGTTAAAAACTTAAATGGGTGTAAAGGTATAGGTCATTATTATTAGGACATTTTAAATATAATAAGTGGAAAAATGTTAACCCTGTAATTGCACTTTCATTTAGTATTTATCTGTATTAAATTTTTCTCTTTCTACGTTGTTATATACAGTGAAAATTGAAAAACTCGAATAAAAATATTTGAAAAAAAAAACAACGTTAGCCATAAATGAAAGAATAATGCTACATAGTATAAAACTGCTAGACAATATTTATTAAAATCGAGATTAACACTCACATGTTTAAAGATGACAAAGCACTAACTTCCAAACAAAATAATAACTTCCTGAATGAAAGACTGCGATGATGTCACAAGCACAGGCTCCACCCCTACTTTGTCTAGTTTTAGGGGATCCCTGAAATCTCATCTCTTCAGGGAAGCCCATTCTGCCTTTAGCTAATAACCAAATATTTTATTCTCCCATCAGTTCATCTCTCACAGTCATTACCTTTTGTTCCACCAGCCCCTCCCTGTTAGATTATAACTTCCCAGAAGCAGGGCCCTCCTAACCCCTTGCATTGAATTGTATTGTTGCTGTATTACCTTGTTTTATATTGTAAAGCACTGCGCAAACTGTTGGCGCTATATAAATCCTGTATAGTAATAATAATAACCCTTCTGGATTGAGGAATAATTGGCACATCAACCCCTATTTCTCTCCCATCCCATCCCTCCCCTTGTCTCACCTTATTGTTTCTCTCTTCCTAAATCAGCGGTTGGAACCGCTTAGTCTGACTGCTTCAGACCATTATATTTCTGTAGCCATTGGGAGTAGAAAATGTCCAGGTATCCAGTGGGAGTAAACAATACCATATCATTGGTGTCAATGGAAGGAATTGTGCCCTTTTGATGGTGTCAGTTGGAGGAATAGTGCCCCATTGTTGGTGTCAGCAACAAGAATGATGCCGCATTGCTGGTGTCAGTGGATAGAATGGTGACCCCAAGGGTCAGATTAAGGCAAGAACATTGCTGCATCTGGCCCCAGAGATGCAGTATGGAGACCCCTGCCCTACAGTAATAGCTTTTTGCCATAAGATGTCCTCCATTTTTTAGGTTGACTAACACCCAGTGCCATTCAACCTGGAAGACTGAGATATACTGCGAGTGCACAGCCTCATGGACCGACCCCTTAAGTTGTGTCACCAAGGTGCCATTTGTTCACATACCAATTATGCAGAGAGCAGAGCTGATGTCCTCAAGAGATCACTGTTCTCTGTGTTGAGGACCTTCCACAGCCAGCAGAATACCCAAAAAGAAAGAGGACCATGTGCACTATATGACTGGCCTGAAGACTTTTGAAAAAGGTAGGAAGGTGCATATAAATGTAGCACCCTCTAGTGCTAGAATTGTAGATCGTTTTTTTGGTGCTGAGTGTAGGAAAGTTTGTGCAGGCCTGGCTGGCAGCCAAGCCTGTCTGTGTTTTTTCCTGGGTTGGGCAGAGATCCAGGGAGAGCTGGATGACTCACAGGCAGCATCACTGAGACCTCCCCCCTATTTTTAGAATATGCTGGAACCTTCTAGAAAGATGGGAGGGGAAGTAAGGTGGAGCTGCCTGGAGTTTTCTGAGGGCCCTAACCAATCCCCAACTTGGGTTGGCAGGGGACAGGCCCCCTCAAATACTCTGGGTAAGCCCAGCTTGGGAGGAGAGTTCAAGTGGAAGCTGGAGATGTAGTGTTAGGCTGCCGTGGCCTTTGAGGAAGCTCCCCAGTCTGGGGGGAGGGACCTTGGGCCTGGGCTTGGGTGCGGATGGCCCCTTTTAGAACTGGACAGGAGGCACTGGGAGCAAGGAGAGGACAGCGGGAGAAAACTGTTGAGCAAGTCTCCAGGACAACAGTAACATCCAGGAGGGCTGGTGAGTGGCACACAGTCAGAAGGACTGAGAGGCACGCCTGAGAGGACTGGGATGGAGAAGTCTAGGATGGGCGAAGAGCCAGTCAGTAGGACTGTGGCGGCATGGGCAGTGGAAAGAGGCAGCTGCAGCCAGGAGGGCTGGCAGTGCCTGAAGAGGTGGTGCTGGGAGCAGTAGCCACAGATAGGACAGCTAACACCAAAGACTTTCATTTGCTACATCATAGGGGCCAGCGGTCCCTGCCTGCAAAGGGAATTCCATCAGACCCAGCTGAGATTGTGCTGGGCCTAAAACCTGTGCTAGCTGTTCCTGGGAGTTATAGTCTGCAAGCAAGTGTATGTGCTGGAGTTTGAGGAGAAGAGATTATATATACAGGAGTGTATATAGTTAAGTCCCTACCAAGTTTTATCAATCAAGTGGGCATACCATATGTACCCTTTCTCCATCCAAGTATAATTCCCCTAATAAAACAAAAAAACAAAGTGCAAGGACTTCTTCTTGACTCAGTGTGTTTGGAAATTCATGTGCCTGGCTGTGCAGGATAGGAGACAAACCACATTCACCAGCAGCCCCTACGGGGGTAGCACTACATTAAAAAAAAAAAAAAACATAAATTACTGCTGGGGACCACCTGGAGAAGAGGGGGGAGGTAAAGAATTTAGGAGAGGGAATACTGGAGCTCAGAGTTTGGCTTTAATATATTGTACAAGCAAACTGCAATGTGTTTGGTAAGATTTTAATCTATTTCTTTTTCTTCTTGCAGGGGCTCTGTGCATCCCTCTCTATGTCCCTTATGTCCTCACTGGCAGATGGAGCTTCGGCAGAGGCGTCTGCAAACTGTGGCTTGTACTGGACTACCTACTCTGCACCTCTTCAGTTTTTAACATCGTCCTGATCAGCTATGACAGGTTCATCTCAGTCACCAGAGCGGTGAGTATATGAGGCCCCGGTACTGAAGCAGTTAAACATGGCTGCTAAATGCTACCAGTTCCCGATGATGCAAATATAAGCATTTTAATGCAAATGACACCGCTAGGACTGTGACATACAATGCGGCATATATGGATATTGCAGCGTCTTCGATGAATGCAGGGATTCTGGTCTCAGATTAACTCCCTTTTTCCCAGTGTTTTGCTACAAGCTGGGTAATTAACCGAAGGGAGAGAAAGGAAGCCGCTCAGGTGTAGATATCCTCCAAGTAATTGCTTCTTCCCAACAACCACGGGTGCAGGCAGTGCAAACTCGAGCAAAGCAAAAGAACAAATCCTCTGGACAGCAGCACTCCGAATAAAAGCCTTTATTTTGTAAAATCCAGAATCCAAAAATCACACTGCAGGTCACAGCACACTGGTCAAGCTGACGCGTTTCATACTGTCCTAGTGTTTAGCTATGATTAAACACTAGGACAGTGTGAAATGCGTCAGCTTGACCAGTGTGCTGTGACCTGCAGTGTGATTTTTGGATTTTACAAAATAAAGGCCTTTATTCGGAGTGCTGCTGTCCAGAAGATTTGTTCTTTTGCATTAACCGAGGGGAGTTATAAAAATTGTGCAGTAATTCTCATCTGCAGATTATCTAGCCAACCAATAAAATAAAAAATACTACTGCCCTGTATATATCTTGATCTTGTTATATAATTTGGGAAAATAAAGTGCAATTCAAAGCTTGCACAATTGGATTGACTACGCAGCAGAAATGACAATGCACTTCACCCCTGCCTGCTCTTTGGGTCACTTATGATCATCAGTCATCACACATTAAGGTCTCTCCTTCTGCTGAGCCCACCTAAGTACCCCCTCCCAATCATTATATACTTCTATACTGCTTACAAAAAGCTTCAAAGTGGAAGTTCACTGTAGAATTACTCTGTGAACATTAAACAGCCATATAACATGTGTACTGTAATAAATGCATAGCACCATGTTTGACTTCTGTCACTCCATTTACCATACAACTCACGAGGGTGGATTTATAAAAAAATAAAAATTACATAGCTGTTTCCCATCTAAGCTGCTTGTAAATTTGTTCTGTGCGAACGGAGAAAAAATAAATGTTCTCAGGCTATATATTCCCTGCAGATTGAATGTGTGACTGGGGAAAATAATGCATAATGGCCACTAGATGGCATTGGCTACTTATTGAAAAAATATATATTCCTCGGCTCCATCTAGTGGCCACAATGAAGTATTTTTTCATTGACACATTTGATCTGCACAGAATAACAGGTGCTTCTCATAAATTCAATTCAAAAAGAGAAACTCATATATTATAGAGATGTGTTACACACAGAGTGATATATTGCAAGCATTTCTTTCTTTTAATTTTAATGATTATGGCTTACAGCTAGTAAAAACAAACAAAATTCAGTATCTCAGAAAACTAGAATATTACATAAGACCAATAAAAAAAAAAAGGATTTTTAATACAGAAATGTTGGCTTACTGAAAAGTATGTCCATGTACAGTATAGTATGCACTCAATACTTGGTCGGGGCTCCTTTTGCATCAAGTACTGCATGGAGGGGATCAGCCTGTGGCACTGCTGAGGTGTTTTGGAAGCCCAGGTTGCTTTGATAGCGGCCTTCAGCTTGTCTGTCTTGTTGGGTCTGGTGTCTCTCTCTCATCTTCCTCTTGACAATATCTCACAGATTCTCTATGGGGTTTAGGTCAGGCGAGTTTGCTGGCCAACCAAGCACAGTGATAGCATGATCATTAAACCAGGTATTGGTACTTTGGGCATTATGGGTAGGTGCCATGTCCTGCTGGAAAATGAAATCAGCATCTCCATAAAGCTGGTCAGCAGAGGGAAGCATGAAGTGCTCTAGGATTTCTTGGTAGATGGCTGCACTGACCTTGGACTTGATAAAACACAGTGGGAAAACACCGGCAGGTGACATGGCTCCCCAAATAATCACTGACTGGTGATTGACATGCAGTTGCAATGGACCAACAGCTATGCAAAGTTTACATAATTTCACCCCATGGTGTTGCTCAATCCCCTTTGTGCTATCTATGTCTTTGCCAGCATCAGAGCACAGGGGTACATGTGTTATACAGCTGTTTAGTGCTCACAGAGTAATTCTAGGGTGAACTTCCACTTTAAGCTGGATTCACTTAACTTATGCTAAATGCCCTTGAGTTGACGTGTATTGATGTGTGTTAACAGGTGCCGTTGTTGTGCATTTATTTAAAAAATTTTAGCAGGTGACAAAATACTGGATTTTCAATGCTGCATATGAATGTAGCATGTTTTATTTTCTCCAAATGCACACCAACAAAGCATGTTGGTGTAAATTAAAAACAGTGGAATTTGGCTTGTCATTGCATTGGATCTGCATTGAACAACACCACCCACTGGGTGTTAATAGGCTCTCAGACCCCTTTCACACTGGGGCAGTTTGCAGGCGCCATTGCGCTAAAAATAGCGCCTGCAAACCGACCCTAAACAGCGGCTGCTGTTTCTCCAGTGTGAAAGCCCGAGGGCTTTCACACTGGAGTGGTGCGCTAGCAGGACCGCTCCAAAAGTTTACCGCTCCTCCACCGTTCTTGCCCATTGAAATCAATGGGACACCGCGGCTATACCGCCGGCAATGTGCCTCTGCAGAGGCGCTTTGCGGTGGTTTTTAACCCTTTTTCAGCCACTAGCGGGGGTTAATACCGCTGCATTTCCGACGGTAAAGCGCCTGCAAATTATGGTGGAAAATAAGTATTTGGTCACCTACAAACAAGCAAGATTTCTGGCTCTCACAGACCTGTATCTTCTTCTTTAAGAGGCTCCTCTGTCCTCCACTCATTACCTGTATTAATGGCACCTGTTTGAACTTGTTATCAGTATAAAAGACACCTGTCCACAACCTCAAACAGTCACACTCCAAACTCCACTATGGTGAAGACCAAAGAGCTGTCGAAGGACACCAGAAACAAAATTGTAGACCTGCACCAGGCTGGGAAGACTGAATCTGCAATAGGCAAGCAGCTTGGTGTAAAGAAATCAACTGTGGGAGCAATAGTTAGAAAATGGAAGACATACAAGACCACTGATAATCTCCCTCGATCTGGGGCTCCACGCAAGATCTCACCCCGTGGGGTCAAAATGATCACAAGAACAGTGAGCAAAAATCCCAGAACCACACGGGGGGACCTAGTGAATGACCTGCAGAGAGCTGGGACCAACGTAACAAAGGCTACCATCAGTAACACACTACGCCGCCAGGGACTCAGATCCTGCAGTGCCAGACATGTCCCCCTGCTTAAGCCAGTACATGTCCGGGCCCATCTGAGGTTTGCTAGAGAGCATTTGGATGATCCAGAAGAGGATTGGGAGAATGTCATATGGTCAGATTAAACCAAAGTAGAACTGTTTGGTAGAAACACAACTCGTTGTGTTTGGAGGAGAGAGAATGCTGAGTTGCAACCAAAGAACACCATACCTACTGTGAAGCATGGGGGATGGCAACATCATGCTTTGGGGCTGTTTCTCTGCAAAGGGAACAGGACGACTGATCAGTGTACATGAAAGAATGAATGGGGCCAAGTATCGTGAGATTTTGAGTGCAAACCTCCTCCCATCAGCAAGGGCATTGAAGATGAAATGTGGCTGGGTCTTTCAGCATGACAATGATCCCAAACACACCGCCCGGGCAACGAAGGAGTGGCTTCGTAAGAAGCATTTCAAGGTCCTGGAGTGGCCTAGCCAGTCTCCAGATCTCAACCCCATAGAAAACCTTTGGAGGGAGTTGAAAGTCTGTGTTGCCCAGCGACAGCCCCAAAACATCACTGCTCTAGAGGAGATCTGCATGGAGGAATGGGCCAACATACCAGCAACAGTGTGTGACAACCTTGTGAAGACTTACAGAAAACGTTTGACCTCTGTCATTGCCAACAAAGAATATATAACAAAGTATTGAGATGAACTTTTGATATTGACCAAATACTTATTTTCCACCATAATTTGCAAAAAAAAATCTTTCCAAATCAGACAATGTGATTGTCTGGATTTGTTTCCACATTTTGTCTCTCATAGTTGAGGTATACCGATGATGACAATTACAGGCCTCTCTCATCTTTTTAGGTGGGAGAACTTGCACAATTGGTGGCTGACTAAATACTTTTTTGCCCCACTGTAAATATCTGGAAAATGTGCCGTGCATTTGTATTCAGCCCCCTTTACTCTGTTACCCCTAACTAAAATCTAGTGGAACCAAGTCACATAATTAGTAATCCGAAAATAGAAAGAGTGGACATGTCTTGGTAGGTTTGCAGTTGTGCCATGCTCTTTCCATTTTCAGATGATGGATTGAACAGTGCTCCGTGACATGTTAAAAGCTTGGGATATATTTTTATAACCGAACCCTGCTTTAAACTTCTCCACAACATTATCCCTGACCTGTCTGGTGTGTTCCTTGGCCTTTAGGGATGATCCCGATGTTCGCCCGTTCAGTGAATACCGAACATTATTGGGCGTCCGCATGAAGTCTGAGCGGCAAGTCTGATGATTGGCCAAAGCATGCATCTGACCTACATGCTTTGGCCAATCACAGCGCGCTCTGCTGTGAGAGCCATGATTGGCCAAAGGCAGGGTGCCTTTAGCCAATTATG
Source organism: Rana muscosa (assembly GCA_029206835.1). NCBI lineage: Eukaryota > Metazoa > Chordata > Amphibia > Anura > Ranidae > Rana > Rana muscosa. The sequence continues at coordinate 291,502,413 of CM055128.1, read as the reverse complement.
GCTCAGGGGGCTAAGTCCACGCCCCACACTATATAGGGCTGCCTACACGGTGGCCATATAAAGTGTAATGATTGAGAGAACATTACCTAGAGGCAGTTTAGTTAGTGGCATGCAGGCAGTTTAGTATACAGTTGTGCTCATAAGTTTACATACCCTGGCAGAATTTTTGATTTCTTGGCCATTTTTCAGAGAATATGAATGATAACACAAAAGCATTTATTTTACTCATGGTTAGTGTTTGGCTGAAGCCATTTATTATCAATCAACTGTGTTTACTCTTTTTAAATCATAATGACAACAGAAATTACCCAAATGACCCTGATCAAAAGTTTACATACCCCAGTTCTTAATACCGTGTATTGCCCCCTTTAACATCAATGACAGATTGAAGTCTTTTGTGGTATTTGTGGATGAGGCTCTTGATCTTCTCAGATGGTAAAGCTGCCCATTCCTCTTGGCAAAAAGCCTCCAGTTCCTGTAAATTCTTGGGCTGTCTTGCATGAACTGCACGTTTGAGATCTCCCCAGTGTGGCTCAATGATATTGAGGTCAGGAGACTGAGATGGCCACTCCAGAACCTTCACTTTATTCTGCTGTAGCCAATCACAGGTTGACTTGGCCTTGTATTTGGATTATTGTCATGTTGGAATGTCCAAGTCCAAATTCCCTCTGCCTTTGCCACATCCCCAAAACATCAGCGATCCACCTCCGACTCCGTGTTTCACAGTAGGATTGGTGGACCTTTCATCATAGGCCTTGTTGACTCCTCTCCAAATGTAGTCTTTATGGTTGTGGCCAAAAAAGCAAAATTTTGGTCTCATCACTTCAAATGACTTTGTGCCAGAAGGTTTGAGGCTTGTCTCTGTGCTGTCTGGCGTATTGTAAGCGGGATACTTTGTGGCATTTGCGTAGTAATGGCTTTCTTCTGGTGACTCGACCATGCAGGCCATCTTTCTTCAAGTGCCTCCTTATTGTGCATCTTGAAACAGCCATGCCACATGTTTTCAGAGAGTCCTGTATTTCACCTGAAGTTATTTGTGGGGTTTTCTTTGCATCCTGAACAATTTTCCTGGCAGTTGTGGCTGAAATGTTAGTTGGTTTACCTGACTGTGGTTTGGTTTCCACAAAACCCATCATTTTCCACTTCTTGATTAGAGTTTAAACACTGCTGATTGGCATTCTCAATTCCTTGGATATCTTTGTATATCCCTTTCCTGTTTTATACAGTTCAACAACCTTTTTCTGACGATCCTTTGACAATTCCTTTGCTTTGCCCATGACTCAGAACCCAGAAACGTCATTGCAGCACTGGATGAAAGATGCGAGGGTCTGCCAGGAGTCCAAAAACTCATTGACCTTTTATACACACACACTAATTACAAGCAAACAGATCACAGGTGAGGATGGTTACCTTTAACAGCCATTCAAACCCCTTTGTGTCAACTTGTGTGCATGTGAACTTTTGATCATGGTCATTTGGGTAGTTTCTGTTGTGATTATGATATAAAAAGAGAAAACAGTTGATTGATAATAAATGGCTATAGCCAAACACTAACCATTAGTGAAATAAAAGTTTTTGTGGGGAACTCCACACCAAAATTTTTAAAAAAAACAGCGTGGGGTCGTCCCCCCCCCCCCCCCCCAATCCATACCAGGCCCTTTGGGTCTGGCATAGTTTTAAGTGGGACAATTAAAAAAAAAAGTTATCGGAGCATGCAGCCTGGAGGTCAGGATAGGGGTGAGGTGAGCGAGCGCCCCCCCCCTGAACCGTACCAGGCCACATGGCCTCAACATGGGGTTCCCCCAAAGCACCATGTCCCCGTGTTGATAGGGACAAGGGCCTCATCCCCACAACCCTTGCACGGTGGTTGTGAAGGTCTGCTGGCGGGGGGCTTATCAGAATCTGGAACCCCTTTAACAAGAGATCCCACCCCCCCTATGTAAATGAGTAAGGGGTACCCCTACCCATTCACCAAAAAAAGTGTGAAAAAGTAAAAAGTAAAAACCACAAAAGACAGTTTTTGACAATACCTGTAATTAAAAAGAAAAAAAAAAGTGTCCCGCGATGTTCATCCATCTTCAATCATGCTGCCCAACGGACCAGAAAAATAGAAAAAAAAAAGCTCTGCCTTGATGGGCGGCATCCCACCGACTGCTGTCTTTTTGCTGTGACAGTTGTTATATAGGCAAGGACAGGGCCACCAGGTGACGTAACCGAGTGACCCCGTCCCTTCTGACGTCATGTGCCATCTGAGGGGGCGGGGTCATCTGGTTACATCAGCGGGTGGCCCCACCCTTGCCAATATAACAGCTGTCACAGCGAAAAGACAGCAGTCAGCGGGAGCCAAATGGCCTGGTATGGACTGGGGGAGGACCCACGCCTTTTTTTTTTCTTGATTTTTTCTATATTACCTGGAGCAAGCAATACATTACAGCAGCGAGCGAGTTTAAATTACAAATTTTCCTTTAGAAATGTAATTTTGCTGTGGGACTGTAAAACACATCAGACCAATGCGCCACTTTACAGGCAGACTAAGGGGACCCCCAGGCATCAAATCACACCTCCTGAAAAAATGGTTGTTTTAAAAACTTTTTTTTGCATTGATACATGTCCCCTGGGGCAGGACCCGGGTCCCCAAACACTTTTTATGGCAATAACTTGCATATAAGACTTTAAAATGAGCACTTTTGATTTTTCATGTTCGTGTCCCATAGGGATCGAATGTTCGCACAAATTTTTTGCCTGTTCGCATGTTCTGGTGCGAACCAACCCAGGGGGTGTTTGGTCCATCCCTATTGGCCTTCATGATGCAGTTTGTTCACTAAGGTTATCTAACAAACCTCTGAGGGCTTCACAGAACAGCTGTATTTATACTGAGATTAAATTACACACAGGTGGACTCTATTTACTAATTAGGTGATTTTAGTTAGGGTATGAGAGAAAAGGGGGCTGAATACAAATGCATGTCAGATATTTATTTGTAAAAAAAATTGAAAACCATTTATAATTTTCCCTCCACTTTACAACTATATGCCACTTTGTGTTGGTCTATCACATAAAATCCCAATATAATACATTTACGTTTTTGGTTGTATCATGACAAAACCTGGAAATCTTCAAGGGGTATGAATAAATTTTCAAGGCACGGTAAGAGCAGTGTGAACAGCAAGCTTTGACAAAAGATTTGCCGAGCTTTCAGCAAGCTTTGTCGAAGCTTTTAAAGTACCATTCAGCTCCAGTTTGTAAATGTTGAACACAGATCCTAATGGGAGCGCTGATTGCCACTTTAAACAAACTGCTAGCAGGCACCGTTCACACTCCCCGGCTACCTTTGGACACGTGTTTTGGTACTGTCCAGTGGTCCAGGACTTTTGGACAGAAATTTTACGTTGCATTCCTGGGGTTACCTCACTGCTTTTGCCGGTTTGTCTTTTGGGTCTGGTCGAGGGCCTGGCACCTACTAGAGCAGTGATGGTGAACCTTGGCACCCCAGATGTTTTGGAACAACATTTCCCATGATGCTCAACTACACTGCAGAGTGCATGAGCATCATGGGAAATGTAGTTCCAAAACATCTGGGGTGCCAAGGTTCGCCATCACTGTACTAGGGCTTAACATGCCCTGCTCAGTCTCTTATTATTCAATGCTTGAAAGGCACTGGTTCTGTACTGGAAAAAGCCAGTGGTGCCCTCCTTAGCCTATTGGAAATTGCTGGTGAATAAAATGATCCAAGTTTACAAAAACTACTTACAGGGGCAGAGGGTGTCCTAAAAAAATTGATAAAGTCTGGCAGTCCGGGCTGGACAGTTCCTCCACCACCGCCTACAGGCAGAGTCCCATTGCTCTTTTTAATACTTTCAATGCTTAGTACGTTACTGTATGTATTCATGTACCAGTATAGCCATGGTAAACACTCGTTACGATCCCCGGATTTGTCCCCAGACTAGCTGAATGACCAGGAACGTAATCAGGTTAATTTGTATATCATTTTTGTGTTTCTGTCACATATTTTGGGGAATATTGTGTCATATGTTCATCTCCTTAAACGCCATTGGGGATGCTAGCATCCTGTAGGGTGGAGTTCCTCACATGGTTGGGTTGCCTGGAATGGGAGGGAGGAAGGTTGGTTGGTAAGTGTACTTTTTTGGCCCTGTGAGGCTAGATGTCTTTGTTTTTTGTTGTTTTTCTATGCACAATTAATTGACAGAAATTCCCCCAAAAAAAAGCTGCTAGCAGGCTTTATAACTTTTTGGAGCTTGCTGAAAGCCTGATAGAAGCTTGCTTAACCACTTGTCCACCAAGGACGTCATATGACGTCGCTGACTTTGAGGTGGGATATCTGAATGATGCCTGCAGCTAGAGGCATCATTCAGATATCATTGTTTGCAGCCGACGATCCTGCGCACCATAAGAATGATCATAGCGGCAGTTCCGCCGCTTGATTGTTCTTATAGGTGGCGGGAGGGGACATCCCCCCTCCCGCCGCCATCCGGTGCTTCTCCGGGCTCTCCCGTGCCATCGGGGGCCCGGAGAACGAATTGGCCGGCGATAGAGATTTCCGGTGACCAGATGGTCACTAGTCATCTCTATGACCGTCGGAGTCCCGGGTTCGACGTTGTGACGTCACGCCCGGTAACCCGGAAGTAAACAAAGCCGCAATTGCGGCTGTCAGCATGAGGTCTTATTGACCCTGCATCTCTCCATAAAGGAGACCTGTCACAATGATTCCTATTACAAGGGATGTTTACATTCCTTGTAATAGGAATAAAAGTGATAAAAAGTAAACAAAAGTAAAAAAAAGTGTCAAGATAAAAAAAAAATCAGTAAAATAAAAAAATAAAAAAAAAGTAAAACGCCCCTGTCCCCGGGAAGCTCGCGCTCAGAAGCGAACATGCATGTAAGTCCCACCCACATATGTAAACCCTGTTCAAACCCCACATGTGAGGTATCGCCGCGTGCGGTAGAGTGCGAGCAACAATTCTAGCACTATACGTCCTCTGTAACTCGAAAAAAGTAACCTGTAAAAATTTTCAAAGCGTCGCCTATGGAGATTTTTAAGTACCAAAGTTAGGCGCCATTCCATGAGTGTGTGCAATTTTAAAGCGTGACATGTTAGGTATCTTTTTACCTGGCGTAACATAAGCTTTCATATTTTATAAAAAAATTGGGCTAACTTTACTGTTGTGTTATTTTTTAATTCATGAAACCATTTTTTTCCACCAAAAAAGGCGTTTGAAAAATTATTGCGCAAATACCGTGCAAGATAAAAAGTTGCAATGATTGTCATTTTATTCTCTAGGGTGTCTGCTAAAAAAAAAACATATATAATGTTGGGGGGTTCTGATTAATTTTCTAGCAAAAAAATGATGATTTTTACATGAAGGAGAGAAGTGCCAGAATAGGCCCGGTGGAGAAGTGGTTAACCACTTCCATACTGGGCACTTATACACCTTTCTGCCCAGACCAATTTTCAGCTTTCTGCGCTGTTGCATTTTGAATGACAATTGCGCGGTCATGCTACACTGCAGAGGCGTTGTAAGGGGGGTGAGGGGAGTGCGGGCCGCACCCGGGTGACACCCACCAGAGGGGTGACACCCGGCACAGCACTGCATTGAGAGGCACCGCGCTGGCCGTGGCTCTCTCCTCTTCCTCCTTCCCCTGCGCCCGCATGTCCTCCGGGAACTGGCACTGCGATCTACAACGGCACTTGTGACAGGCAGGTGGGGAGAGGTCGCGGTGCCAGTGTCCTATCACAATTGCAGTCCTCAGACCGACGTTGATGCCTAGGCTCCTCCTCCACTCCACATTGACAGTATATCCACAACAGGAGGAGGAGCCTAGGAAGAGGGACATTCGTGTGCACAGAGCAGCGCTGATCTGAGGTCTGTAAATGTTGGAAGGGGAGGTATACAGGGGGGGCATTACATTAGGGGGATTGCAGGGGGGTTAACATTAGGGGGATTACACAGGGGGGTGTTACTTTGGGGGGATTGCAAGGGGGTTAACATTAGGGGGATTACACAGGGGGGTGTTACATTAGGGGGATTACAGGGGGTAGCATTAGGGGTATTACACAGGGGGGGTTGCATTGGGGGGGATTGCAGGGGGGGTAACATTAGGGGGATTACACAGGGGGGGGCTTACTTTAGGGGGATTGCAGGGGGGTAGCATTAGGGGGATTACACAGGGGGGTTACATTAAGGGGGATTGCAGGGGGGGTAACATTAGGGTGATTCCACAGGGGGCGCGTTACTTTAGGGGGATTGCAGGGGGAAGCATTAGGGGGATTACACAGGGGGGGTTACATTAGGGGGATTGCAGGGGGGGTTACATTGGGGGGATTGCAGGGGGTAACGTTAGGGGGATTACACAGGGGGGCACGTCACTTTAGGGGGATTGCAGGGGGGGAGGATTAGGGGGATTGCAGGGGGGGTTACATTGGGGGGATTGCACAGGGGGTTACATTGGGGGATTACACAGGGGGACGTTACATTAGGGGGATTACACAGGGGGGGGCAATACATTAGGGGATTACACAGGGGGGGCGTTACATTACAGGGATTACACAGGGGGGGCATTACATTAGGAGAATTGCACAGGGGGGGCGTTACATTAGGGGGATTGCAGGGGGTAACATTAGGGGGATTGCACAGGGGGGTTACATTAGGTAGATTGCACGAGGCGGTAACATTAGGGGATTACACAGGGGGCAGAGCTGTGCTGATGCGCTAGCCTGCTCAGTGCCCTGGATTGCTCATGCTCAGTGACCGGGGGGGGGGGGGGGGGTGACACCATATTTTACAGCACCAGGTGACACCAACCCTAGTGACACCACTGCTACACTGTACCCAAACTAAATTTTTATAATTTTGTTCCCACAAATAGAGCTTTCTTTTGGTGGTATTTGATCACCTCTGCGATTTTTATTTTCTGCTAAAAATTTTTTAAAAAGACCGCAAATTTTGAAAAAAATAAGTGTTTTTTGTTTCAGTTACAAAACTTTGTAAATAAGTACGTTTTCTCCCTCACTGATGGGCACTGATGGAGCTGCACTGACGGGCACAGATGAGGTGGCACTGATGGGCACCGATAGGCGGCACAGATGGGCACCGATAGGCAGCACGGATGGGCACAGATAGGCGGCATGGATGGGCACAGATAGGCGGCACGGATGGGCACAGATAGGCGGCATGGATGGGCACAGATAGGCAGCACGGATAGGCGACACGGATGGGCATGGATAGGCGGCATGGATGGGCACTGATAGGTGGCACGGATGGGCATGGATGGGCACTGATAGGTGGCATGGATGGGCACTGATAGGTGGCACTGTACTGTAATGTTTTGTACTAATGGATGCCAATCAGTGTCAAACAATAATGCCTGCCAATCAGAGGTGCCCATTGTGGGCACCGATTGGCATCCATTGTGGGCACTGATTGGCATCCATTAGGCATATCTAATTGGCATCCCTGGTGGTCTAGGGTGGCATACCTTAAGGTGGGCATCCCTCGTGGTCTGGTGGCATCCCTGGTGGTCCAGTGTGGGCATCCTCGGGGGGGCTGTGCTGATAATCGATCAGCACAAACCCCCCCTGTCAGAGGAGCAGCCGATCGGCTCTCCTCTACTCGCGTCTGACAGACGCGAGTGAGGAAAAGCCGATGACCGGCTTTTCCTGTTTACATCGTGATCAGCCGTGATTGGACATCCGAATTTCCAAATTCCGAATTTCCGAAAAAAAAAGAAAAAACGAAAAAAAACATTTTTTCGAATTTCCGAAAAAAGCACAAACACGAAAAAAAAACGAAAATGAAAAAAACGAATTTTTCGAATTTCCGAAAAAAAAATTTTCAGCAGTGCACATGTCTAACACCCATAGAACATGACGGGGAAATCCTGCTTGCAGCAAAACCAGAATGCTTTGGAAGAGACATAGACAATTGTATTCTGGGCACAGAGGTCTGCTTCTCTGTGTGGAATTACATGAAGACACTTGTAACAGGTTATCCATTCTCAAGGGAGGAGGGTGGTCAGTCAAAGTCAGGAAGCGCAGCAATCATGCGGGTAATCCTCGCTGTCCTGGGAATCTTTATTGGATTTCTACACATCAAATGAGCAGCCCAGCACGGCCAGCTGACTGCAATAATTACCCCACCAGACATGTTACCAGCCCCTTCAACTGCTCGTCTTCTGCCAAATACAGATGAGCTAGGAGACAGCAACCAATTACACAATGGGCAAACGTTATTAAAACACCGACATTTGCTAATAGTCTTTGGCGTATGGAGTAACATTGACTGCTAATCAATCAATTGAAATAAGCAGGATGCCCAAAGAGGTGTATCAAAGTGTCCAGAAACAAAACAAGTCAAGAGGTTTTACAAAGTATATCTAATTGTACTGAATGTATTGCTTGTTAATTAATGTCTTTGCTCTTTATTGCCTGTTTTTACTTTTGTTCACACATTGTCATTGTGAAATTCTTAATTTTTTCACCTTTTAACCCCTTGACCTCCAAAAGGTTTTACCCCCTTAATGACCGGGGCATTTTTTACTATTCAGCATTGCGCTACTTTGGCAATCATGGAACACTGTACGCAATTACATTTTTTATCATTTTTTTCACAGAGCTTTCTTTTGGTGGTATTTTATCACCATTGTATTTTTTGTTTTTTTAATATATAAATTAGGAAAGACCAAAATTTAGAAGAAAAAAATAAAAAATAAAATATATTTTCTACTTTCTATTATGAAACATATACACTAAAAAAAATTAATTTCTTCATCAATTTAGGCAAAAATGTATTCTGTTACATGTCTTTGGTAAAATAAAATAAAAAAATCCCAATAAGTGTGTATTATTTGGTTTGTGCGAAAGTTATAGTGTCTACAAACGATGGTATATACAGTTGTGCTCAAAAGTTTGCATACCCTGGCAGAAATTGTGAAATTTTGGCATTAATATTGAAAATATGACTAATCATGATAAAAAAAACTGTCTGTCTGTCAGGTCCAGGGCCACCGTGAGGAATTTAGGGGCCCCTTACACAGATTCTGGCATGGGCCCCCTGGAGCAGAGAACCAAGGGGGGGGGGAGTGCTGCCGCCACAAATTGAGAACCAGGGGGGTGCCGCAGGTTGAGAAGCGAGGGGGTGCCGCCGCTAATTGAAAACCGGGGGGGAGGTGCCGCAAATTGAGAAGTGAGGGGGTGCTGCCGTATGTCATCGTCCCCGAGAATTAAGGTTGGGGGGGCTTTGGGTGCTGACGAACAAAAAAAAAAAAAAGGGGGGTTGCCATCTGGGCCCCTTACAAGAAAAATAAATAAATAAAAATAAATAAATAAAAAAAGGGGGGGTTGCCATCCGGGCCCCTGTGGACCTCCTGGCCCCTTACATGTGTACTGATACACACCGTTGGGGTCAGGAGTGCACCGCTAAGGTAGTGAAATCTATAGCTGCCTGCTGCGGATGGAACACTGGCTGATTAAGGAAGGCAGGTCCACTGGAGCACTAACAGGGATCCCACAGGGAGCTAGAGCCTAAGATTCCCCAGGACGCGGAGTCTAAGATCCAGCAGGTGTTCACCAGAGCCTCTAGTGGTGAGGATGGACTGGGCTGCAACTGGATCCAGGTCGCGGCCCTCAGAGGCCCCCAGCTCACGCTCACAGTAGGCTATAGAGGATAGAGGGGAAGCAGCAGCTCAGGATACAAGAGATAGTGAGGGGATAAGCCAAAGGTCAGGGCGTCCAGCAGACAAGGATAAACAAAGGACAAGCCAAAGGTCAAGGTCACAAGCAGACAGGGATAGTCAAGAACAAGCCAAGATCGGTAAAACTGTGACAGACGTAGCACACGGCAAGCAGGAACCCAAACACACAATAGCTTAACAAACAACGTTGATCGGCATGGCTGGCTTGCAGTGCACAGGTTAATATAGTGTTCCCTGATTGGGCCTGGGGGTGGAGCCATGCTTGGAGGAGTGATTATTTAAGCAGCCAGGTGAGAGTGGCTGGCCTCTAAGGTGAACACATGGAGAAGGGGTAAGCTGAGAGACAAATATTACTGCATAACCATGACACTGTCTTTTATTTAAGGATAGCAATCATATGAAGCCATTTATTATTACATCGTTTTTTTGGATCCTTTTATAATCATAACAGAAATCACCCAAATGGCCCTGATAAAAAGTTTATATACCCTGGAATGTTTGGCCTTGGTACAGACACAGAAGGTGGCACACACAGATTAAAATGGCAATTAAAGTTTAATTCTTAAACTGGGGGAGAGAGAAGCAGCACAAGAAAACCAAACAGTTAATGTGCTGACAGGAGGAGAAAGCAGAGTGACGGAGAGACAAGCTCACCATTTTCCTGTACGGTCCAGTAACAAGCTGGGGATGCACATGACAGCCTAGGCTCAGAGGAAGTGATTTGAATGATGTTGGCTGTCATTCAACCTGGAAGATCGAGGACATTTTAAGGCAGTAAGAATGTAGTGCAGGGGACAGCTCTTGACTGAAGGTGAATATTAATGCAAAAGCATCTTTTTGATTTTAGTTTTTAATGGGCTATTTTTTTTATCCGTCTCAGTGTAAATAATTTGATCAATGTGTGCTGTTTGAAAAACCTTGAATATGTATACCTTCTGATAATATGTGTACATGGGGGCTGCCAAATTTTCTTATTACATGCAGACTTTGCTTCCTGCTGAGCTGTGCTTTGCTGATCCAGTTACCTCACTGCAAGTGTACCAGACTATGTTTGCCTGACTAAATACAACAGATACTACAGCCTCTAATGACTTGAAACACTCACAGTACTCCTGTTAGCCATTGACTGTGTGATCTAGGTTGCCAAGATGTGGTTGGATTTTGTAGCTTGCAAATGCTGCTTTTTATTCATGATAAGAAATGATAAAGATATTAGTGCTGCCATGTCCCCTATTATGTGTGAATTTTAATGACAGGTCCTCTTTTGTACATCTATTGTTATGTTCTTATTCTCTGCGTGTGTCCATTGTGAAAGAAAAGCTCTGAGCTAATTAAAACGTGGTAAAATCAACAATATTTCCAAACATTTACCTAATTTTCTTGCAAAACTAGAGCAGGTAATATGCAGTTCAGCATCGGACACCCTCTCTTACTTTGTGTCTGCATCATACTGGCTGAGATACCAAAGGTGGTCACATCCCTCAGCTGATAGTTGGATGACAGATGGTGGAGCACATGCACAATCCAGCTATTGAGACAGACCCTTTTTGAAGGATACATAAACGTGTACGTTCTGCTCATCGTGTTTAAGCTATGGAGCAGGAAAAAGGAAGCAGGAGGACTTATCCAGCACTGACTTATCTTTGGGGAATCAATAGCAATCGGACAATTTTTTTTAAGACCTGTCCGATCGATGTTTCCTCAGGGATCGGTTGGTGAGGATCATCAGTTGGTACAACAGATATGAAACCTTTGCCAGATCCAAACACTTATGCTATGATCATATGTTAATGTTCCTACAAGATGAGCAGCGATGGAGGATTCTCAGCAAATTTTGTCCATAGCAAGGAGTTTATTCTCCAAGACCTAGGGATCTAAGACAATTTAACCCTGCGTACCTTCAGCTCAATCAATGTTGTTGGTTGGAGTTGTGGACCTCTACGTGAAGTTAGCAAGAATGGCTAAATAAAAGGTAATAGGTTAAAATATTTACCTTTGCTGGAAAAAAAAAAAATGCATTAAGGCGTAGGCACATGGTCATGTGATCTCAGCTGAACGAGAACAGAATTCAGATTGGCGAATTCCTTCCTTCAGCAGACATCACATGACCAAGTGTCTAGACAATAACGCATTGGATCTGTAATGAATGGAGCCTGGAGCAGCATTATTTTCAGGAAAGGTAGGCAATTTAACTGTTATTTTTTTTATCTATCCTCATTAACATTTAAGAATAGTATTCAGAAGACCTGGGCACATCCTTAGATCAAGCAGCATGCAATAATATTTGGCTTGTTACTTCTACATGTTCCTTGAATATCTTAGTCCAAGAAAATGTGTTTAAATTGCTTTTTCGCTAGTATATGACTCCAGATCGCTTGTCTAGGTTCGTCCCCACCGCTTCTCCGATGTGCTTCCGGGGCTGTCAAGAACAAGGCACCTTGCTTCACATCTGGTGGACCTGCCCTAAGGGGATTCGCTTTTGAATGTAGGTTACACAATGACTAGAACATCTCCTTAAGCAACCTGTGGGAGGCCCTACTACACAGACCCATCCCAACACTTTCCAGGAGTCAGAGGAAACTGGTGGGCTGTGTCTTTCTTGCCACTCATCAGGTGTCGGCTAAAGCATGGCGCCAGCCATTCATCCTAATTAAAGGGAGTCAAGCAATAGTCATGGGGACTATGGTTCATGAGAAGTTCACCTCAATTCTGAAAAATACCCATGCCAAGTTCTCAAGGGTCTAGGACCTATGGATATCCTACAATAATGGCCTTAGCCTAGATGGCACTTTGCCTTCGACCTGATTGGGCCCCTGACACCCTTTTACTCTGGGCCCCAGCATGGACCCTGCAGGATCTCTTCTCCCTTTTTTTTTTCCCTTCCTCTACCTTCTCCATTAGCTTTTACACTCTCATACAGGCCACTCTCCCCCCACTTATGAGTGCTTACCTGCAAAAAGCAGTTCGCCCTCGGGCACACTTATTTTATTGACGCATACTTCGTTGATTTTTGGAATTGCTATGTGTTCTTCTGTCTTGTCACCTCTCACCTACAATAGACCTGTACGTTCGATCTTGTATTTGTTAAACGCTACTATATTGTGAGATTGAGCTGTATACTGTAAAACTTTTACAAAACTTCAACAAATCCTGTGTAAAAGAATAGGGTTCAGGTAAGAGTGACTTTTTAAAACAGTTTTTATATTTATTTATTTTTTCTTTACTGTGGATCCATCTGTAGGTTTTAGGGTTTACTATTAGCATAGTGCAGTGACACCAATTGTTTACTTTCTATTCATCTGTATGCTCACTCTTACTTATACTTTCTTTATAGTGTTAGAGAATTCATAATAACATTTTGTTTCCTCTTAGGTGAGCTACAGGGCTCAGCAAACTAACAGTAGACATGCAGTGCTGAAAATGTCCATGGTTTGGATACTGGCCTTCCTTCTATATGGACCCGCCATTATAACCTGGGAATTCATTGCTGGCAAATCTATCATCCCGGACGGAGAGTGCTTTGCTGAATTCTTTTATAACTGGTACTTTCTAATCACAGCTTCCACCATAGAATTCTTTACTCCTTTCATAAGTGTGACCTTCTTTAATGTGTCTATCTATCTAAACATCCGGAAGAGGACAAAGGCCAGACTGGACCTCTTGCAAGAGCCGTACAGCCAGACAGCCACTGAAAATATAAAGCCAACACCAGAACCGCCCAGGTCAAATTCTTTGAAATGTTGGAAAGTGACCCATAAAGCAATTAAAAAAGGACGCTCTGATGGTGAGGCCTACAAGTCACCAGAGGCTGAAATACTGGAAAGGGTTAAAGGAGTTAAAAGGTCTTCTTTAAATGGGAGTACACTATCTGTTTTAGGTAAAACAAGAAGTACTAGAAGAAGCTTTACAGAGTCGGGATCCACCCCGTCATTGGAGAAGCGCATGAGGATGGTCTCCCAAGGGATTGCCCAGCGTTTCAGATTGTCAAGAGACAAAAAAGTAGCAAAGTCTTTAGCCGTCATTGTCTGTGTATTTGGAATATGTTGGGCACCCTACACCTTGCTGATGATCATTCGGGCAGCCTGTAGAGGTCACTGCGTGCCAGAATATTGGTATGAGGCCTCCTTTTGGCTCTTGTGGGTTAATTCAGCTGTCAACCCTGTTTTGTATCCTCTCTGCCATTATAGCTTTAGGAGGGCATTCAAGAAGATTTTGTGCCCACAAAAGCTTAAAATTAAACCACATAGTAAATTTCATCTCTGTTGGAAATGAGTGACCACCCCAAAAGAAAAAAACAGAAAAGCGTTGCTTAAAGCAATAGTGAAGAAATCAAAAGTAGAACAAAAAACATTTAATGAATCAAGTATGTTTCACAAAAAAGGTTAGATTGCAGGTTATTTGAGATTTTGGAAGACCACTATTTGAGCAAAATGTCCGGAATCGTTATTTCCGAGGAGATCAAACATTTAAAGAGGAGTTTTCTTACAACTTTGTGGATCCTGGTCCCTCTCCTAGTATTGTCTTGTTTTATGGTTACTCCTAGTGGTGTCACCATACTCTAGATCTTGGCATTAATGATCTCAACCACACCTAGAGATCTCATTTATGTTCCATCAATGGATGTAATTCTATATCTTAAATAAAACATGCTTCAAATATGTGTACTTTGCACTCATCTTCACGGATCAGATCCCTTGACTACTGATTGGTTCCCCTTGTGCCTTCAGCTACAATGCTTAAACTTTATTCACTTGACATCCAAAGTTTTCTTTAAAGTGTAAGTAAACCCCCCTAATGTTTTCAGCCAAGGAAGCTGCCATCTTTGCCTTTGTTTAATCTACAACTGCCATGATGCTGCACATGTGATCAGTTATGACACCAGCCATTGGATGGTTTGACAGTTTGGTTGAGATCACAACCAATGGGAGTGTTACATTTTTCGGCACCTGCCATAAATGAAACTGTTTTATAGATGGGTTTACTTGCGCTTTAAGTAGATGAAAGTCTTGGCGATTCCTGCAAAACTCAAGCTTAGCCCCGCCCGCGAGTCTCCTTCTTGGCCGTTCAATATAACAGATAGCCTCTCCTAATGAGGAGGAAGAGCCAAGTTTAACATTTAAAGTTGAGATTTACATATAAAATGCACTGTGTCTCCAAATCTAATGAACACATAGACATATGGGATTTACTGACAGTAACCTCCGCTTTTTGTGGATGTAAACCCCAACTGAATGACATTAGCTTTCCAAAGCACTGTGAATCATAAACAACTGCCATTTATCTAATAAAATACTTGCTTTCAGCTACTGTCAACATGCATTCTAGGGATGGCTGTATGGCATTTCCCTAGGTGGGTTTCCTGATGGTGACAACAGTGATGCCTATGTAATGTATTGTAAAAATAACTACTTGCAGTGTCCATCAGATGCCTGTGTGACAATGGGGGAGCACATCTAGTAAACAGGAACAGAGTGTTGTCACTCCATTGGGGGGGAAAGCATGCACATAAACCTTTATGACAGGTTTGCCAGGTATTATTATAATGACAGCTGCAGATTTAAAAATACTAAAAGTGACAGTTAAAATTACACTGACATGTTAAAGCTTGTAAAAGATTTCAGTCACTGGGTTTACATCTATTTTAAAGAGGTTGTAAACCCTTGAGGTTTTTCACCTGTGATGCAGCAGCCCCCCCCCCCAGAGCCCTCCTTTTACTTACCTGAACCCGGTCCTTTCAGCAATGGGGACGAGCACATCCGCTCCAGGTCCTGATTGGATAGATTGATAGCAGCGCAGCCATTGGCTCCCACTGCTGTCAATCCAATGACGTGGAAGACGGGGCGGGGCTGAGTCCTGTTGTCTGTGTCAATGGACGCAGCAGCAGGACACGGGAGCGTGCCCACATGGGTACCCCGAGGAAGAGTAGCTCTCCAACAGGGCACTCGAGAAGAGGAGGAGCCAGGAGCGCCGCTGAGGGACCCCAAAAGAGGAGAATCAGGGCCACTCTGTGCAAAACCAACTGCACAGAGGAAGTAAGTATGACATGTTTGTTTTTGTTTTTTAAACAAACCTTTACATATTCTTTAAGCATATTTTCACAGTTTGATCAGTTTCAATTTTCCCCATTTGTGACCGTTCACAAAAAAATGTTGTGTTACTAAACCCACAACAGTAAAATCAGTCTGTATATGCAGTAAAGCATGCTTGTTATACTCACTGTGGAACCTAAGGGGTTAATCCTCTGCATTGTGTAAAAAGGCTGTTTGATCCTGTCTTCTCTGATCCTCCACTTCTTCCACTGTCTCCTAATAATTTCCTAATAGCACAGAGTCTATGGAGTCAGGCTGCACATGCTCAGTGTCGTGTGTATTGCTAGAGGTTTTTTTTTTTCTTGGGAGAGTGCATGTGACCAGCACAGGGCCAATCAGCACTGTCCAGAAAGAGGGTCAAGGGTCTTGCAGTCTCAGAGGACAGTCAGAAAACTCCTCCCACAAGCTTTACCGATGCTTGGCTGGACACTGACAGAAGTCACAAGACCATTTTAACTGCTGATTAGAAAAGTTATTTAGCAGTTTATATTTAGTAAAATAATTGCATTTCCATGTTCTGTGTACTATGGGAGACCAGATATAGTGAATGCAGGCTCCTGGGTCTAGTAACACTTTAAAGGGATTGTCCATCTTTGAAAAGTGTTGTTCCGTTTTATACAATTAAAGCGGAGGTCCACACAAAAATGGAACCTCCGCTGTCCGGATTCCTCCCCCCCTCCGGTGTCACATTTGGCACCTTTCAAGGGGGAGGGGGAGCAGAAACCTGTCTAAGACAGGTATTTGCACCCACTTCCAGGCATAGGTCACCGCATTATCTGCGGGAGTCTACGCCCCGTCCAGCGCCCCACTGCTGTCTTCTGGGAGACACACAGGTCCCAGAAGACAGCGGGGACCAGTGGCATTGCGCAGCGCGAGTCGTGTATGTGCAGTAGGGAAACAGGAAGTGAAGCCTGATTCCCTTAGCGAAGATAGCGGCGGAAGCATCCAAGGACCAAAGCGATTGCTCAGCCTCGTCTGCTGACATCGCGGGCGTGCTGGACAGGTAAGTGTCCTTATTTTAAAAGTCAGCAGCTGCAGTATTTGTAGCTGCTGACTTTTAAAAAAAATTAAATTTGGCGGACCTCCGCTTTAAAGAGGAAGTAAACCCTCCATTCAAAAACAAAAAAAATAAAGATCCTGCAAGACAAAGGCATTATCACCTAGTATGCAAAGCGTACTAGCTAATTATGTTTTACTTACCTCCGATCGAAGTCCCAACAGCGGTCCACGTCTCCCCCTCCGGCCGCCGACATGTTGTCCCCGAGTAACTTCCTGTTATCTCCACTCCGGCGCTGTGATTGGACGGAGCGGTAATGACGTCACACGCATGCGCGCTCGGTCCGGCAAGATCCCATTCAGAAAACCGGTAATGATGCCGGCCCGCTAGTGCGCATGCGTGTGACATCATCGGTGCTGTGTTTTTCAGCAAATATCTCCTTATCCGTGTAGGTTAAGGAGATATTTCTTGCACCTACAGGTAAGCCTTAATCTAGGCTTACCTGTCACAGTGATCACATGATAGGGAGCCTGTCCAACTGGTTCTTAGTTGACGGGCACTACTGTGTGATCAGAAGATGTAGATGACAGTGCGGTCATAGTACGATTGATCACGCTCTCAGCACAAGACAGCCAAGCATATGAGGCAGCACAAAATAAAGCCCACCTGCGTGCTGCTACATATATGTTTCCAGCAGGCAGGAAGGGGCAAAAGATCACAAAAAACTCCAGTCAGGATTCAGTTTCTAACAACTTAGAAACCTCTGGTGTGCGTTTACATTTGAGCTGGCAGGCTGCAAAGATTCTGGTACAACAGAAAGTAAAAGGAAAATAGCTAAGATAAGGGCTCCTTCACACCATGTCCTTTGAGCCGTGTTGATCTGCAAAGATTATTGCAGGCTCAACACAAGGGCACATAAAATGCAATTGTTTTCTATATGCCCTGCTTAAACTATTAATGGGCAGCGGTTGGTGCTGCTTAATGGAGAAGTATGGGATTTTATTTTTATTTTAGAACCATACTTACCTAGGCGGATGCAGCATCAGTCCGATGCTGCACCTGTCCCCCCCTCCCTGCTCTAAGACCGAGAACGAAACGATCAAACACAGCCGATCGCTCGGTTCTCAGACTGTCAGTCACCGCTCTCTACTCTGCCCCTCCAGTGCTCACTGGAGCACTGGGCTGTGGAGGGGGCGGAAGGAGCCAATGCAGGCTCTCAGCAGCTCGCTTAGAGGCTGAGCCAGATGCTGGTCCCAGCATGTGGGTGGATCCCGACCATATGGTTGCAATCTTTCCAGAGCCTGGACCAGCTCTGTGATGTCAGCTGACAGCAGGCTCGAGAGTGTAGAACGAACTAACTTCCTGTGATTCACAGGAGAAGTACAGGCAAATTAACTTTGGCTGTACTTCTCCTTTAAAAATGTAGCATGTTTACAGTTTTTGAGAGGCACATCTCACTGCACCGCAGCATGCTGCTAGCTAGTCTTGTGAATCAGCAGTGACAATGCTGAAAGCCATGCTCCCTGCAACATCTCTACCCATTATAGTGCAAACGGGCACAGCCTACAGGTGAATGACAACTCTGCTCTGAATTCAGGAGCAGTGCAGCATTGTTGCCACACCATCATGGGAAGCTGTTTTAGGTGGAATTCACTGCCAGGATCGATGGATATTTGTGGGATTTTGCAGAGAGACCAAGAGAAAAGTAGAAGTGCAGATGCACTTATAATTAAGTTCCACAGCACATACTTCCTTTAATAGAAGGCCCTAGCCTAGATCTATCTAAATTTCTTCACAATGCTTACAGATGCAGAGATTAATGAGGATTTTAATGCTCGTTCAGATTATGTGAATACTCTGCTGTGCATGGACACAGGTTCATTTTAAGTTGAAGGGCATATCTACTAAACATCTAAATATATGGTTAAAGCACAAACAGATGTGTTTTAACTTCTAGAATGTTTGCAAGGTAAATCTGATACTATTGTGAGCTGTGCTATATGGTTTGAGAGCGACATGCTTCTTTTTTTAAGAGCCAACACTAATGCCCCAACTTCTGCCTGTTCTTTGAGCAGCAATGGAGTATCACCACATTGGTCTCGTCCACCATGAGCCTTTTATCTCCTGTATGCACACACAAGTGACTCTGCATTTAAACAATACAGCTGATAACAGGTATAAAGTTGAGACAACTAAAGTAGCTGGTACATATCTCTAGCTGTTTTCAGTGCCCCTGAATGCCCAAATGGTAGAGTTCTATTTGGACAAAGCTATGACACTTCTTGGTAGAGACAGAGCTTGCTTACCCCCTCAGGCCTCCTACATTTTCCTATAGGCCAGCAAAGTATCCCACCATAACAATGAGCCAGTTCATATAGAGCAGGGGTCTCCAAACATTCTAAACAAAGGGCCAGTTTACTATCATTCATACTTTAGAGGGACCAGGCTGCAGCCAGTGGGAGTAGAAAATGTCCTGGTGTCGGTAACAATGCCCCATCCTACGGGTCAGTGGGAGGTATAGTGCCTCAACCTTTGGATCTGTTAGAGGTGTAGCGTCACATCAATGGCGTCAGTTGGAGGTATAGTGCCCCATCACTGGCTTCAGTGGGAGGAACAGTGTCCCATCATTGGCATTAGTGGGAGAAATAGTGCTCCAAGGGCCTGGATAAAGGCAAGCAAAGGGCCGAATACGGCCCCAGGGCTGCAGTTTTGATATAGAGGGTAGGTGGAAGTTCTTTTTTTTTTTTTAAACACTTTATTTATTTTTTTATATTTTCTTTACAAAAACAAAGAAATAAATTACCGTATGTACTCGAGTATAAGCCGACCAGAGTATAAGCCGAGGTACCTAAATTTACCACAAAAAACTGGGAAAACGTATTGACTCGAGTATAAGCCTAGGGTGGGAATGCAGCAGCTACTGTAAGCGAAAAAGAGGGTCAACAATGCCCATTTGCACGCCTCACTGTGCCCATTGCAACCTCACTGTGCCCATTGCAACATCACTGTGCCCATTACAACATCACTGTGCCCATTGCAACCTCACTGTGCCCATTGCAACCTCACTGTGTGCCACTCACCTGGAGGATGCAGGAAGCGTCCGTAGGCCTGAGTGCAGAAGCCAGGAAAGGAGGGATGCAGCGCTGGTGGAGAGGCCAAGATAGCCGCTGGAGCCCAGGACTAGGCTGGATTTGGGACTGCCGCCGTGCGGGAGGGCACCGCTCCGTTCAGACCCCCGCCTGGTCGGAAGCCCGTGGAGCAGCATCTGCATGCGGTGAGGGAGCAAGACACCAGGGAAGCCGGGAAACAATGCTGGTGGAGAGGCCGCAAGGAGCAAGATGGCCGCCGGATCCGAAGACTAGGCTGAAGCCGCGGCCTATAGAAGTGGCTGCCGCCGTGCGGAGGAGCGTCGCACCGTTCAGGTACACTTACTCGAGTATAAGCCGAGGGGGGCATTTTCACCCTAAAAAAAAGGGCTGAAAAACTATGCTTATACTCCAGTATATACGGTATGCGTTAAAAAGAAAAGGAAGTCCAATATTTAATAATATCAATTATCTTGGTCTTTTCCTAATTCCTTCCCCTATTACCCATCACCAAACACACTCTGACCACCAAGTTTCTTCATGCTTCATTCATTATCAATTTCTCGCTTCCACCACTCTCTCTTGGTATATAAGCTTTTTTTCCTCCAATAGATTGAAATATGGAGTCTTGGATGTGAAACATAGCATTTAAAAATAAAAATTGTAACAAATAGAATTGTAGAAAAATAAAAGGGGGAAAAGAAATTAATAAGATAGATTGATTGATAGATTTTCTAATGCACAATCGATTTTCTCGACGGTGAAAACACCGTCGAGAAAATCGATGGGAAAAACGAGGAACGGCTTGTTCCCCTACACACGGCCGTTTTTCCCGTCACTTTTTCTCTTGGTCGAGAAAAACGACCGTGTGTAGGCTCCCCGGCAGTGTTTCCCTATGGGAAAACTGGCGCGAAAAAAAATGCCGTGAATCACGGCGAGAAAAAATTAGAGCATGTTCTAATTTTTCTCGTCGTGATTAATGCCGTTTTTCTCGACGGGAAAAATTACCAAAAGCCCACACACGGTCGTTTTTCCCGTCAAAGAGAAAAAATTTCATTTTTCCCGACGAGAAAAATGGTCGTGTGTACGCGGCATTAGTAAAACAAGTTCTTTGTTTTTCTGTACCCTTTCCAAAGTTGGGGGCAATGGGTTTCTTGCTGTTATTAGACAAATGTGGACCCATTCTGCGTTACATTTTTCTGACTGTTCCCTTGGCGCTGTCTCCCAATAACTAAACAAAACTAGCATTGGATCTTCCAGAATGATGTAACCACAGATCTTAGATGCATAGCTTAGTACTTTCTTCCAAAAATTATTATGGGACAATACCAAAAAGTGTGCTAATGTGGCCTTATTATCCACATTTTGGACAACTAAGCTTGAGTCCTGTCTGTAGGTCATTGCTTTGTATGGGTATATATATGCTTAATGCATTATTTACAATTTTGCCTCTCTTATTTTAGGTGTTATGTTGTCCACCTGAAAATCCTGAGACCATTTTTGGATATTAGATCTACCTAGATGAAAAGTTCTAAGCCCAGTCAAGTATGGATAAATGTCAGATATAGATAAATCTGCTATTTCTACTAAAGTGTCCAAACAGGAGGCAGACATGTCCCGTATAGGATGCAACGTAATACTCTTCCAGTAAGAGGACACTTGCAAAAAATAAAAATGATCTGATGGGGGAATATGAAATTTCTGGCTTAAAGCCTGAAAAGTGCATGGATTTCCTGTATCCATATCAAACAATTGATGCAAATGTGTTAAACCCTGGTTTTCCATCTGCAAAAAGCTATAAGTTGTTCACCGGCAGGAAATGCTGGATTACTTCTAATAGAGAGGTATTTTGTGCAATATGGAGATTTATAAATATATTTTCCCACTTCTCTCCACGCAACCATCGTATGTCTAATAAAGATGATTTGGCTATTCAATAAAGACAATTTTGCAGGTGGACAATGCAAAAGGGCCATCAGATTCCAGGGTACTGTCATATTTGATTCCAGCTCCATATTTGAAAACCTATAGAAGCAGCAAATGACGGAGAATTGAGTCTCCTGGTGCTGCTGGACCTCAGTGCAGCCTTTGACACAGTAGATCACAAAATTCTGCTCACGCGCCTCACCGAAGTAGCAGGAGTCGCAGACGCAGACCTACCATGGTTCGCATCCTTCCTAGAAAATCGATCCCAGACAGTGAAACTGGGAGCCTTCACCTCTGCACCACGCACAAATACATGCAGAGTCCCTCAAGGATCACCCCTGTCACCAGTACTCTTCAACATTTACCTCCGGCCACTCCTCAAAATCATCAGTGAACAGGACCTGCGCTATCACTCCTATGCAGATGACACTCAACTTTACTTTCGCATCAACAACAAAAAAGATCAATACTACGGACTGGAAAAATGCCTTACATTGATCGACAATTGGATGACAGAGAGCTCACTCAAGCTTAATGGATCCAAAACAGAACTGCTCATTTTCCACGCTAACCGAAAGAAAAACTCTAGGACCACATGGGCACCACCCTCCATCCTTGGACAAAACATAACCCCGAACACCAAAATTAAAAGCCTTGGAGTCATCCTTGACTCAGACATGACTATGGACGCACAAATAGGATCAGTAGTCAGCGGATCTCACCACCTTCTCTGCCTGCTACGAAGACTTATCCCCTTCATCCCGGAAAAAGACAGAGCAGTAGTAGTCGGAACCATCATCAATTCCCGACTTGACTAAGCAAACTCCCTT
Source organism: Rana muscosa (assembly GCA_029206835.1). Lineage (NCBI taxonomy): Eukaryota > Metazoa > Chordata > Amphibia > Anura > Ranidae > Rana > Rana muscosa. Next base: position 291,479,777 of record CM055128.1, on the reverse strand, counting down.
TATCTAGGACTACCAAAATATCAGATTACACGTCTACAAGTCATCCAAAACACAGCGGCCAGACTGGTAACGGGAAAAATACCCTGGGAATCAATCGCACCGTCCCCGAGAAGCCTCCATTGGCTACCCGTAAAGGATCGGGTCACATTCAAGACCCTCTGCCTCACTCACAAATGCGCACAAGGAAACGCACCTCAATACTTATGCGAGAAAATAAAACACTACACCACTACTCGCGACCTCCGATCAACTAACCAAAACCTCCTTCACATCCCCAAGACTCGCTACAAAGCTAAGGGAGAACGAAGGTTTGCTGTCCAAGGACCTAGGCTATGGAATGCACTACCCACGAACATCGGCATGGAAGAAAACCATCGGGCCTTCAGGAAAAAATGAAAGACCCACCTCTTCTGAAGGATCTCAACGACACTGGGTACCAAGCGCCTTGAGGCGATTTAGTTCGCATTTGCAGCGCTATACAAGTTACTCACTCACTCTATATTTATCCACTATCCAATCTTTGGCATGTCTCAAAAGACATAATAGATTATATCATCGTTTATTGGGTAAAGCCATTCCCCCCTCTTTCTTAGGTAAATAATTTTTTGAACGTGATCCAAGGTTTCTTACCCTGCCAGATGAATTTGCAGAATGCCAAATTCTACACATTAATGTCTTTGTGCTTAAGAAGAAATTGGAGTGTCTGCATTGGATAGAGTAATTTAGCAAAAATGTACCTCTTTATTAAATGGATTCAACTAAACAGAGTTAAAGGTATTGATGTTTAATCTGTCAGTTCTCTACAAATTTTATAAATCTTTGCTGGAAAATTTAACAGATGTGGGAGTCTTCCCTATTTTAATTCCTAAATATTTAACCGTATTAGCCACTGCAAAAGCCGACCTCATGACACCATTTTAGTCCCACTCTAGAGGTTATCAACAAGACTTCACATTTAGTGGCATTAATTCATAGCCCTAAAAATGAGCTGTATCACATTATTAACTCATATAATTTAGGAATATCATCATTTGGATTTGTTGTAAATAGTATAATGTCATCTGCAAAACATTAGCTGTTGGGGGTACTTGAGGACTGAGGGTGGTGATCACTGAATTAAGGGATGCTTTGATGTATTTGCCTGGTGTTGTTCCTTATTAACACTACGGGAAGCTATTATCCTGCCTCAAAAAATGGCAAATAAAGTGCTGTGTCTGTGCTTTATGTTTCTTACCTGTCATGTTTTGTTCCTCCAGTGGTTGAAGAACTAAAAGTCTCAGAATGCCCACCAGCCAAACATGTTGAGATTCTTTTGGCTCTTCAACTGATGGAAGGCAACAGACTGCAAACCTGCAGCATAAGATAATACAGGATTTTTTTTTTAGGCTATCAAAGACTCCATTGGACAGTTGCGTGTTTCTGATTAGATGAAAATATATCAGTGTTCTGAACACAGACATTGAGGTGTGATGTGACTGCAAAATCCTTTATAAATACTGAGCCTGTGGAGATGACCTTTAAGATTTGTAAATTCCAGATAAACGGAAGAATATGTTGATTTAATAAAATGTCAGTAATTTCATTAGGTTGTTTTAATACAGTTGAGGATATTAGCCAGAAGCCTCAGATGTTTTAATAAGTGGGAGATGATCCACGCTCTGTGGACTGGAACGTTGTGCAGTCCTTTCCAAATTGCTTTGTTACTGAAGGACAGATAACTCCAGCAGCTCCAGATCTGTCATGTAGGGGGTATGCCATCAGACTGTGGTCAGGTAATAAAGTTCCTAACATTTCCCTTAAACTAATACAAAAACCTTCTGTTTTATTATTTCAGAAGAGGAAGTCAACACATATCTATTATGTGTAGTCTTCTTCTGAAATGTCCTTTTCCTCCTAGATCCGGAGGTTCCAGGGCTGCTGTACCCGGCTCCCTGTCTATGGATGTCTCCCTAGCTTGCCAAGTACTAAGGACACATTGGCGTGCTCCTTTCCTGATCCGAACTGTTTGCGCCTATAGACACACAATGTTGGCAAGCCATGCTCCTGAACCCTTCCCCCATGACTGATGGCAGCAGGAGCCTTTTGTTCTGCTGCCCTCAGTGTCTGGTGGATACTCAGGAAGTTTGGGGGGCAACACTGATAGACCCATGACCCAGCAACTGTGACAAGGACAGCTCTTTGTAAATGGACTCCCAGAGGAACCATCTAGCTCAGGATTACAATATAACACATATACATGGCAATTGAACCATAAAAAGTAATAGTACATTCTATAAAATATGGAAAAGACTTATGTATAAAAGCTCAAAACACAATGGATGATTGTATTATTTTGTTTTTTTTGTGCCAATACAGATTCAAAAACGATATGTATCTATCAGTCTTTCTCAACCTTTTAAACACAGAGGAACCCTTGCATTAACTTTCCAGTCTCAGGGAACCCCTGCTAAAAATGACTAGATCTACAACTCAGGATACATTAGTGTGAATGTCAGTGGGAAGAATGCTCCTTGCACTAGTGGCTATTGGGAAGAATTGGGAAGAATGTAGTATTTGATCCCCAAGCAAAACATGACTTAGTACCTGGTGGAGAAACCCTTGCTGGCAAGCACAGAGGTAAGGCCCCATGCACACGAGACGCTGTTATTTGCTGTTGAACGCGCGTTCAGAGGCAGTTGGACGCTTTTTTCAACTGCTCCTGAACCCATTCAATGTTATCCTATGTGTCCATGCACACAGTCTCGTTTTTTGGCGTTTACAAGCAGTTGCGTTTAACCTCGTTTTTCCAGAAGCAAAAAAATGGGTTCAGACGCAAAAGTTTTCACGTTTCAGACGCTAAACGCGGCTAAACGCGGTACCGGCGTTTTGCCGCGTTTGCGTTTATAAGCGTTTTTAAAGGTGACCTATTTTTTAACATTAGAAATCTCAAAAATGATGGCAAATGATGAAAAACTATTAAAAAATATAAAAGAAAACTGTAATTGCTTGCATCGCATTGTGGACAATCCACAACTTGTGGCAGGTAAAGTGGCAAGTGGACAATCAACAACTTGTGTCAGGTGATGTGGCCAGGTGACGTGGCCAGGTGACGTGGCAAGTGGACAATCCACAGCTTGTGGCAGGTGACGTGGCAGGTAACGTGGCCAGGTGACGTGGCCAGGTGACGTGGCAAGTGGACAATCCACAACTTGTGGCAGGTGACGTGGCCAGGTGACGTGGCAGGTGACGTGGCAAGTGGACAATTCACAACTTGTGGCAGGTGATGTGGCACGTGATGTGGCCAGGTGACGTGGAAAGTGGACAATCCACAACTTGTGGCAGGTGACGTGGCTAGATGACGTGGCAGGTAATGTGGGCAGGTAACATGGCTAGGTGACGTGGCCAGGTGACGTGGCAAGTGGACAATCCACAACTTGTGGCAGGTGACGTGGCCAGGTGACGTGGCAAGTGGACAATCCACAACTTGTGGCAGGTGACGTGGCCAGGTGACGTGGCAGGTGACGTGGCAAGTGGACAATCCACAACTTGTGGCAGGTGACGTGGCCAGGTGATGTGGCCAGGTTACGTGGCAGGTGACGTGGCAAGTGGACAATCCACAACTTGTGGCAGATGATGTGGCAAGTGATACGCTAAATACAAGTACACTGCTGCTCTCTCAGCTGCTGCTACTCACTCTGGTCTCACAAACTGGCTGAAATGGTTAAAATTTACTGTTTTTTGAGCTTAGGGATGGTCTATGATGAAACGCTTATAAACGCAAACGCGGTTAAACGCCGCTAAACGCGGCCGCAAACGCGGCAAAACGCGCGTTTATAAACGCCGGTTTCAGCGTTTAAAAACGTGTGTTCAGCAGAGTTTGCACCTGCGTCTCGTGTGCATGGGGCCTTAGACGTTTCTTGTAGTTGGTTACCAGGTTTGTACAAATCTCATGAGGGATTCTGGTCCACTTTTCTTTACAGATCTTCTCTATATACTTAAGGTTTCTTGGCTGTCGTATGGCTCCTTCCATAAATTTTCCATAGGATTAAGGTCTGGAGACTGACTAGGCCACTCCATGACCTTAATGTGCTTCTTCTGAAGCCACTCCTCTGTTGCCTTGGTGATATTTTGTCAGGGATCGGATGGGAGACTGATTTGATGAGGTCGGCCTCTCTTATATCTCCTGTCCTGGCTGCGTTGAAGGTGAGACAGAGGAAGCCGAAGGACAAGAGGGACACGAGTGCCTGGAGCAGGAGGTCCCGGGTGAACTGCTTGTCAGGGTTCAGTGGTCTGGAGTAGACTGTGATGTGCTGAGCAGGAACAGGAAACAGCCAGGCAGGTAACCGAGAGTTAACAGCAACCAGGAACATAGATAGGAGCAAAATCTCAGGGATAGCCAGGTTCGTCAGCAGGCGGACAGTGAGGTAACCAAATCATAGACAGAGCCAGAGTCAGGAACGGAGCCGGGTCAGAGATGGGCAATAGTACAGGAACAGAACACAGAGCCATGGTCAAGAGAAAGCTGGGTCTAAATACTGGGAGGACACACAGAATCAGAGCAGGATTCAGGAACACAGCTGAAGATCAGTCAGCAAAGCACAAGAGCCCAGACTCCCTTTAAATAGGCCGTCTGGCGCCAAGGAGAATTAGGCTTGTGCGTGTGTGCGCGTGCACACCCGCGATTGCGGGCTCTGGCACGCATGCGCGTGCCCGTTCGCCGTTCTATGGCAAAGACTATGTGCTTGTGCACGTCTGTGTGCAAAACGTCTCACAGGCATTCCCTGACATATGTTTTGGGTCATTGTCATGCTGGAAGATCCATCCATGACCCATCTTCAGTGTTCTAGCTGAGGGAAGAATGTTCTCATCCAAGGTTTTACAATGCATGGCCCAGTCTATTGTGGCAAAGTCGGCCTGTACCTTTAGCAGAGAAACAGCCCCAAAGCATAATGTTTTCACCTCTGTGCTTGACTGTAGGGATGGTGTTCTTAGGGTCATAGTCAGCATTTTCCTCCTCCAAACACGGTGAGTCGAGTTAATGTCAAATTGATAAATTTTGGTCTCATCTGACCACAGCACTTTCTCCCAATCCTTCTCTGAATCATTTAGATGTTCATTAGCAAACTTCAAACAGGCCTGTACATGTGCCCTCTTGAGGAGGAGGACCTTGCGTGTGCTGCAGGATTTCAATCCATGGCGGTGTATTTTGTTACCAATGGTTTATTTGGTGACTCTGGTCCCAACTGCCTTGAGATCATGTCAGGGCTGGGATCTTAGCAGCTTCCTTCTCTGTGCTCAGGCTGCTCAGCTGCCGGATAATTCTCAGAAATCATTGATCCCTCAGTGGCTCACCTGGTTATCATCATCTGCTCGTTAGTCCCGCCTACAGCCAGCCCCTTCTGGCTATTTAAACTGCCTTGTTCATTCCTTTTCTGCCTTCGCCTTGGTCAACATATCTGGAGAATCTCTGCTGTGTTCCTGTGAAATACTTTGCCCAGCTGACATCTCTTCTGGTTCCTGATCCTGTTCTTCTGCCTCCGACTACGCTGATCTCTGGTTTTCTGATTACTGGCCTGTCTGACTACCCGCTCTGGTTGCCGTTTCCTGGCTTATGTTTTGACCATGTTTACAGATCTGTTCCATTTTTACCATTATATTAAAAGGTGCGATTTTTATAGCATTTCTGTCTCAGTCTGACTCATGGTTCCTGACAGATCATTCACAAGCTCCTCCCGTGTACTTCTGAGCTGATCCCCCAAACGTTTCACATGATCATCCTTACTCCATGAGGCAAAATCTTGCATGGAGCTCCAGACTAATGCCGCGTACACACGATCGATTTTCTCGATAGGAAAAACGAGGGAACGGCTTGATTCCCTACACACGTCCGTTTTTCCCGACATTTTTTTTTTTGGTCGAGAAAAACGACCGTGTGTGGGCTCAGTGGCAGTGTTTCCCTATGGGAAAACTGCCGCGGAAAAAAACGACGGGAATCACGATGAGAAAAATTAGAGCATGTTCTAATTTTTCTCGTCGTGATTAATGCCGTTTTTCCCGTCGGGAAAAATGTCAAAAAGCCCACACACGGTCGTTTTTCTTGTTAAAAAAATGATCGTGTGTACGCGGCATTAGGGCGATTGATGGTTATTTTGTATGTCTTCCATTTATGAATAATCGTTGTCTCCTTCTCACCAGGCTTCTTGCTAATGGTCTTGAAGCCCATTCCAGCCTTGTTCAGGTCTACAATCTTGTCCCTGACGTCCTTTGACCGCTTTTTGGTCTTGCCCATGATGGGGAAGTTTGAATGTAAGAAAGAGCTTCTGTGGACAGGTGTCTTTTATACACCTAATGAGTTGTCGTTAGGAGCACCTTCTTAAATAGACAGGACTAATCTATGTACCATACTGTAGCCAGTCTGGGAGCCAGAATTATTGTTGGTTGGTAGAGGATCAAATACTTATTTTACTCACTGAACTGCAACTCAATTCATAACATTTGAATCATGTGTTTTTTTTCTGGATTTGTGGTAGATATCATAGGTGTTAAAATACACCTATGATAACAATTACAGACCCTTCATTTCTTTGTAAGTGGGCAAACTTAAAAAATCTGCAGGGGGTCAAATAATTATCCCCCCCCCCCCTGTACATAAGGTGAGACTAAAGCCTCATACACACGATCTGACTTCCAACTGACTTTTCTGTGGATTTTGCTCCGAAGGGCGTTGCCCGTGAACTTGGTATGCAGGACTTTTTCAGCAAACTTTCACCAAATCACGTGGTTTTTCAGCTCTTTACCCTTTACCGCCACCCTGTGGGCAACTTCTGCTATTGTTGGCTGATCTTTAGCATTGCTTCTGAGCATGCGTGTTTGTACTTTGGACTTTAGTCCTATGGACTTGTGTACACGAGATAGGATTTGCTCCATCGGACATTTGTTGCCGGAAAAATTGTCTGTTCTCACAGCGAACATTTGTCCTTTGAAAAAGCGAAAAAGTTTGTCCGATGGAGCGTACACACGGTTGGATTGTCTGCAAAAACAGTTCCGTCTGAGGTTTGTTGTCAAAAAGTCTGATCGTGTGTATGGGCCTTTAGAGCAGGGGTCTTCAAACTACGGCCCTCTAGGTGTTCAGGAACTACAATTCCCATGATGCCTAGTCATGTCTGTGAATGTCAGAGTTTTTTAATGCCTCATGGGATTTGTAGTTCCGCAACAGCTGGAGGGCCGTAGTTTGAGGATCCCTGCTTTAGAGTATAATCAGTCATTGATAATATGTACAGTATGTGCAAGTTCTGTTGGTTTATCTTTAATACATACTTAAGATGAGACAAATTATTACCAAATGTCCTCACAGAGAAAGTATTAAAAATGATGTATATCTTTCTTGTGAAAAAAAATAATTATGTATATCAAAGTCATTTGTTCAACACATTTCACAGTCAATAGCCACTTCCCTCTGAGCGTGTCATTGATAATATGTACAAATCACCAAATGTCATCAAAGAGAAAATGTGTCATAAATCTTCATTACTCACAGTAAATAGGATTTGTGACTAAAGACCGTCCCGTATAGCTATAAGAAGATCCCATATAGATGGAAGAAAATGTATTCTATTTCTTCCTGAGCTTTTATACACGAATCTTCTGTAAATTTTATAGAATGTATTACTTTTTATGGACCTGTTAAAAGAATGGATTATATAGTATATGTTTTATATTGTAATCTGGAGCTAGAATCTTCGCCTCGGAGTACATTTAAAGTACCCCATTGTTTTACAAATAGCACCTTGTATCTTTATTACTTTCAGGATGGTACTTTTGGAGGAAGTGGTTTAGGTAGGATGTGAATTCCACTTCTCTGTTCTTTTTCTTTATGTGGTAGTAAAAGTTCTGGGACTGTTTTACATTAGTGCTGTGAATGTATTAAAGCGGAGCTCCGCCAGAAAAAAAAAATATTAAAAGCCAGCAGCTACAGCTACAGCATCTGCTGACTTTTATAATTAGGACACTTACCTGTCCTGGAGTCCAGCGACGTCCCGCAGCAGAGGACGAGCAATCGCTCGTCACCCTGCTGCCCCCACCCCCCCACCGCCATCCTCGGTGAGGGAACCAGGAAGTGAAGCCTTGTGGCTTCACTGCCCGGTTCCCTACGGCGCATGCGCGAGTCGCACTGCGCCGTTCTCACTGGTCCCCCTGTGTTCTGGGAGCCGAGTGTCTCCCAGAACACAACGGGTATTCTGCGGGAAGTGACGTGCTTCCCGCAGATTTCCCGCAGAGAGGACTCCGGGAAGTGGGTGAAAATACCTGTCTTAGACAGGTATCTGCACCCCCCTCCCCCCTGAAAGGTGTCAATTGTGACACCGGAGGGGGGGAGGGTTCCGACGAGCGGAAGTTTCACTTTAGGGTGCAGCTCCGCTTTAAGGAAAAAAAGTGAAGCCTTTAGATCTACTGTAATTTTGAGGTTACTGTTGTGTAGGATAGCGAGTGCCCCCTCAGAGCTCCAGCTCTTTGTGTTGCCTTTCTTGGGCTATTACTAGGCGAAAATGGAGGTGGGGTGAAGGGTAATAATTTTTTTTTTTTTTAAAGAAATAATTAGCTTTTCCAATTGCCGGAGGGGAGAAAATATTGTGAATGAAAAGTGGATAGGTCCACTTTAATTACATAAATAGATTAAATGATGGCCTTTTATATTTTTTCCTGGGATTCAGCTGTAATATATTGCAGTTTTTGTGGAATAGTGATGCCTGGGATCAGAAAAGCCTCGCAGTTTTGATTCTTTGAAGACAATGGACAAGTTTATTTATTTTTTTGGCCAGCTCCTATACAGCTATTGGTGAAAGCAGCGTAACCATCATATGGCATCCCATCCTTCCTCATGCTTCATATAAAGATGTTATTGCAGGCTTTTTAGGTGACAGTACAAGTGACGAAAACGATAAAGAGATGAAAAGCTGCTGATAAAAGCGAGCGCAAGTGCTGATCAATTTTACATCAGCATTCGGGAATAATGAGGCACAAAACCCTCTAGTCTCCTACCAGTTAATCATGAAGGACACGGGGGGGAACATACATGGGGATGTGTAGGTCTGCTCCCAGGGGATTAAGTCACGGCACAGATCGATGACATACACTGCCCTGAGGAACAACACATATTACTACTACTATGTTGGTGAGAATACAATGAAGTAAAGCAAGGTTGGAGTGTTTTTTTCCAGAATGTCAAACAAGTCATTTATTTTCTCTGCAAGATCTAAGCCATAGGGTCTCCCTCCAAAACCCAAATGACCTTATGGTGCACACAAAAGCTACTCATAAAATGTATTTTATAAAGTATAATTCATGTTTAAAAAGTGCGTACTGTACAGTTCACTAAATATCCCAAATTGTCCAAATCTTATTTTAATTTTTGGAAATATTATTTGCGAGTAAGCCTTCAATGAACTCAACTACTGCAGCTTTATCCTGTACAGGACACAATGTGAGCGCATTGCTGAGAGATATAGGCTGATGCAGATAGAGCTGGGCCCCATAACAAGCCCAGGAGCTCCCTGGAGTTATACCCTAACCTGTGTGGTCATAACTCTCATTCATCTAGACCAGTGATCTCGAAACTGAAATCCGGGGGCTGGATGTGGCCCTTTAATCTAGCCTTTGGGGTACCATTCCATCAACTGACACCATCAATGGCACTATTCTTCCCATTGATACCAACAGTGGGGTATTGTTTATGCACACTGATGCCAGGGCATTTTTTACTCCCACTGACAACAGTCCAACCCCCTCTAAAGCCTGATGGACAGTAAACTGGCCCTTTTCTTAGAAGGTTTGGAGACCCCTGATCAAGGCAAAAAATAAATAAAAAATAGAATCCACCTCTTCTCTAACTGTGGAACATGTATGAATTTCTCATGCCACTAAAGCGCTGTACACACGATCGGATTTCCTATGGATTCTAATCCGATGGATTTTTCCATCGGAAATCCGATGAAGCTGACTTCCATCAGTCTTGCCTACACACCATCAGTCAAAAATCCGACCGTCCAAACGCTGTGACGTAAAACACTCAGACGAGCCGAGAAAAATTAAGTTCAATGCTTCTGAGCATGCGTCTACTTGATTCTGAGCATGCGTGGGTTTTTTGTCCGATGGAGTTCCACACAGACGTTCGGAATTTGCTATCATTTTTTTTCCCATCGAATAAATTTAAAACATGTTCTATTTTTTCTTACCGATGGAAAAAAGACCGATGGGGCCCATACATGATCAGTTTGTCCGATGAGAAAAGTCCATCGGACTGTTTTCATCGGTAAAACCGATCGTGTGTACAGGGCTTAACAGGATGAAGAAATGACAAATCCTACACCTGCAACATGCATATGTGATGGCAGGAAGATCCTCTTTGTAAGCCATCTGTAAAAAAGCATGAGGTTTTGTGATTGGTTGAGAAATTTGAACTTCATCCATAGGAATGCTTGCCTGTGTTGGTCGAAGAAAGCCTAAAGATATTAGATTTTGTTTTGCCTTAGGAGACCAGTGAATATTCTCTGAAATATCTAGACATTTTAACAGCTGTGAGATGCTGATACAGTACGTGTTAAGTGTCATAAGCTTGAGTTGCAAAACCCAAAACTATTAATGTGTCTATAAATCCAAACACCTACACAAGTTATGCCGATACATTTGGTCCTGTAACGTCAAATTCAATTAAATCATACTTGCAACGTGTATTCAGAGACACTTCCTTTCCTAGGGTGACAACACTTAAAGTGGAAGTAAACCCTCCTATCGTTTTAAGCCAAGGAAGCTGCCATCTTGGCCTCTGTTTAATCTTCAACTGCCATGTTGCTGCACATGTGATCAGTTATGACACCAGCCATTGGATGGGCTGACAGTTTGGTTGAGAGCACAACCAATGTGACAGTTGGCATTCCCGGCATGCCGGGAATGTAACTGCTTTTTGAAACTGTTAAATCGATGGGTTTACTTTTGCTTTAAATCAATGGGTTTACTTCCACTTTAAGCTAGCCATAGATGGCTTAAAATTCTCATTGTTGGATAGCCCTATCAGCACCACCTGGCTCAACAAAAGTTGGTTTAAAAAATCTACTGAGTGGAGTGAAAAACGATCAGCTGAACCGTGACTTATTAAAAATAATACAACATGGGTTGTCCTAAGAACATCCTCTCACAGGCAGCAAATCCAGCTGCTATCTGCCAATCTACTGCTGGACCCCACGTCCCAATCCATGGGTGAACTACAAACAGCCATGACAATGGGAATAGTGCTCAGACATATTCCAATGTAGTCACTACTCCTGGAGCATGCACACATCCCTAGGAATTTCAGACTTTCCAAAGTGACTATAGGATGTGCATAGAGCAGGGAGAGAAATCATGACTATGAAGGACACAAACTGTATCAATAAAAAAAAATTATATTGCAAACCTATTTTACTTACAATGCTCTATAAAATATAAGGTTACATATTTTGCGAGTTTCGTTGGAGCCAATGACCACAGTGAATCCCAACTAACACTATTTTTTGTCACCTGAATATTTGTACTTAGAATCTGCAGGAACAACTTTCAACAACCACTGTGAGTGTTCTACAAGAAGCTTCATCTTACAGAAGGTAAGGATAAATATGCAAGACATTTAAGTGAACAAACAGGATATTGGGGCAGGTGTTTTCTAACCCACCAACAAGCAGTTCTCATCCAGGCTTCTAATTGAGACTTTGATTAGAACATGCATTCAGCCAGTTACACCTACAGGTAAGCCTAGATTAAGGCTTACCTGTAGGTGCTTGCAATATCTACGCGGTCTCGGAGATATTTGCAAAAAAGACTAACGATGTCTACGGCAACGGCGCAGGCGCACTGAGCATGCTGTTTTTATGAATGGGGTCGTGCCGTGAAAAGCGGCTCCCGCTTGCATGCGAGGGAGTGACGTCATGCGACTCTGGCCAGTCACAGAGCCGGAGTTCGCGGACCCCAGGAAGAAGAGGGGTGAAGAAGGACGCTTGCGATGCATAGTAGCCCATTATGCTTTACCTTTGCAGGGAAACAAAGAGGAAGTAAACCCATCAGGGTTTACTTCCTCTTTAAGTATCTAATGCTGGCCATACACTATACGAAAAATCGGCCAAACTCATTTACGAAAAACGAACATTCGGCCGTGAGCGCAAACGATGGTGCCATCATGTAATGACCGATAAATCGATTAGAGGACATAAATATTTTTTTTATACCTAGTGCAGACAGTTTGGACGGGAAACATTTCAATTTATCATTCGTTCGGCAAAAGTTTTTCAAACTTGCCATTCGTTTTTTTTTCACAAAAACGTCACAAACGATTAACGATTTGTGCCCATTAACTTGTCGAAAATCGAACGAAGTATCTACATGATCGATTTTCAGCCGATTTTTTCTATAGTGTATGGCCAGCATTAGACTACTGATATCCACATATTTGTTCTGTGTCAGGTTAGGTACCTCCACACCAGGACTGCCCAATCACTCTGAATCTAAAGGCCAAGAGTTTAGACCAGTCATTTTACTCTCCCAAAAACACTCAAGGTTGGCAGCCTTCGAAGACTGCAGTTAGCCTCCTATAAAGCATTAGATGACTGTTGCTTGATCATATTGATTTTAGCCTAAACAGACAGAAATTTTAAAGTCTACAGGAAGACTAATCATCACCTGAGCTTGGAGGGCACAACCACTGACACTCAAAGCAGCAACCCCCAAGTCCACCACGTTTGCACACATTCTCTTGTATTATTGGCCCTGGCCTAGCTTAGAATGTTGCAACAAGTAAATTATCTAAAAACATCTACCTCTTTGTCTCATACAACAATAGTGTGGCAAATGGCACATCCAGCCTTGCTTATCGGTGACGCAGGACTACAGGTGAAAGGTCTTAGACAAGAGGAGCTTGGGTTACAGACTTGTTCCCATCAGGATAAACGTGGGCAAACATGCAATGAAGACATGCTTTGAGTGTAATTAAACTAGAACTGTTTGGTAGGCATGTCTCCCTACCCAAAGCTTCTGACACTTGATTCTTTGAGTATATGCCAACATTACAGAGGTGACCATTCCAAATATGGCTTGGGTGATCTTATTATCTATACTGCCAGAGTAAACTAAATGTATCAAGAAAGGCCTTCTATGTCATTGTCTGACAGCAGCCAGGGCAGTTATCCCATGCCATTGGAGGTCGACACAAGTTCCCTCTCTCCTTGAATAGGTCACATAGATGGACCATACTAAATGCATGGAGTCACTTCTGGCAACAGAGTTAGCCACATATGAGCAATGCCTATAAACATGGCTCTCTCGGAAAGTATACAGAGTGTCCCATGACCGTTTATCAAGGTGATCACAGGCCAGGGCAACCCCTGTTGAACAGAACCATCTTCATCCTACCTTATCTAACCATTCCTATCTCCTCTTCCCCATTACTTCCCCCTCTTCCTCTGGCCTCTAACCCTTCCCTATCTCTTCCTCCTCTCCTCATCCCCCCCCCCCCCGCCCTACACCCATGGTGTCCCCCTACCTGTTGTGGACTTCAGAGTCTATTTTGATACCCCTATATAATCCTGGGGGTAGACTGTCATACAGTTTGCACCTGTGATAGTAAATATAGGGGTTGATGTACTAAAACTGGAGAGTGCAAAATCTGGCGCTGCTCTGCAAAGATACCAATCAGCTTCCAGGTTTAAGCCCTGGTTCACACTGGTGCATTTTGAGATGCGATTTGGCATGTCAAATCGCATGTCAAAACGGCGGTATTTGCCGCAAATGGCACTGTCCTAATCGGTGCGACGCTGCACCGATTTCAAAAAGTAGTTTCTGTACTACTTTTTGCAATTTCGGCCCGCGATTTCCATTGACAACTGTGCAGAAACCTGCACAGATGTCTCTGTAATAGCAGCCGAAATCGGGACTGACCAGCGGGAGTGAAATCGTGCGAGTTCAGCTGAACTCGCACGGCTTCACTCCCGCAGCCCAGTGTGAACCTGGGCTTATTGTCAAAGCTTAATTGAACAAGCTGAAGTTAGAAGCTGATTGGCTACCATGTACAGGTGCACCAGATTTTGAACTCTCCAGTTTTCGTAAATCAACCTCACTGTCATCTTATGCTGAGGTGTGATAAATACTTTACCAGTGTCTTCTCTGTATGCAATTGCCCTTTCTTATAATGGGATATGTACTAAAAATTCGGAATAGTATTATTCTTGTACTGTATTTATTTTTATTTGATAGCCCTTTTTCTGTATCGTTATAAAAACTTCTTTCAATAAACTCAGATTGAACTATAGCCTACCAATTAACCACTTCAGCTCCAGAAAGTTTTACCTACTTCCTGACCAGGCCATTTGTTGCGAAACGGCACTACGTTATTTTAACTGACAATTGCGCGGTCGTGCGACGCTGTACATAAAATAAAATTGATGTTCTTTTTTTCCCAAAAATAGAGCTTTCTTTTGATGGTATTTGATCACTTCTGCGGTTTTTATTTTTTGAGCTATAAACAAAAAAAAAAATATTTTTATTAAAAAACAATATTTTTTGCTATCTGCTATAAAACATTCCCAATTAAAAAAAAATTTAAAATCAAATTTCTTCATCAGTTTAGGCCAATATGTATTCTGCTAAATATTTTGGTAAAAAAAATCCCAATAAGCGTATATTAGTCGGTTTGCGCAAAAGTTATAGCATCCAAAAACTATGGGATATATTTAAGGACCTTTTTTTTTATTGTTTGTACTAGTAATGGCGATGATCAGTGATATTTAGCGGGACTGCGACATTGCGGCGGACAAATTGGACACTAAATGACACTTTTTGGGGACCAGTGACACCAATACAGTGTTCAGTGCTAAAAAAAAGCAGTGATCACTGTATAAATGACACTGGCAGGGAAAGGGTTAAGTAGAAATAAAGTACTCATCGTTCCAGGTGAATGGACTGTGCCTGATAAGAACTTCTATCAAGTGCTAGCCCCGGCCTGCCTCTGTGGGTATATGAAGCAAAGAAGAAGTGGCTGCACATGGATGAAAGTCCAATTGCCGTTTATTAATCACCAAGATGACATCAGAAGACACCAATACACAGTCTTGTAGACGTGTTTCACACAGTGCAGTTGTGCTTAATCCTTACTTGATCATTAATGATTAAGCACAACTGTTTCTTCTTTAATTCAGGGAAGGGGTTAACACCAGGGGCAATTAAGGGGTTAAGTGTGTGCCTGGGAGGTGCTTTCACTGTGTGGGGGACTGTTACACTGGAGGTAAAGAGAGATCATGTTTCCGCTCAGCTGAAACACAAAGATCTTTCATTTGCTCCCTGACAGATCAGCAGTTTGCCTTGTTTACATAGGCACACTGCTGATCTGTTTCTCCACAGAATGATCGGTGGGTCGCGGCGGCCATCGGACACGTTGATTGGCTCCTGCTGTGTCCAATCACAGCTGGAGTGGCGATCCGGGGGCGCACAGCGCCCCCTACACCGCGTGCACGAAATCACATACAGGTATGTGATTTTGCGCACTCTGGCCGGCCTGCTAGAGTATATGTACGTGGTGCGGTCTGGAAGCAGTTAAAAATAATATGTGCTACAGCAATTATAAGTCTATCTGCACTTTTCTTTTAGTCCGCCTGTAAAGTCCCAAAAGAACCCATTGATCCTGCCAGTGAAATCCACCTAAGGCAGCTTCCTGTGATGGGGTGACAACAATGCTGCACTGCTCCTGAATTCAGAGCAGAGTTTCCACTCTCATGTAGGTGGTGTCTTGTTACACTACAGTGGGATGAGAAGCTTGTCAATCATCACCTGTCCACTGATTTCTGGATTGGCATCACTGTTTCTTTTGCCAAAACCCTCCCTATGTGAGCTACAGTGTCTGGGAGGGGGAGTATGTGAGACACAAATGAAGGAGGATTTGTCTTAGGTAATATAAAGTTCGTTTTTTGTTTACTATATGAGGTTTGTACATCACATTTGCGACCTGCTTAGACTAGCATCTAAATTTACTTTTAAAAAGAGCTGTGGCCTAAATTAAAAATGTTCTTCTATTTCTGGAGATTGCTATAGAGGTTCTTGTTGCCCATATAAATTAGCTTCTTTGATTAATTTTTAAAAATTGAGAAAGAGTGATGGGTAGAATACAGATCAGTTACCGTGGGCAACAAGAAACTGTATCTTTGAAACTCTTTCATAAAATTATTCCAGAGTAGCAAAAATCTCTAGAGACCATTGTTATTACTTTGGCATCGAAAGAGTTAATAGAGCTGCATAGAATCATATTATCTAGTATGCTATACGATTCAAGGATTCCAACAATTGCTCAGGATTCCGTCTACAATAACATCCAGCATGAGGATCAGAAAAGTCAATCAGCTTCTCATACATTTTTCCTTCTCTCACCCTATGATCAAAATGCACCATCGTGAGCAAGTGAATTGTTCACCAGATAAACTTCCTTAAAATGGAGAAATATCATCAAAAAACTATTTCTTTTTAGAGCTACAGCACAAAGAAAATAAATATAATAGAGCAATTCAATTTACTCAAGCAAGTGTGGGTTTTATGTTCGATCGATACTGCTTTAGGTAGAACAAGTCTATCACGTACCTATACGAGGAGCCCGAGATGACAAGGGTGGCCTCTTGCACAATTCCGGTCTGAGCACCCCGGAAAGCTAAGATGGGGTGATGGAAAGGTGGGATCAGATGTGCAGGAGTACAGCTAGTAATAAAGTGAGGATACACAAAGTAGATACTGGTAGATTCTGGTCACAACCCGGAGTCAGTAACAGATGAGCAGCAAAGCATCAAATCATAAGCAGAATTATGGTCAGGAACAGGCAGAGGTCAGCAACATGTGGCCAGGGACATACAAAGTCAGCAAGCAGATTCCTACTCAGAAGTCAGGGCCGAAGATAGCAACCATTGGCAGACAAGGGCAGAACCTGAGTCAGAGACCTGAAAGACTATTTATCACCGAGCCAAGCAGGACTGCACAGGCTTGGCACCAATGTCCATGCGCATTTGTCCGTTTGGCTAGGCTTCTATGCACAGAGACCTGCACGCTTACACATACAAATCTAATGGCTGGTACAATGTTCCTGACAAAATCAAACAGTGAAAAATCTCTTTGGACAGAGAGTGTCTGTGAACAGCAATTTTCTAATTTTTGCCATAGATTCTCAATTAGATTTAGGTCTGGACTTTGGCCGGCCATTCTAACACATAAATATGCTAAACCATTCCATTGTAGCTCTGGCTGTATGTTTAGGGTTGTTGTCCTGCTGTAAGGTGAACCTCCGCCCCAGTCTCAAGTCTTTGCAGACTCTAACAGGTTTTCTTCCAAGATTGCCCTGTATTTGGCTCCATCCATTTTCCCATCAACTCTGACCAGCTTCCCTGTCCCTGCTGAAGAAAAGCATCCCCCCAACATGATGCTGCCACCACCATGTTTCACAGTGGGGATGGTGTGTTCAGGGTGGTGTACAGTGTTAGTTTTCCGCCACACATAGCATTTTGATTTTAGGCCTGAAAAGTACAATTTTGGTCTCATCTGACCAGAGCACCTTTTTCCACATGTTTGCTGTGTCCCCCCACATGGCTTCTCGCAATCTGCAAATGGGACTTCTTATGGTTTTCTTTCAACAATGGCTTTCTTCTTGCCACTCTTCCATAAAGGGCAGATTTGTGGAGTGCACGACTAATAGTTGTCCTGTGGACAGATTCTCCCACCTGAGCTGTGGATCTCTGCAGCTCCTACAGAGTTACCATGGGCTTCTTGGCTGCTACTCTGATGAATGTTCTCCTTGCCCGGCCTGTCAATTTAGGTGGACGGCCATGTCTTGGTAGGTTTGCAGTTGTGCCATACTCTTTCCATTTTCGGATGATGGATTGAACAGTGAGATGTTCAAAGCTTGGGATATTTTTTTATAACCTAACCCTGCTTTAAACCTCTCCACAACTTTATCCCTGACCTGTCTGGTGTGTTCCTCGGCCTTCATGATGCTGTTTGTTCACTAAGGTTCTCTAACAAACCTCTGAGGGCTTCACAGAACAGCTGTATTTATACTAAGATTGAATTACACACAGGTGGACTCTATTTACTAATTAGGTGACTTCTGAAGGCAATTGGTTCCACTAGAATTTAGTTATGGGTATCAGAGTAAAGAGGGCTGAATACAAATGCACGCCACAATATTCAGATATTTGTAGAAAATTTTGAAAACCATTTATAATTTTCCTTCCACTTCACAACTATGTGCCACTTTGTGTTGGTCTATCTATCACATAAAATCCCAATAAAATACAATTACCTTTCTGGTTGTAACATAACAAAACCTGAAAAAATTCAAGGGGTATGAATACTTTTTCAAGGCAGTGTATGCAGGCCATACATGGGTCGAATTCCAAAAAAAAAATTATTTAAAAAATCTGAAATTTGGTGTGTTTTGTGATCCAACGGTGCTACCATTGATTTAGAAATCGACCAACCAAGTCATCAATTTAACCTCATGTTGCTACAGAAAATAATTTTCGTAGCCGGGAATCTTTTCCTTCCAGGAATTTTCTTTCCTTTCCGTGAACTTTCTTTTCTTGTGCTCATGCACATTTCTTTTTCAATTACATTTCTCGTACGATTCTCCCATCATTCATTAGAAAATCAATTGTTTTTCCAAAAATTTCTATCATGCCCGATGGCCGCACAAAATCGTCCGTTGCTGCGTCCCACTAGTGGTGCGAATTCGAACGGAAATTCTTAGAAAAGATTTTTGAAAGAATAATCTATCGGAATTCGACCCATGTATGGCGTGTCTTCGGCCCCTTTCACACAAAGGGTCTGATTAGGTCCACCAGTCAGTTTTTCAGATGGACCTGATTGGACTGTCTATTCACCCCCTAAGGACCGGTGGGTGTAAACAAACTTTTGTCTGTTTACACCCTTCCGCCTTTGACTCAATCCAGTCCGCTAAAAATAAAAAACAAAAACAGAAGGGGATACGTCCCCCTAGGTCAGAGTGGGCTCTGTCTGTGTCTGCTGTCTGCTCTGAGCAGGCACAGACCTGTCATTCACCAGCTCTGCTCTAAACAGCATAAGATCAGCAGGCAGACCCCTTGCTGATCAAAACGGAGTCCGCCCTGTGTGAAAGGGGCCTTATGCCCCGTAAACACAACCGGTTTTTCTAACAAGAGAACTGCCATTTTTTAGATTGGTCGGGAAAACCGGTCGTGTGTATGCGCAATAGCAGTTTTCCCGACGAGAAAACTGCCCGCAAAAAATTTAGAACCTGCTCTATTTTTTCCCGTCGTGTTTCCCGTCAGTCTTTTTCTCGTCGCGAAAACTGCTTGTGTGTATGCTTTTCTGAGGGAAAAAAAAACACGCATGCTCATAATCAAGTATGAGACGGGAGCGCTCGTTCTGGTAAAACTAGCGTTCGTAATGGAGATAGCACATTCGTCACGCTGTAACGGACTGAAAAGCACGAGGCTGAAAAGCGCGAATCGTCTCTCACCAAACTTTTACTAACACGAGATCAGCAAAAGCAGCCCAAAGGGTGGCGCCATCCGAATGGAACGTCCCCTGTATAGTGCCGCCGTACGTAGTGGACGTCACCGCGCTTTGGTCGAGCATTTTTTTTAATGAACGTGTGTATGCAAGGCAGGCTTGAGAGGAATCACGTTGGAAAAATCGTCGGTTTTTGTCATGTCAGGAAAACCGGCCGTGTGTACGGGGCATTAGAGATGCTTTCACATGCATCAAGGGAACCTGTACCAGACCTCCTAAAAAGAAAAAGACACCTGCCTAACAGAAGGGAACTAGCATTCTTAAAAAGAACGGCCAACAATGGCAGCTTATATAATTTTCACATGAGTTTTCAACCGGCTCTATGCAAATGCCCAACCCACTTCTGGCTGAGTTGTAGCCTCCATCAAAAGAAAAAATATCATCTGGTATCAGATTCTAGAGGGAGCAGCGACATCGCTCCTTTCATCATGTGATGGTGCTCAGACCTAGGAACTGGCTCGTAGACCCAATCATTATCATAATAAGAGGAGGTCACATGCTCCATCATAAACCGCGTTGGAAACTTTATGGTATTGCATTGGAGGATGGCCTGGTGGGGGATTACTGGAGGGGGGGGGGGCTTTAAACATACATTGTGACTTTGCCATTATTATTTTTTTGGATAGGGTGTACAAGGCGTGAAACATCTGTCAAGCCTCGTACACACGGCCGAGAATCTCGTCGGAAAAAAAAACGTTTTTCTTGACGGGTTTCTTGTCAAGCTTTCCTTGCATACACACTGTCCATCCAAAATCTCGTCGTTGTAAAGCGCGGTGATGTACAACACGTACGACGGCAGTATAAAGGGTGAGTTCCATTCTCATGGCGCCACCCCTTTTGCTAATCTCGTGTTACTCCGTGCTAGTAAAAGTTTAGTGAGAGACGATTTGCGCTTTTCAGTCTTCGTGCTTTCAGTCCGTTACAGCGTGACGAATGTGCTATCTCCATTACGAATGCTAGTTTTACCAGAAGGAGCGCTCCCGTCTCATACTTGATTCTGACCATGCGCATTTTTTAAAGACTCGGAAAAGCATACAAAAGACCGGTTTTCTCGCCTGGAAACAGGCCGACGAGAAAAATGAGACTCCCGACGAGAAAAAAGAAAGCAGGTCTTCTTTTTTTCTCGTCGAGATTCTGGGCAGTTTTCTTGATGAGAAACCTGAAACCTGTACGAACACACAGCCGGTTTTCTCAGCAAGAAAGCTCTCCCAAGAGTTTTCTTGTCGTTTCTTGCTGAGAAAACCGGTCGTGTGTACGAGGCTTCAGGCTTGTATTGCTATCTGTGTCTTGGTTGGTCTTTTGATTCCTGGGTGCTGGAAGACCAAAACTGAATGGATGACACCATTCCTTAGATGTAGGATAAGTAGTGTTGTGCGCACATCTAGGGATAGCTTAAATATGAACTTTATTAACATAACCAGTATGTTGACGCTGTCAACAGGCGCCAGCACTCAATCAATGCACCTCACAAATTTTAATGAGGCCAACTGCAGAAGCCATATAGAAAAAAGCAAAGTCAATAACTAAGACCAACGACGTTTCAAGGTCCTTTGTGGCCCTGATACGTCAGTGGTATTTGTTATTGTCTTTGCTTTTTGTACATGGCTTTTGCAGCCGACCTCATTAAAATTGTGAGGTGCATTGACTGCATGCTGGCATCTTTATTGAAGGGTAAAGTTGATCCGGGGAAAATCCGATTGCCTCTCGGGATATCAGGAAGGAATTTTTTCCCCTGCTGTAGAAAATTGGATCATGCGCTGCTGGGGTTTTTCCGCCTTCCTCTGGATCAACTGTAGGTATAGAATTGGGTATATGGGATTGTATGATATTTTTTATTTTATTTATTTATTTTTTTACGGTTGAACTGGATGGACTTGGTGTCTTTTTTCAACCTGACTAACTATGTAACTATGTTTAACCCTTCTCTACTCTATCCAAATAAAAAGAAAATTGTCTGGAGTTGGGTTTAAAAACGGTTGTTTTTATTTATGCTACATCGATTTTTTTGCAGGTGCAAATGAGAATGCGAACGATTTTTGCACATGTAGGGCAGCCCAATCATTTCAACGGGCGTGGGAAACGCACAAAAGAAGTTCCTGACCCTTTTGTAAAATAGTCCTGCACCGAACCGCATAGTTTGGCATGCGTAGTGTGGGGGTGTCATTAACCACTTCAGCCCCAGCGACATACTGGTATGTCATGGGGTTGAAGTGGTTATACTGGCATCATCCTGGTATCATTTTTCAGCCAGTAATGATTTTTTTTGTAAAAGCGATCCCAGTGGCTAGTTAGACGCTGGATCGCTTCAACAGGTGGCAAGAGGGGAGAGGCACCTGCCTTCCATCCCACAGGGGAGCCCAGGACTGAAGCAGGCAGTTCCGCTGGCTGACCATATTGATGACTGAGGACCAGAACGTTCCCGATCTCTTTGGTCTAAGAAACCGTGACAAGTATTTAGTCACTTCTGTCTTCACCGGATGCAAACAAGCCATTGCTGGCTTGGGAAAGCATCGGATCAAACCAATCTTGGTTTGATCTGGTGCTTTTAGGGGCAGAGGTGACATCCTGGGTCTAATAGACCCCAGATATCTTAGCAAATGCTATCACGATGGATGTTGTTCATTTGATAGCAATAAAGTTGATAAAAATAAAATAAAAAATTAAGAGACAGTGGGGTTGATTTACTTAAACTGGAGAGTGCAAAATCTGGTACAGCTGTGCATAGAAACCAATCGGCTTTCAGGTTTAATTGTCAAAGCTTAATTGAACAAGCTTAAGTTAGAAGCTGATTGGCTACCAAGCACAACTGCATCAGATTTTGCAATCAGCTTCTAACTTCAGCTTGTTCAATTAAGCTTTGACAATTAAACCTGAAAGCTGATTGGTTTCTATGCACAGCTGTACCAGATTTTGCACTCTCCAGTTTTAGTAAATCAACCCCAGTGTATCCTAAATAGTTATTGCACCACACATGTGAGGTATCACCGCAAACGTTAGATCAAGAGCAATACTTCAAGAACCAGAACTCCTATGTAAATCTAAAGCGGTAACCTGTAAAGGTTTTATAAATGTCACCTATGAATAATTAAAAGTGTTACTAAACCCACAACAGTAAAATTAGTCTGTATATGCAGTAAAGCATGCTTGTTATACTCACTGCTGAACCTAAGGGGTTCATCCTACGCATTATGTAAAAGGGCTGTTTGATCCTGTCTTCTCTGATCTTCCCCTTCTTTTACTGTACCCAATCCATCTGCTGATACCACAGAGGCCTAGGAGGCTAAATGCACATGCTCAGTTTAGTTTGTATTGCTAGAGAGTTTTTTTTTTTTTGGGGGAGAGTGCATGTAATCAGCACAGGGCCAATCAGCACTGTCCAGACAGAGGGTCAGGGGTCGTGCAGCCTCATAGGACAGTCAGAGGAGAATTAAAGCTCCTCCTACAAGCTCTAACCAGACATTGACAGAAGTCACAAGACTGATATATATAATGCTGATGATAAAAGGTATTTAGCAGTTTATATTTACTAAAATAATTGGATTTCCATGTTCTGTGTACTGTGGGAGACCAGATATAGTGAATACAGGGTCCTGGGTTTAGTAACACTTTAATGTACCTTAGTTTACTGCCGCTCTACAAGTGTGCAAAATTTTGACATGTTTGGTATCTATTTAGTCGTAATATTGTTTTATATTTTACAAAAAAAAAAATTAGTTATTGTATTATGCTTGTGTGTACTAAAATTCATTAACCGCTTCCCGACCAGCCGCCACAGTTATACTGCGATAGAACTTGCATCCACAATTGCTCATGACAGAGCGAGAACCCGGATCTGTCAGGGGAGAGGAGACAGATCGGTTGTTCATACTAAGTAAGAACACCGATCGTTCTCCTCCTCTAGACAGCCACATCCCCCCACAGTTAGAACACATCTAGGAAACACATTTAACCCCTTGATCGCCCCCTAGTGTTAACCCCTTCCCTGCCAGTGACATTTACATAGTAATCAGTGGCTATTTTCAGCTCTGATCGCTGTATAATTGTCACTGGGCCCAAAAAAGTGTCAAAGGTGTCCGATCTGTCCGCCGCAATGTCGCAGTCCCGATAAAAATCACAGATCGCTGCCATTACTAGTAAAAAAAAAAAAGAATAATAAAAATGCCATAAATCTATCCTCTATTTTATAGACTCTATAACTTGCACAAACAAATCAATATACACTTATTGCGATTTTTATTTACCAAAAATATGTAGAAGAATACATATCGGCCTAAACTGATGAAGATTTTTTTTTTAAACAAGTGGGGGGATATTATAGCAAAAAGTAAAAAATATAATTATGTTTTAAAATTGACGCTCTTTTTTTGTTTAAAAAAAAAAAAGACCAAAAGAAAGCTCTATTTGTGGGAAAAAAAGGACGTCAATTTTGTTTTTGTACAGCGTCGCACGACCGCGCTATTGTCAGTTAAAACGACGCAGTGCCGTATCGCAAAAAATGGCCTGGTCATTCAAGCGGAGTTCCACCCGTGTTTTCGTTTATTAAAAGTCAGCAGCTACAAAAAGCATAGCTGCTGACTTTTAATAAACCGAAACTTAACTGCCCCACGGTCCAGCGATGCAGCCGCCCGGAAGCTCACTCCTCTCCCCCTCCTCTCCTCGACGCCATCATCGTAACTGTGGGCACCCAGCCGTGACAGCTTACAGCTTCATGTCCGGGCGCGCACTGCGCTCTCCTATTGGCCAGCCGATCTTCTGGGACCCGAGTTGTGTCCCAGAAGAGGACACTGGCAGGGAGGGGCCGCCTAGGGCGAGAGGAGGAGTTGCCTAGGCGGCCGAAAAAAGGAAGGAGGAAGTGGGACAGGAAGTCCCACTAAAAAGAGGGTACACCCCCCCAAAAAAAAAATTACATGCCAAATGCCAAGGAGTGCTTAAGGCGGAAGTTCCACTTTTGGGTGGAACTCCGCTTTAAGGGGCCAAATCTCCTGGGGATGACATTTGAAAAACCGCTGCGCAAATACGGTGAGACGTAAAAAATTGCAATACCCACAATTTTATTCTCTAGGGCCTATGCTTAAAAAAAAATTTAATGTTTGGGGGTTCAAGGTAATTTTCTCGCACATTGGTACATATATGTGAGAAGTGTCAGAATAGGTGGTTAAGAACTAATGCCACCGCCACGCATCTGCCAAAGGACAGCGAGTTTCTGTGCGTGTTGTTGTTCTTAACACGCAAAGTCTTAACCTGAAGCCAACACTGACAATTCTGCTGTGTGCATTTTCTGGCAACCTGCTGACATTATATTCCTTTATATTCCTCTTGAAGACACTGGTGCAGATATACATTCTTGTGACAATCCCCAGTTCTGCACACCAGGCACACTATTACAAAGCCAGGTGTTCATGTCACGCACCCCAGATGGATTGCTTATAACAAAGGACAAATAATTGGGCAATCCAGCTGAGTGACACATTTATTATGACTTTTTTTTGGGTGGGTGGACACGCAAATTACAAGGGAAATCTTGCTACTGGAGTCTTCCAAAGGATATAAAAAACAAGAAGACGATTTTCATAGATCTTCCAGTTGTGTGGGGTTTTAAAAATGGAAGTATAAATGATTGACGTCCTCTTGTCCTACATGTGGAATATCAGGCTGAAGACGTGCGTTGTGGAATATCTCACACTCGGCACTCGGAGACACGGGGCCGTCTGCCATTTGCTAACAGGCGGCCATTGGGTCAAGTCCCAGGCGAGGCCCCATCATACTGCCGGCTCTCCTTCCACTTGGCCCTCTGCCTCTTAATTATGATTTATGTTTCTCAAAATGAGCTTAATCCAAGTGCTGACAAATACAATTTGTGCCATTTAACTGTTTGGTACAAATTTGGTGGGAGGCGAGAGGCGGCTCAGGATTAATTCATCAGTCTCAATTGAGACAAGGGCTGTCCGGGAGAGTTAATTAGCTCTGTATAAGAGAGCAGAGAAATGTTAACCCCGTACATACTACAGCGCCCATAGACCCTGCAATGAGGACCTCCAAAGTAAATATCAACTGATTCCTCTGTCCATGTGCTGACATACGGTACCGTATATACTCGAGTAGGGATGAGCCGAACACCCCCCGGGTTTGGTTCGCACCAGAACTTTAGAACCCTATTAAAGTCTATGGGACTCGAACGTTCGAAATCAAAAGTGCTAATTATAAAGGCTAATATGCATGTTATTGTCCTAAAAAGTGTTTGGGGACCGGATCCTGCCCAGGGGACATGTATCAATGCAAAAAAAAAGTTTTTAAAACAGTAGTTTTTTCGGGAGCAGTAATTTTAATGATGCCTAAAGTGAAAAAAAAAAGGTGAAATATTCCTTTAAATATCATACCTGGGGGTGTCTATAGTATGCCTGTGAAGTGGCATGTGTTTCCCTTGTTTAGAACTGTTCCTGCACAAAATGACATTTATAAAGGAAAAAAAGTCATTTAAAACTGCTTGCGGCTTTAATGTAATGTCTGGTCCCAGCAATATGGACCACTAACTGAAAATACTGCAGCTCCCTGCCTGTATTTGTATCAGAACAGCAGCAATTGTATTCAGGTAAGCTTTTGGTGCACACTGTGCAAAGGACACAGTACACTAAAGCCCTGTACACACGATCAGATATCCTATGGATTTTCGTCTGATGGATTTGTCCATCAGAAATCCGATGAAACTGTTTTCCATCAGTCTTGCCTACACACCATCAGTCAAAAAACCGACCGTTCCAAACGTGGTGACGTAAAACACTCCGATGAGCTGAGAAAAATTAAATTCAATGCTACTGAGCATGTGTCGACTTGATTCTGAGCATGCTTGGGTTTTTTATCTGATGGATTTCCCCACAGACGATCGGAAATTGCCATCGGTTTTTTATCCATCAGATAATTTTAAAACATGTTCTATTTTTTAAAACCGATGGAAAAAAGACTGGTGGGTCCCATACACGATCGGTTTGTCTGATGAAAACAATCCATCGGACGGTTTTCATCAGTCAAACTGATCGTGTGTACAGGGCTTAAGTGAAACACTGCAGCTACCACAATCACCTGCCTGCCTGTCAGTATAGAGATTAGAGAAAAACAGGAATGGATCTAGCTAAACTGAATACAGTGTTTAAATATATATACAACACCTAGGATGCATATATATATCCTCTACACACTGTAACTGCAGCTAACTGACTCGCCTGCCTGCTCTATCTAACTCAAATCAAATTACACTCTCTTTCTTTTAACAATCGCCTTAACACACTACACAAGGCCGCCAAGCCGGCGGCCTTATATAGTGTGGGGCGTGTACCTACTCCTCTGAGCCATGATTGGCCAAAGCCACCCTGGCTTTGGCCAATTACGGCTCTCTGTACTTACGGCGCTGTGATTGGCCAAGCATGCGGGTCATGTGATTGGCCAAGCATCGTCTGTTCGGCCATGTTCGGCCCGAACCGACGAGGTTCGAGTCGAACGTGGGTTTGACTCGAACTCGAAGCTCATCCCTATACTTGAGTATAAGCCGACCCGAATATAAACCGAGGCACCTAATTTTACCACAAAAAAAATGGGAAAACTTATTGACTCGAGTATAAGCCTAGGGTGTCCATCTGCATGCCTCACTGTGTCCAATCTCCCTACCTGATCTCCGGCGCTGTAAGACTAGACCAGGGATATGCAATTGATGGACCTCCAGCTGTTGCCAAACTACAAGTCCCATGAGGCATAGCGAGACTCTGACAGCATCAAGCATGACACCCAGAGGCAGAGGCATGATGGGACTTGTAGTTTGGCAACAGCTGGAGGTCCGCTAATTGCATATCCCTGGACTAGACTGACGTTCAACATGGGAGTCTATGGAAGGGGTGCCCGGATTTGAAAAATCGGTGCTCCCCAGCCATAGGTCCCCTGGACAACAAACTTTGCACACTTGTATATGAAGAGTGGGGCTATATGTGTGCCAAGGGACCTACGGCTGGCCAGGATCTGGTGCACAAAGTTGAAGATGGACACAGACTCGAGTAAAAGCCGAGGGGGGGGGGGGGGGATTTTCAGCACAAAAAAATGTGCTGAAAAACTCGTTTTATACTCGAGTATATACGGTAATCTCATTTTTGGCTGTCAATCTATCAACAAGAAATCAGTTCTGTTGTGAACAAGAAACAGTTGCGCTAGTAGCAGTGTGGTGTGCGATTCAGCGCATCGCACTGCCCCCCCCCCTTTTTTTTTGTACCAGCTTTATTTGAAGTGTACAAAACATACACTTCGTTCACTGCAATGCGCTGTGCTGTCTGACATTGCAGTGCGATTCGGGCCGATGCGCTGCATTAAATTGCAGCACGTCTGCATTTTTGCGCAGCACTAGACTGCGTTGCAGTGTGAATGGGACACATTGCAAACAATTGTGTGTCCCTGATGTTTTACCATGCAGTAAAATGTCTGTCACCGCACATAGTGTGAATTGGCCCTAAAGGCCGGTTCACACTGCTGCGTGGTGCAAAATTGCATGTGATTCCCACCGCACTGCAGTGCAAATCACATGCGATGTCCGTGCAATGCGATTTCAGCCATACAGGTAATATGGCTAAAATCGCATCGCATTCAGACTAAACTCGCACGGGAGCCTTTTTTTGGTCCGCACCAGAATCGGATCGCATGGGTGTTCACACCTATGCGATTCGATTCATGTCCGAACTGACAGTTCGCAGTGTGATATGCGAGATGAAATGGGGGGTGTCGTTAACAATGTATTGACATTCCCCAGCAGTTCGCATATGGCAGTGTGAACTGCCGTGCGAGTCGGGTGCTATGCGGGTACCCGCAGTGGATTCGCAGGGTTCCCGCATCGCACTAGTGTGAACCCAGCCTCAAGGTAAACAATTAAATACAGAAACTAAATACACACGTGGGAGCAATTTTATCTGCCAAAAAATCTGTATGTGTCTATCCTGTTCCGATATTTACCCAGTTCTGCCACACAGCACAGCACTGTCTTGCAGGGCAGGAGACCTGATCTTTCTCAGTTAAGTAGAGCTGCACGATTCTGGCTAAAACAATTTTTTTGCTTAGAATAAAGATCACGATTCACACGGTGTAACATCTTCTTTCACATTATACAAAAAATTGGGCTAACTTTACTGATGCGTTTTTTTTTTTTTTTTATTAATTAAAGTGTATTTTTTGTAAAAAAAAATTGCGTTTGAAAAACCGCTGTCCAAATACGGTGTGACATAAAATATTGACACAACCACCATTTTATTCTCTAGGGTCTCTGCTAAAAAAAATATATATTCCATGGTTGGGTGTTCCAAGTAATTTTCTAGCAGAAAATAATGATTTTTACAAATGTCAGAAAAGGTTTGGTCTTTAAATGGTTAAACTTCCTTCATCTACACGCCGGAGTTCTTTCCTTTGATGAAAGAACGAAAAGATACTTTGTTTTACTTATTCCCGTATTGTAATAAAACTTGGCAGGCTTTTGCCATGTATCGCATAGCGTGCCTTTTATTTGTATTTTTATTTTATTTTTTGTATTGTCTGTCTTTTTCTGTTGGTAAAAATGAAAAATCAATAAAACTGTCAGTTTTCAAAAAAACTTGGCAGACTGCCTGGATTATTTTTTTTTCCAGCTGTGAGAACTCTCTGCACTTGTTAGAAAGAATCGTGACATGTTGTTTTGAAGATCGTGAAGGGAAAAAGATCGCGTTTTCGATTCTTAACCATTAATCATGCAGCTCTAGCTTTAAGTAACACTTACAGGTCTCATCCTTCCCCCCAGCCTGTGAATGGACAGGCAAAGGAGAAGCAGCAGACTAACAAGCTCATCTCTCTGTTACTCTCCTCTCTCCTCCTATCAGCATGTCCCTTGTCAGCGCATGAGCAGTGAAGAAAACCTGATTGGCTTTTTGTGCTGCTCCTCAGTCATCTACCCTGAGCTCTGCTGTACAAGGACTGCAACAAAATTTAATTCAGGTACTTGTGCTGTTTAAAGGTTGTAAAGGCAGAAGGTTTTTTATCTTAATACATTCTATGCATTAAGATAAAAAACCTTCTGTGTGTAGCAGCCTCCTCAGCTCCCCCCTAATTACTTACCTGAGCCCCTTCTCTCTCCAGCAATGCTCACAATCCCCTCAGCCATCCAGCACACTCCTCCGGATTGGTTGAGAAAAAGGGATTTTTATAACAGCTTACCTGTAAAATCCTTTTCTTGGAGTACATCACGGGACACAGAGCGACTTAGTCATTACTAATGGGTTATATAGATTACCTTCAGGTGTTGGCACTGGCCAATTCCAAACCGGAAGTACCCTCCCCTATATAAGCCCCTCCCATCCGGGAGCACCTCAGTTTTGTAGCCAAGCAATAAGTGTCCCAAAAAGAGGGGTGGGAGCTCTGTGTCCCGTGATGTACTCCAAGAAAAGGATTTTACAGGTAAGCTGTTATAAAAATCCCTTTTTCTTTTTCGTACATCACGGGACACAGAGCGACTTAGTCATTACTAATGGGACGTCCCAAAGCAATGCCAAATGAGGGGAGGGATACATAAGCTGGGCGCCATCAGGCATGAGGATCTTTTGCGGCCTGCAACACACTGCGCCCAAAGGCGACATCCTCCTGACTTCTAACGTCTACCTGGTAGAACCTAGTAAACGTGTGTACCGAAGACCATGTTGCGGCCTTACATACTTGAGCCAGGGAGGCCTGGTGATGCACTGCCCATGAAGTTCCAACTGCTCTTGTGGAGTGCGCCCTAACTTTGAACGGAGGCGGTCTCTTTCTCAAGCCATAGGCTTGTATTATGACCTGTCGAATCCACTTGGCTAAAGTGGATTTTGATGCTGCCTGACCCTTTTTAGGGCCTTCCGGCAGAATAAACAAAGTATCCGTTCTACGAATCTGAGCAGTGGCTTTTAGATAAGCTTTAACTGCTCTTACTACATCCAAAGAATGTAATAATTTTTCCTCTACCGAGCTCGGTTTGGGGAAAAAAGAAGGAAGAACCACATCTTGGTTCAAATGAAACCTCAATATCACCTTAGGAAGAAAGGCTGGATGAGGACGTAATACTACTCTGTCCTTATGGACAACCAGATATGGCTCCTTACAGGACAAGGCGGCTAATTTCGATACTCTTTTAGCCGAACAAACGGCTACTAAGAAAATCAATTTCCTGGTGAGAAGAACCAAGGAAATGTGTTGCAATGGTTCAAACGGTTGTTTCTGTAGAACCGACAGAACCAGGTTTAAGTCCCAAGGACATATGGGAATACTAACCGGAGGGCTAATACGCATCACTCCTTGTATGAAAGCTTTGACTAGTGAATGCGAAGCCAAGGGCCTTTGAAAAAATATTGACAAGGCCGAAATCTGACCCTTGATAGTACTCAAGGCCAGCTTCCTATCTACAGCCCACTGTAGGAAGTCCAAAATCCTCCCTATCACGTACTTACGTGGATGCCATTTCTTGGCCTCACACCACTTAATGTACGCTTTCCAGATCCTATAATAGATCTGCCTGGATACCGGCTTCCTGGCATTGATCATGGTAGATACCACAGAATTAGAGAGCCCTCTCTTTTTCAGAATGTGGGCTTCAATAGCCAAGCCGTCAAACCTAGGGCTGGTAAGGAAGGGTGGTATATCGGTCCCTGCGACAGCAGGTCCGGACGATGTGGGAGGGTCCAAGGACTCCTCACTGACATTTTTACAATCTCCGCGTACCATGCCCTTCGGGGCCACGCTGGAGCCACCAGAATCACTGGTTTCTTTTCTACCCTGATTCTGCGGAGTAATCGCGGTAACAATTGTGGCGGTGGGAATGCATATATCAGCTTGAACTGATCCCAAGGGAACACTAGGGCATCCGAGCCGCAAGCTAGGGGATCCCTTGTCCGAGAGACAAACCTGTCCCCCTTTGCGTTGAATCTGGATGCTAGCAGATCTACATCCGGTGTTCCCCACCGCTGGCATATTGCCTGGAAAACCTCGGGGTGAAGAGACCATTCCCCCGGGCATAATTGTTGGCGACTTAAAAAGTCCGCTCTCCAATTTTCCACTCCTGGGATGAAAACCGCGGATATGGCTGGGACATATTTTTCTGCCCACTCCAGGATGCAATTTTCTTCCCTCTGGGCTGCACGACTCCTGGTGCCACCCTGGTGATTGATATATGCCACTGCTGTGGCATTGTCTGATTGAATTCTGACAGGGGACCCTTGGAGTTTGGATGTCCATGCTACTAGGGCATACCGGGCTGCTCGTATCTCTAAGAGATTGATGGGCAGGGCCTTTTCTGCTTCTGACCACTTGCCCTGGAGAGACCATTGCTCCAGTACTGCCCCCCAGCCTATGAGGCTGGCATCTGTAGTGACTACCTTCCAAGAAACCGGACTGAAGGGTTTCCCTTTTTCCAGATTCTGGGGCACCAACCACCAATGGAGGCTCTTGCGAACGGAAGGGGACAGGGACATTGGTAAGTCTAAAGCCTGAACTTTTTTGTTCCAGGCTGACAGTATGGCCCTTTGCAAATTCCTTAAATGGAATTGACCGTAGTGTACCGCTTCGAATGAAGCCACCATTTTTCCCAGCAGCCTCATGCAGAGGCGTATGGATGGTTTTCTTTTTGTACCCACTAAGTGGGTCAAATCTTTTAAAGACGACACCTTCTCTGGAGGTAAGAAAATCTTTCTCTGATTTGAATCCAGCCTTAGCCCTAAGTATTCCAGACTTTTGACTGGTCTTAGAGCTGACTTGTCCCGGTTGATAATCCAACCGTGATATTCCAGATACTTGATTGTCTTGTGAATAGCTACTTCCAGCTTTTCCACTGAGTGGTCTATTAGTAGCAGGTCGTCTAGATATGCCATTATCGTTACACCCTGTGTTCTTAGATTGGCCAATAATGGGGCCAGAATTTTTGTGAACACTCGTGGTGCTGTGGCCAGACCGAAAGGTAAGGCTCTGAACTGAAAATGGCGCCCTTCTACTGCAAAGCGTAGAAATTTCTGGTGGGCCGGAAAGATGGGAATATGCAGATAAGCATCCCTTATGTCGATCGAGGCTAACCATTCCTGCCCTTGTAGGGCGGTGGCCACCGATCGGATCGACTCCATCCGAAAAGTCCTGATATTTAGGAACTTGTTTAGCCCTTTTAGATTTAATATGGGCCTCACGTCCCCATTTGGTTTGGGGACTGTGAAAAGGTTCGAGTAAAACCCGAATACGATTTCTTCCAGGGGAACCTTCATGATTACACCTTGGAGCAATAGTTGTTCTAGTGCCAGAAGGAGGGATCCTCTCTTCTGGGGATCTCTTGGCACGTTTGACCTCATAAATTGGGCAGGAGGAGTGCCTTTTAACTCCAGCTTGTATCCCAGACTTACTGCGGAGAGCACCCATCTGTCTCTGATGGTGTCCCGCCAGGTCTCTGTGAACAACTGAAGCCTTCCCCCCACCCGATTGAGTGGGGGCAACGCTTCATGACTTGGGGGGAGGTTTTGTACCTCTCTTGATCCAGGGCTTCTTGTTACCCTGTGATCCCTGATTTCTGCCCCCTGAATTTGACCGCGGAGGCCGTCGGAACTGCTTCACAGCCGATGTGCCCGGGACTGGAGAAGTAGGCCTCTTAAAAGAAGGACTTCTACCCTTGTTCTTAACCGGTAAGAGTGAACTTTTACCGGCAGAAATTTTCTGGATATATTTGTCCAGATCTTCTCCAAATAAGCGTTCTCCATGAAATGGGAAGCTAACCAGCAGTTTTTTACAGGGAGCTTCAGCAGACCAGTTTTTGAGCCACAGAAGCCTACGCATATGTACTATAGACAGCGTAAAGCGGGAGGCCTGTTGGATTGTATCCTTTATGGCGTCCACCGCAAAACACAAGGCTCTAGGCAGGTCAGCTAGGGCAAGAGCCTGCTGATCTGGTAAGTCCCTTAAGACTTGTTTCAACTGATCTTTCACTGCTTGGCAGACTCCAATCGCTGCTACCGCAGGTTGTGTCACCATGCTTGCTGTAGAGAAAGCAGATTTTAGTAAAGACTCCAATTTTTTATCTATTGGGTCTTTGAACATTGGAACATTATCTACTGGACATGTCAGTGATTTGTTAACAGAAGAGATGGCTGCGTCCACTGTAGGGACCCTCCATTTTTTTATGAACTTATCCTCCATGGGATAGATCACCGGAAATCTCTTGGGGGGAGCAAATATTTTATCAGGATGCTCCCAATCCTGGTAAATAAGCCCTTCTAATAAAGGGTGGATTGGGAAGGAACAGACAGCCTGGGGAGCTTTTAGCGACCCCAGCGAGGAAACCGTAGTGGATGGTGGTTCCGCCAGAGGCATTTTAAATGCTGATCGGACCATGTTAGTCAGAGACTGAACCCATAATCTTTCAGCCTGAGATGCTGAGAAAGGTTCTTCCACTGTTGATTCCTCCATAACTGAATCAACCTCATCCTGATCCCCTTCAGGTAGGTCGATCTCTGTGTGGGGCTGTTCCTCCACTAACAGGCACTCTGAAGGAGGAGACGGAGATCGGACGCGCTTTTCCTGTGACAGGGAAGCAGCGATCAATGCTGTTAATCTCTCTTCCAATCCTCCCAGAGTTGAGGATAAAACCTCCTCTGTTATATATACAGGAGCAGGTGGACTGGGGACAGCCGCAGCACCAGGCATTCCTGCGGGGTTTCTACGGCTACTGACCTCTGAATTCTCAGGGGAGATTGGTGCAGTACAAGCATGCCCAATATCCTCAGAGCCCGATGGAGACCCCTTTGGCTTCCTGGAAGACCTATTTCCGGAGCGTCTGGACGACATATCCTTTAAGCACAAAGCTGAGGTATTCCCGTCGTCATACACCAATTTTTGCTGGTAATAGTCTAACACAGTTGCTGCTATATACCAGCTGGTGTCCACTAAAGTGCCTTTCTATGGGGATGCCTGCATCAACCGCCTCTGTGTGCCACTGTTTGTTGCTAGCTCTGTTTGCATCCAGCTGACACTTGTACTGTGTCTTTTAACCATGCTGGGACGCCTGCACATGCGCAGAAGCGCCGCGGCGCGCATCGAGCGTCATCCACCCGCCCCGCCCCTTTTTTTTCATAGGAGGCGCGCGCCCGTGCGCCATTGGTGCCCTTTTCGAAATCAAACAGGGACTAGGAGCCAGGGCCCTTTTTGCCGGAGGGCCTGTGCGGTGGATGAGCGCAGCAACAGGGCAGAGGAAGTGGATTCCCACAGAGAAACTTACCAACTGCCTGGATCTTTTGACTTGAGAAAACCAAAGATCCACATGACAAGAAAAATGGACTACAGCGGCCTCTAGTGGTTTAACACAGGTACCACGGTCCCTTTTTTTTTTTTTTCTTGACTACTATTAAAATTTTACATTTTCAGTAGTTACAGGCAAACACAGATATTTAGCGGGAATACCGTTAGGTAACAGACAGAAAGACAAATTAGGCTTGGGGGTCCCCCAATAGAACCAAGTTCCTGGGGGCCCCCACTTACCTGATCCCCGCCGCAGGACTTTGTTTGGTCCACAGAAGTCCAAACTTCACCTATCACGGCAGGCATTGTAATTAAACCTTCAGGGACCGGGTTCCCAAGGATTCCACTCCCCTGGACCTGTATAGCACCCTGCACAGACAACATCTTGGTCGTGGGTATGACCAGAGCTCTGGATCCCAGGGTCCAGCCCTCCGAAGAGAGGCATTACAGGCAAAACCTTGCTCTTCTCTTGCAAGGCCCGGGTACCGACCGTTTAGCTATGAAGCTTTTTTAGTGGGATCCGGAACAGCTTACTAAGGCCCAAAAGAACCTGTACGCAAGCCCAGTGAAAACACATGTTACTCTTTGGCCAACACCTTAGACACTGGCAAAAAACTGAGGTGCTCCCGGATGGGAGGGGCTTATATAGGGGAGGGTACTTCCGGTTTGGAATTGGCCAGTGCCAACACCTGAAGGTAATCTATATAACCCATTAGTAATGACTAAGTCGCTCTGTGTCCCGTGATGTACGAAAAAGAAAGAGCATCGGCGCCATTGGCTCCCGCGGCTGTCAATCAAAGTCAGTCAGCCAATCAGGGGCGAGAGGGGGCGAGGCCAGGTCGGGGCTTCGTGTCTGAATGGATAAACGGAGCTCTGACTCAGCTTGGGTGCCCCCTGTAGCAAGCTTCTGGCTGAGGGGCACCCAAAGGAGGGAGGGGCTAGGAGAGCAGAAAAGGGACCCGAGAAGAGGGGGATCCGGGCTGCTCTGTGGAAAACCAACTGCAACAGAGCAGGTAAGTATAACATGTTTGTTATTTATTTAAAACATTTTTAAACAAGCCTTAACAATCCCTTTAACCACTTCTCTACTGTGCACGAAAACCCCCTTCCTGCCCAAGCCATTTTTCAGCTTTCAGCGCTGTCACACTTTGAATGACAATTGCGCGGTCGTGCGACGTGGCTCCCAAACGAAATTTGTGTCCTTTTTTTCCCACAAATAGAGCTTTCTTTTGGTGGTATTTGATCACCTCTGCGGTTTTTATTTTTTGCGCTATAAACAAAAGAAGAGCGTCCAGTTTGGAAAGAAAACACTATTTCTTTCTCGTACATCACGGGACACAGAGCGACATAGTCATTACTAATGGGTTATATAGATACCGTCAGGTGCTGGCACTGGCAACTTCCAAAACCGGAAGTACCCTCCCCTATATAAGCCCCTCCCATCCGGGAGCACCTCAGTTTTTTGCCAGTGTCTAAGGTGTTGGCCAAGAAGAAACATGTGTTTTTCACTGAGCTTGCGTACAGGTTCTTTTGGGCCTCAGTAAGCTATTCCGGATCCGACCAAAAAAGCTTCATAGCTAAACGGTCGGTACCCGGGCCTTGCAGAGAAGAGCAAGGTTTTGCCTGTAATGCTTCTCTTAGGAGAGCTGGACCCTGGGATCCAGAGCTCTGGTCATACCCACGACCAAGATGTTTTCTGTGCAGGGTGCTATACAGGTCCAGGGGAGTGGAATCCTTGGGAACCCGGTCCCTGAAGGTTTGATTACAATGCCTGCCGTGATAGGTGAAGTTTGGGCTTTTGTGGACCAAACAAAGTCCTGCGGCGGGGAACAGGTAAGTGGGGGGCCCCCAGGAACTTGGTTCTATTGGGGGACCCCCAAGCCTAATTTGTCTTTCTGTCTGTTACCTAACGGTATTCCCGCTAATATTCTGTGTATGCCTGTTACTACTGAGAAAATGTAAAAATTTTAATAGTAGGCAAGAAAAAAAAAAAAATAATGTAAGACCGCGGTACCTGTGTTAGACACTAGAGGCCGCTATGGTTCTTTTTCTTGTAATGTGGATTTTTTTCTTCCAGAATCAAATCCAGGCAGTTGGTATGTTCTCTGCTGGGAAGCTGTCTCCTCTGCCCTGTTGCTGCGCTCATCCATCCCCGGGCCCTGCGGCAAAGGGACCCTGGCTCCCATCTAGCTCCTTGTTGTTTTCAAAAAAGGCGCCGAAGGCGCACGTGCCCGCGCGCGAGCGCGTGCACGCGCCTCTATTCATAGAGGCGATCTGGAAAAAGGGGCGGAGCGGGTGGATGACGCTCAGGTGTGCGCCGCGGCGCTACTGCGCATGTGCGGGCGTCCAGCGTGTTTTGAAGCACATTATAGCTGGCTGTTGAAGTGCACAGACAGAGCTTGCAACAATATAAAGGCACATAGAGGCGGTTGATGCAGGCATCCCCTAGAAAGGCACTTTAGTAGACACCAACTGTGATATAGTCTAGCAATTGTGCTAGACTATTCTCAGTAAAAGTGGTGTATTACGGCTGGAATACCTCAGCTTTAGGCTTAGGAATATGCCGTCCAGAAGCTCCGGAACTGAATCTTCCAGGAAGCGAAGGGGGTCTCATCGGGCTCTGAGGATCTTGGGCATACTTCTGCTGCACCAGTCTCCCCTGAAGTTCAGAGGTAAGTGACCGTAGAGACCCCGCAGGGGTACTTGGTACTGTGGCTGTCCTCAGTTCACCTGCTCCTGTGTATGTAACAGAGGAGGTTTTTTCCTCAGCTCTGGGAGGATTAGAGAGAGATTGTCAACATTGATCGCTGCCTCCCTGTCAGGGAAAGCACGCCGATCTCCATCTCCTCCTTCAAAGTGCCTGTTAGCAGAGCAACAGTCCCATACAGGGATCGACCTGCCTGAAGGGGATCAGGATAAGGTTGATTCTGTTATAGAGGAGTCAACAGTGGGGGAACCTTTTCTCAGCATCTCAAGCTGAAAGATTATGGGTTCAGTCTCTGACTAACATGGTCCGATCAGCATTTAAAAATGCACCTTGCGGAACCATCAACCACTACTGTATCCTCGTTGGGGTCGCTAGAAGCCCCCAGACTGTCTGTTCTTTTCCACTTCACCCTTTACTGAAAGGGCTTATTTACCAGGATTGGGAACGTCCTGAGAAAATATTTATTCCCCCAAGAGATTTCCGGTGGTCTATCCCATGGAGGATAAGTTCATCCAAAAAAAAAATGGAAGGTCCCTACAGTGGACGCAGCCATCTCTTGTATGTATAAATCACTGACATGTCCAGTGGATAATGTCCAAATGTTCAAGAACCCAATAGATAAAAGATTGGAGTCCTTATGAAAGTCTGCTTCTTTCTACAGCAAGCTTGGTGACACAACCAGCAGTAGCAGCTATTGGGGTCTGCTAAGCAGTGAAGGATCAGTTGAAACAGGTCTTGAGGGACTTGACAGATCAGCAGGCTTTGCCCTAGCTGATCTACCTAGAGCCTTAGGCTTTGCGGTTGACGCCATAAGGATTCAGTCCATCAGGCCTCCCGCCTTACGCTGTCTATAGTACATATGCGTAGGCTTCTATGGCTCAAAAACTGGTCTGCTGAAGCTCCCTGTAAAGAATGGCTGGTTAGCGTCCCATTTCATGGTGAACGCTTATTCAGGGAAAACCTGGACAAATATATCCAAAAAATTTCCAGCGGTAAAAATACGCTCTTGCCGGTTAAAAACAGAGTTAGAGGTCCCTCTTTAAGAGGCCTGCTTCTCCAGTCCCTGGGGCATCGGCTGTGTAACAGTTCCGACGGCCTCCTCGGTCAATTCCCGGGGGTAAAAAACAGGGACAATAGCAGGGTAATGAGAAACCCTGGGTCAGGGGAGGTACAAAACCTCCCCCAAAGTTAAATTAATTGAAGGGTTGCCCCCACTCAGTCGGGTGGGGGGAGGACTCCAGTTGTTCGCAAGAGACCTGGCGGGACACGATCAAGACAGATAGGTGCTCTCCGCAGTATGTTTGGGATACAGTTTGGAGTTAAAAGACTCTCCTCCTTCCCATTTTTGAGGTCAAACGTGCCAAGGGATCCCCGGAAGATAGAGTCCCTCTTGTTGGCACTAGAACAACTATTGCTCCAAGGAGTAATTATGGAGGTTCCCCTGTAAGAATGAGGGTTTGGGTTTTACTCAAACCTCTTTACAGTCCCGAAGCAAACGCGGACGGGAGGCCCATATTAATTCTAAAAAGGGCTATACAAATTCCTGTATATCAGGACTTTCCGATGGAGTCGATCCGATCGGTGGCCACTGCCCTACAAGGGGAGGATTGGTTAGCCGCGATCGACATCAAAGATGCTTATTTGCACATTCCCATCTTTCCAGTCCACCAAAAATTTCTACGCTTTGCAGTAGAAGGGCGCCATTTTCAGTTCAGAGCCTTACCCTTCGGTTTGGCCACAGCACCACGAGTGTTTACAAAAATTCTGGCCCTTTATTGGCCAATCTAAGAACACAAGGTGTAATGATAATGGCATATCTAGATGACTTGTTGCTGATAGACCACTCAGTGAAAAAACTAGACGTGGTCGTTCACAAGACAATCAAGTATCTGGAATCTCACGGTTGGATTATCAACCGAGACAAGTTAGCCCTAAAAACCAGTCAAAAGTCTGGAATACTTGGGGCTAAGGTTGGATTCAGGCCAGAGAAAAATATTCTTGCCTCGAGGAAAGGTGTTGTCTTTGAAAGATTTGATCCACTTAGTGGGTACAAAAAAGACAGCCGTCCATACGCCTGTGCATAAGGCTGCTGGGAAAAATGGTGGCATCATTCGAAGCAGTACCCTACGGTCAATTCCATTCAAGGAATTTGCAGGGGGCCATACTGTCAGCCTGGAACAAAAAAGTTCAGGCCCTAGACTTACAATGTCTTTGTCCCCTTCCGTTCGCAAGAGCCTCCGTTAGTGGTTGGTTCCCCAGAATCTGGAAAAAGGGAAATCCTTCAGTCTGATTTCTTGGAAGGTGGTCACTACAGATGCCAGCCTTATAGGCTGGGGAGCAGTACTGGAGCAATAGTCTCTCCAGGGCAGATGGTCGGATGCAGAAAAGGCCCTGCCCATCAATCTCTTAGAGATACGAGCAGCCCGGTATGCCCTAGTAGCATGGACATCCAAACTCCAAGGGTCCCCTGTCAGAATTCAATCATCAGGGGGGCACCAGGAGTCGTGCAGCCCAGAGGGAAGTAAATTACATCCTGAAATGGGCAGAAAAATATGTCCCAGCCATATCTGCGGTATTCATTCCAGGAGTGGAGAATTGGAAGGCGGACTTTCTAAGTCGCCAGCAATTAGGCCCAGAGGAAGGGTCCCTTCACCCCGAGGTTTTCTGGACAATATGTCAGCGGTGGGGAACATCGGATGTAGATCTTCTAGCATCCAGATTCAACGCAAAGGGGGACAGGTTTGTCTCTCGGACAAGGGATCCCCTAGCTTGCGGCTCGGATGCCCTAGTGTTCCCTTGGGATCAGTTCAAGCTGATATATGCATTCACACCGCCACAATGGTTACCTCGATTACTCCGCAGAATCAGGGTAGAAAAGAAACCAGTGATTCCGGTGGCTCCAGCGTGGCCCCGAAGAGCGTGGTACGCGGAGATTGTAAAATTTCAGTGGGGAGTCCTTGGACTCTCCCACGTCGTCCGGACCTGCTTTCGCAAGGACCGATATACCACCCTTCCTTACCAGCCCTAGGTTTGACGGCCTGGCTATGGAAGCCCACATTCTAAAAAAGAGAGGGCTCTCTAATCCTGTGGTATCTACCATGATCAATGCCAGGAAGCCGGTATCCAGGCAGATCTAATATAGAATCTGGAAGGCGTACATCGCGTGGTGTGAGGCCAAGAAATGGCATCCACATAAGTACGTAATAGGTAGGATTGTGGACTTCCTACAATGGGCTGTAGATAGGAAGCTTGCCTTGAGTACTATCAAGGGTCAGATTTCGGCCTTGTCAATATTTTTTCAAAGGCCCTTGGCTTCGCATTCACTAGTCAAAGCCTTTATACAAGGAGTGATGCGTATTAGTCCTCCGGTTAATATTCCCATATGTCCATGGGATCTAAACTTGGTTCTGTCGGTTCTACAGAAACAACCATTTGAACCATTACAGCATATTTCTTTGGTGCTTCTCACCAGGAAATTGATTTTTCTAGTAGCCATTTGTACGGCTAAAAGAGTGTCGGAATTAGCAGCTATGTCCTGTAAGGAGCCATATCTGGTTATCCATAAGGATAGAGTAGTATTACGTCCTCATCCAGCCTTTCTTCCTAGGGTGGTACCGAGGTTTCATTTGAACCAAGATGTGGTTCTTCCTTCTTTTTTCCCCAAACCTACTTCGGTAGAGGAAAAGTTATTGCATTCTTTGGATGTAGTAAGAGCAGTTAAAGCTTATCTAAAAGCCACTGCTCAGATTCGCAGAACGGATACTTTGTTTATTCTGCCGGAAGGCCCCAGAAAGGGTCAGGCAGCGTCAAAATCTACTTTAGCCAAGTGGATTCGACAGGTCATAATACAAGCCTATGGCTTGAGAAGGAGACCGCCTCCGTTCAAAGTTAGAGCGCACTCCACGAGAGCAGTTGGAACTTCATGGGCAGTGCATCACCAGGCCTCCCTGGCTCAAATCTGTAAGGCCGCAACATGGTCTTCAGTTCACACGTTTACTAGGTTCTACCAGGTGGACGTTAGAAGTCAGGAGGATGTCGCCTTTGGGCGCAGTGTGTTGCAGGCCGCAAAAGATCCTCATGTCTGATAGCGCTCAGCTTATATATGGTGTATCCCCCCCCTCATTGGGCATTGCTTTAGGACATCCCATTAGTAATGACTATGTCGCTCTGTGTCCCGTGATGTACGAGATAGAAAATAGGATTTTTATAACAGCTTACCTGTAAAATCCTTTTCTTAGGAGTACATCACGGGACACAGAGCTCCCGCCCCTCTTTGGGGACACTTATTGCTTTGCTACAAAACTGAGGTGCTCCCGGATGGGAGGGGCTTATATAGGGGAGGGTACTTCCGGTTTTGGAAGTTGCCAGTGCCAGCACCTGACGGTATCTATATAACCCATTAGTAATGACTATGTCGCTCTGTGTCCCGTGATGTACTCCAAGAAAAGGATTTTACAGGTAAGCTGTTATAAAAATCCTATTATTTTTTTCTGGGATTCCAAAGGGACAGCATACCAGTATTTTGGTATTTCAAGGGACAGCATACCAGCATTTAAGGATCCCAAGGGACAATATACAAAATCCTATTTTTTTTTACTTTTTGCTATAATAAATACCCATTTTTTTTTTTTTAAATAAAATTTTCCTCAGTTTAGGCCGATACGTATTCTTCTACATATTTTTGGTAAAAATAAAAAAAAATCGCAATAAGCGCGTATTGATTGGTTTGCGCAAAAGTTATAGCGTGTACAAAATAGGGGATAGATTTATAGCATTTTTATTTTTTTATTAGTAATGGCGGCGATCTGCGATTTTTTATTGTGACTGCGATATTGCGGCGGACACATCGGACACTTTTGACACATTTTTGGGACCATTCACATTTATACAGCGATCCCTGCTATAAAAATGCATTGATTACTGTATAAATGTGATTGGCAGGGAAGGGGTTAACCACTAGGGGGCGGGAAGGGGTTAAATATGTTCCCTCAAAGTGTTCTTACTGTGGGGGGAGGGGACTGACTGGGGGAGGACTGGGGGAGGTGACCGATGATTGTCCCTATGTACAAGGGACACACCATCGGTCCCCTCTCCCTCACAGGACGTGGATCTCTGTGTTTACACACAGAGATCCACTTTCCTGCTCGTTTCCCGGGCAATCGCGGGTGCCCGGCGGCAATCGCGGCCGCCGGGCACGCGCACCGGGGCCTTGTGAACGCGGCGGGCGCGCGCCTCCTTGCTCGTTTTAAAGGGAGGACGTCATATGACGTCCTCCCAGAACGAGAGTATCCTCCGCCCGCCGTCAATTGACAGTGGGTGGGGGACAAGTGGTTAAAGGGGTTGTAAAGGTTCAGATTTTTTTTTATATAAAAAAATAACAAACATATTATAATTACCTGCTCTGTGCAAGTGTTTTGCACAGAGCAGCCCCAATCCTCCTCTTCTGGGGTTCCCCTGCCGGCACTCTTGGCTCTTCCCCTTCATTGGGTTCCCCCACGGAGAGCCGCTCTCCATGGGGGGCCTCTGTATGGGTGTGCTCATTGACACAGTTAGCGGGACTCGGCCCCGCCCCACGCTTCCGTGTCACTGGATATCAATCTATCCAATGGGGGGCAGAGACAGCAGCTGGAGCTGCTGGGCTCGTGCACATCACTGGAACAGATGGTCTCAGGTAAGAAAAAAGGGGGGGCTCTGGGGGTGCTGCAGCAAAGAAGATTTTTCACCTTAATGCATAGAATGCATTAAGGTGAAAAACCTTGAGACTTTACAATCCCTTTAAATTTTAATAATGTATTAATGAATACAGAGCTCTATTAATTTGTGTCTTTTAGATCTCCCTGAAGTAAAGCTCCTGCCAAGTGGGAGGATCTGCCTTCATTATAACCACCAAATCTGTTCCTCTGTACGCCATTATTACGTGTCATCATCCTGCTAAAAGAAGGGAATGCCCAGAATTTAACTTGAAGCACTGACTAGACCTTAAGCAGCGAGGCAAACACGTGAGCGTTATATTCTGGGGGCATTCTGTATAAAAACACAACCCTAAAGGCAAGGAAGCAACAATTGGATATCTCTTGGTCATTTAAAAACGTATAGCAGCTGTAGACTGAAATGGAAAGCTATGTTAAAGTGGATGTAAACCCCCTCTCATCCTTTCTAAACTACTGCCATAGTGCTGATCTATAAGGATATAGAGGCCTCCTGCATGTATCCTTATCTGTCAAATGTCTCCCCTCTGTCTGTTATAAGAACTGAAAAACTGCAGATTCTGTGGGTGGATCTGTTGTCTGGAGCTCGGTGGGTGGAGTCGTGATGTCAGTAAACTCCCCGCCCACCTCTACACTCCCCTTGTCAACATGCATTTTCTCCTGTGTATTCCTTCTGCTATGATCACTAACATCCAGTCAAAATCCAGAAAAGTAACCACATGACTTCAGAAAAGGAGTGGGGGTGGGAATTAAAAAATAATGCCTGTCTCAGGCTAGTGCACGAGA
Source organism: Rana muscosa (assembly GCA_029206835.1). Taxonomy (NCBI): domain Eukaryota; kingdom Metazoa; phylum Chordata; class Amphibia; order Anura; family Ranidae; genus Rana; species Rana muscosa. The sequence continues at coordinate 291,435,716 of CM055128.1, read as the reverse complement.
TATGTAAATAACCTGTCACTCACAGCAAGCAGGCGGAACGGACAAAAGTTTTCTCCTGTTTGTCTGTTTTATCTTACTGAACAATAAAAGAGGATTGCTCAGAGCTGGATTAACTCTTTGTGGCAAGACTGGGCACAGATGATAGGAAATCTTATACTCTACATTGCGACAGCAAAAAAATAAAAAAATAGGAAAATGGAACTAAACTCAGCAATTCTTACCTCCATTCCAACGATCAACTAGCTGTAAGGTTCCTCGCCGGTGCAGACATGTTCTTCTTCTGGGTGCTGGGTCTTCGGGGCGTCTTGATTGGTCGAGGCAGGATGACGTTACTCCCACACATATCCAGGAGTTCACCTATCCCCCGCCACTGTGCAGAGGAAGTGCCCTGAGCTGTACATGTGCAACCTAGTCTACATTCTAAAGAACACTGCAAACTGGCATTTATGTCTCTAATAAAGGATTATTTTTTTTAACGCGGTTGTAAACTGCTGGGCATTTTTTTTTTAATACCTGCAAAGTAATGTCATAATGTGCTAGTATGTATCGCATACTAGCACATTGTGTTAAACTTACCCTAAAACAAAGCTCTTCCAGCGCCCAGATATCAGCGCTGCAGGCGTTCTCATCTTCAATCGTCTGGCTTCCGGGTTCGCGGACTCCGGCTCTGTAAGTTGCCAAAGCCGCGATGACGTCACTCCTGTGCGTGCGTTGTGGGAGCCGCCGTTTACGGCACCGGGCTCTGAAGAAACGGCACAGGTGGCCGTTCCTTCAGAGCGCTTGCACCACGTGATGTCACTGGCTGCGTGTACAGTAAATATCTCCTAAATGACGCACGTTTAGGAGATATTTACACTACCTATAGGTAAGCCGTATTGCAGGCTTACCTATAGGTTACAGCAAGAGATGGAAGTTTACTCCTACTTTAATAAAGGTTTCTCTCTTAATTTTTTGAGTTTAACAAAACTGAAGATGGCGGCAATAAAGTTTTGGCCTGGTGAAGTTTAATTACATCGGAGTTCTGAATTTTTGTCATATATAACCTATTATGCCCTGTACACACGATCGGATTTCTGATGGAATAAAATCCGATGGATTTTTCCATCGGAAATCCGATGAAGCTGACTTCCATCAGTCTTGCCTACACACCATCAGTCAAAAATCCGACCGTCCCAAACGCCGTGACGTAAAACACTCTGAAGAGCCGAGAAAAATTAAGTTCAATGCTTCTGAGCATGCGTTGGCTTGATTCTGAGCATGCGTGGGTTTTTCCTCCTATGGAGTTCCCCACAGACGATCGGAATTTGCTATCGTTTTTTTTTCCATCGGTATAATTTAAAACATGTTCTATTTTTTTTATACCGATGGAAAAAACCGATCGTGTGTACGTGGCATTAGAGTTGTCAAACCAACATAAAAAGAGTCACAAAGGACTACTGTGGACTCTAACCATGACACTTGTAAAATTTACTAAAACCTTGAAGGCTGGAAGACCCAGGCACAACAAGGACTTCTTCTCTCAGCGTTCTGTTATTATTAGGCCTTGTTCACCTGTGCGTGGGCCGTGTTTCCCCACATGTGGATGTGTTAAGCCTCGTACACACGATCGGATTTTCCCACAACAATTGTGTGATTGAAGGGTTTTGACGTTTGTACGCTCCATCGGACAATTGTTGTCGGAATTTCCGACAACAAATGTTGGATAGCATGCTTTCAAATTTTCCGACAACAAATGTGTGCCGTCGGATTATCCGATCGTGTGTACACAAGTCTGTCGGGAAAAAATCGAAAGTACAAACACGCATGCTCCGAACCAATGCTAACCATAAGACAACATTAGCAGAAGTTGCCCAAAGGGTGGCGCTAAAGAGCTGAAAAACAACGTAGTTTCGTGTATGTTGGCTGAAAAAGTTCTGCCGTCTGTATGCAGAACAAGTTCACGGCCAACGCCCTTCGCACAAAATTCCACGGATTTATCCGATTGTGTGTATGAGGCTTAAGAGTTCCTTGGATCCTTGTGCAGGCAGTATCATTCATTTTAACTGGGATGCAGTTGCTGCTCCCAATTTACTATTCCTGTGGGTGCAGAGCCCCGAACGCAGAAGGTATGCTTTCGGGGCCATGCGCATGCTCAGCTGTCAAATTGGGAACAGCAGCTGTGACCGTGCAGCCGCTATGTCCCAACTTATGTGAATGGAACTGTCTGCATGGGGATGCCTGAAACACCTCAAACACGGCCCTTGCACAGGTGTATGCTGCAGTGACGCCCATCTGAACGAGGCCTTAAAGTGGTATCAATTCCAAAACCAAAAATGTAATATATTATAATCATTAGATGTGGTGGCTGCATTTGTTTTGTTTGGCTTTTTTCCTCCTCTGTTTTCACCTGGTGATCTGGCCAGTAACACACCTCTCCAGTATTAGTGAGACACAACTCTGCAGGAATGAGCACAGAAGGCACAGCAGCATTGACATTCTGGGGGGGGGGGGGGGGGTTATATGTATTAGCAGATTTAGATACACTAACACATTAGTGTAAAGGTTTCTTCACAGTAAGAGCTGTGAAAATGTGGAATAGACTCCCTCCAGAGGTGGTTCTGGCCAGCTCAGTAGATTGCTTTAACCTCCCTGGCGGTATTCCCGAGTCTGGCTCGGGGTGGATTTTCAGCACCAAAAGCGGTAACCCCCGAGCCAGACTCGGGCTGCATCGCAGGATCCAGGCAAAGTTACTTACCTTGTCCCCAGGATCCTGCGATGTCTCCCCGCTGTGTGTGCGAGCCGTGTCTCCGCTCGATCTATCACAGTGCCGAGCTCCGTTCCCTGCGAGCGTTCAAAAAGTAAAAACACACAATACAGATTAAAGTGCTGTATCAAATTATTTCACATCCCTAGTGGTCTGTCCAGTGTCCTGCATGCAGTTTTTTATTATAAAAACTGTTCTTTCTGCCTGGAAACTGGAGATTGTCCATAGCAACCAAAAAGCGTCCCTTTATGTCAAAAGTGGTTTTAGACCAGCTAGAAAACAGCGATAATAAATTAGAATCACTCGCAGAATTGAGCGATAGCGATTTGTGGGGAAATTCGTCATCAAACACTAAATCTAATGACAGCGACAATTCTGCAACTGAGCAAATTTCAGTGTTTTTGATTTGATTACATTATTAAATAATTTTTATTATTTGTTATAATTATTTATACTTTATTATACCCGGGATGTCTACTAGACTCTGGTTTGGACAGATTTAAGTGAGTTATTCCTAAGAATTACAGGCCTATAATATAAAACACCAAATTTCCATGCAAAACAATTGTACCTCTTTGAGCTTCAAAAATCTGACATAATCATACCGCCAGGGAGGGTAAGAAAGGCCTGGATTATTTCCTAAATGTACATAATATAACTGGGTACTAACATTTATATATAAAGTTGATCCGGGGAAAATACGATTGCCTCTCGGGGGATCAGGAAGGATTTTTTCCCCTGCTGTAGCAAATTGGATCATGCTCTGCTGCGGTTTTTCCCTTCCTCTGGATCAACTGTGGGTATAGAATTGGGTATTATTATTATTATTTATTTTTGATTGAACTAGATGGACTTGTGTCTTTTTTTCAACCTGACTACCTATGTAACATTGAAGCCAAACTTCAGCTCACACTTTATAATCAGTTGTTACAGGAAACAATATATTTTTTTTTTCTTTTGGGATAACGGTTTTGCATGAATAAATAAAAGCTGATCATTTTAACCACCCCTGCCAGTGTTAAAATGGTGCGTCATGTAAATCAGCGGTGTCAAACTGGCGGCCCTCCAGCTGTTGCGGAACTACAAGTCCCATCATGCCTCTGCCTGTGGGAGTCATGCTTGTAACTGTCAGCCTTGCAATGCCTCACGGAAATTTGTAGTTTTGCAACGAATGAAGTAATACCTCGGATTGCGAGTAACGCGGTTAACGAGCGTTTCGCAATACGAGCAATTTTTTTTTTTAAATCCTGACTCGGTTTGCGAGCGTTGTCTCACAAAACGAGCAGGACTCAAGCCTCTGCGGTGTGCAGTACCGCATTTGGCCAGAGGTGCGGGGGTCCCGATGACACAAGGAGCCGCTCAGAAACACTTTGTTCCCGAGCCTCCCCGAGTGCATCCGATCGGCTTCAAGCGGTTTTCGAGTGTCTCCAGCGCCCCCCCACCTCTGGCCACATGCGGTACTGCATAGAATAGAAGTCACTGTGGAACAAATTATCTGAGTTTCCATTGACTTCTATGGGGAAACTCGCTTTGATATACAGTGGGTACGGAAAGTATTCAGACCCCCTTAAATTTTAAAGAGATCTAAAAATGGCTGTCCACCAACGTTTACCATCCAACCTGACAGAACTGGAGAGCATCTGCAAGGAGGAATGGCAGAGGATCCCCAAATCCAGGTGTGAAAAACTTGTTGCATCTTTCCCAAAAAGACTGATGGCTGTATTAGATCAAAAGGGTGCAAATACTAAATACAGAGCAAAGGGTCTGAATCTTTAGGACCATGTGATATTTCAGTTTTTCTTTTTTAATAAATCTGCAAAAATGTCAACAATTCTGTGTTTTTCTGTCAATATGGGGTGCTGTGTGTACATTAATGAGGAAAAAAATGAACTTAAATGATTTTAGCAAATGGCTGCAATATAACAAAGAGTGAAAAATTTAAGGGGGTCTGAATACTTTCCGTACCCACTGTACGAGTGCTTTGGATTACAAGCATTCTTCTGGAACTAATTACGCTCGTAATCCAAAGGTACCACTGTACATTCTGCTAGAGAGCTTGAGAAAAACAACAGACTTGCTGGCTGGACCACCAGATTAAAATAGAAGAAAAAAAAAGAAAAACAATACAGCCATCACATCTAAGAATTGGTAAGCTGCAATATAATAAAATGATTGCTTTTGGGTTTATTATTGCTTTAAACTTTAATGTTCTTATTTGACAGTAATTTCTAAATGGAAGAGATATCAAACAAAATGCCATGCAAATAAAAAAACACAGAACAATTATAATTATTAGCATTCATTTTGTCATAAATAGATCTATTTCAGTGTCGTCTTTCTTTTAAAAAAAACAAAGTTATGGTACACTGCCAGCTACTGGTTCTTTTAGGTATTGCAGAAAATACTCTTTTAGAGCAGACATTACCATTAGCCAGTAACAGGCAGTCAGTATGTATTTGTATGCAGACATTTTTATAAGAAGTATATATTGACAAGATGAAAAACTTGCCATGAATCATTGTATAAGTCATTCAAATGCTTTCCTTTCTGGCAGCTATCACTGTTTGCCATTTGTACTACCAGCCAGAATACTTCTCCGTCTTCCTTGCTCCAGTTCTCTGTCCATCATACAACTCTCGGATACAAAGGATCAGTTCTTCGGCGTTCTCTCCGGTCAGAGCAGACACTGCAATGATTTTGCCACTCACCTCCTGTCGCAGGTTGGCTAGCGTCTTCCCGGCTTCGGGCAGGTCTATCTTATTGGCCACGATGATGTGAGGTCGCTGGGTGAGGTCCTCATCAAACTGGCTCAGCTCGTACTGCAGGGAGCGCATCTGGGTCCAGGGCTCAGGGTGCGCCAGGTCCAACACATAGAGGAGAATACGGCACCTCTCAATGTGCCGAAGGAAAGACAGACCCAAACCCCGGTTCTGGTGAGCTCCTTCTATGATGCCGGGGACGTCCGCCACTGAGAGGCCAACAAAAGAGAACGGGTTACCATTTATTTTAATCAGTTCTAGTACATTGGCACTTCCTCTGTATTGCTTTACAGTGGACATGAAATCATTCACATCAGTTCCTGCCCCCGAAGGAGCTAACAATCTACTCTCCCTACCATAGTCATACCCACACAGTACAACCAATTTCATTGGAAACCAAGTACAGTAAAACCTTGGATTACGAGCATAATTCGTTCCAGAAACATGCTTGTAATCCAAAGCACTCATATAGCAAAGCGAATTTCCCCATAAGAAATAATGGAAACTCAGATGATTCCTTCCACAATTATTTATTCATAAGTCCTTCAGTTTATAGTCCATATAAAAAGATTATAGCAATGCGTTGTGTAACCATAAAATGTCCACAAATAGCAGCCTCCACAAGGGCGTTAAAAGCAAAATCCAGCAGGAGCTACAGAGTATAATAGAGAAGAGAGGCGCCTCTAAGTGTAACATGTTGCTAAATGTTGTACCTTCATTAAATGTAACTATATTGCTACACTTAGAGGCGCCTCTCTTCTCTTTTATACTCAGTTGTGACATGACGCTACTTGTATATCAAGACATCGCTTGTATATCAAGTCAAAAGTCAAAACTACAACCCCCATCATGTCTCTGCCTCTGGAAATCATGACTAGGGCTGTCAGAGTCTTGCAATGCCTCATGGGGTTTGTAGTTCCACAACAGCAGGAGCGCTAAGGTTGCCTACCCCCGCCATAGAGCATGGTGGCTTATGCTTCATGCACACTGTATTGACTTAGTTCATTTATTCTCCCATTGCAGATACATCACATATCTGGTCCTGAAGAGTGGCTTAAAACCATGAAACGCGTTGAGCTACCAGATGTCGTGTACTTCAATTACACGCCCATTATACAATTCTTATTGTGACAGGGATCAGCAAGACCATAGACCGTGCAGGTGCTATCTTGCAATATGTGTATATCCTACCATGAATGTTGGTGGATTCCTTAATCTTATCATGTGATTAATGTTTAGAAATATGTTATCACCAGATATTTCTGTTTCAGAAATTGGCCCTATGGAAGTGTGCATTTCCATGTATATGGAATTGAATGTAAACATGTATCTATGTATTAATAAATACTTTACTATCCACCATTCTATTCATTCTGTTACCATGAGCTTTATATAAAGTCCCACCCTTTTTGTTGCATTTTTGCTCCTTTTCCTAACACTGTATTGACACTTTTTTTCTCCGACAGGAGTTTAGCAGCAGCAAAAAAAAGCAGTCAAAAGCCACGTTTTTTGCATGCACGTTCACGTGTCTTGTGTTTATACATTCTATTGGCCAGAATTCTGCACATTAGAATACATTAAAGCGTTTGTTACCCCCAAAATATTGATGCTGTATCTTTAAAGCATGTTATACAGCACAGTGCTTGTTCTGTGTAATTTGGCCCCCTTGTATCACCTGAAATACCTGCCTGGCTATACCCTCCCCTCTGCAAACTGACCACGATAATCAGGGCTGACACCGTGGTCCGTTTACGTGCCTCCGTCATCCACAGCTCTCGTGTGCCTGTACAAAATTAGGTGTATTCCTGCGCTACTATGGAGAGGGCTAGCTAGTGATATAAAACTGCTGCAAGCACCAGGGGGGGTCAGGTTATACCCACGGAAAACTAGAGTTAGACTTACCGGTAACTCTATTTCTAGGAGTCGTCCAGGACAGCACTTGAGAGATAGGCTCCACCTCCAGAGGCAGGAAACACATCATACCGATCTTTAAAGGGCGGCTTCCGTCCCTCGTCCTCAGTCTTTTAACCGAGAACTTCCCCGGAACGGCTTCTGAAACAACAAAAAACACTCGTCCACCATTATAACAGCATATAGGGAGGGAATCCCTGCTGTCCTGGACGACTCCTAGAAATAGAGTTACCGGTAAGTCTAACTCTAGTTTTCTCTAGTCGTCTGTCCAGGACAGCACTAGAGAGGATCAGCGAGAACTTACCAGATTAGGGGGGGGACTACCGCTTGGAGGACTTTCCTCCCAAACGCTTGGTCTTGCGCTGAGAGAAGGTCCAATCTATAATGCTTCATGAACGTCGAGTAATTTGACTATATGGCTGCTCGACAAATTTGTTCTGGTGTTGCTCCAGCTCGCTCTGCCCAAGAGGCCGATAGTGCCCGTGTGGAGTGAGCCATGGGGGAAAAAGGGCATTATTTTCCTAAGATTTTGTAAGCTTCCACAATAGCCTGCTTAATCCATCTTGCGATTGTGCCTTTTGAAGCTTGAAACCCCAATTTTTTCCCCGAATGCAAAATAAATAGAGCATTGGATTTCCTAATGTTTTTGGACAACTCCAGATATTGTAAGACACAGGCTCTCACGTCCAGATTGTGGAATTCTGTCTCCCTTAGATTGGTTGGGGACCCAAAAAAGGAAGGCAAAACAATTTCTTGAGCCCTATGGAACTTTGACACCACTTTGGGCAAAAACCCTGGGTCTGTCCGTAATACCAGCCTGTCTTCAAAAACTTGTAGAAAAGGCTCCTTAATGGAAATTGCCTGCAGCTCACTAATGCGTCTCGCAGTGGTTATGGCCACTAGAAAGACAGATTTGAGCGTGACCCATTTTAGGGACAGCTCTTTCTCTTGTGACCATTTAGCCCAACCCTGCAACACTGTCGTCAGGTCCCATTTTGGCAGGACTTTAAATGGAATGGGTCTAATTCTGGCTAACCCCTTGAAGAACCTGCTCGCTAGCAGGTCTATAGCCAGGGGTCACTCTAAAAAAACTGACAAGGCCGATACCTGTACTTTTAGTGTACTAATGGCCAGTCCTTTATCCGCACCATCTTGTAAAAACTCCAAGATGGCTGGGATACTTGCAGACACTTTTTTGGTATCCAACCAAGAACAACATTTTTTCCAAACTTTAACATAAATCGCTTGGGTAACCTTCTTTCTACTAGCAAGAATGGTGTTTACTACCCTATCCGAGAGCCCCTTAGACTTCAGGAGACTCTCTTCAGACACCAGGCTGACAGCTTCAGGGTCTGAACCTTTGATAATAGGACTGGGCCCTGGGATAGCAGATCCTTCCTTACGGGCAACATGAGGGGGGGGTTCCGCTGTCAGGCGTAACAGTATGGAAAACCAAGGCCTCTTTGGCCAATACGGGACCACTAAGATCATTGTGGTGCGTTCCTGCACAAATTTCCTCAGGACAAGAGGAATAAGTTTGAACGGGGGAAAGGCGTAACATAGATGAAACGGCCACTTCTGGGCTAGGGCATCTATCCCTTTGGCCCCTATTTCTCTTTCTATCGAAAAGTAAGCTGGAACTTTGGCATTCGACCTGTTGGCAAACAAGTCCACTTCGGGAATGCCCCACTTCTCTATTAGTTGGAAGACCTCCCTGTTTAGCGACCACTCTGATTCGCACACTTGATGTCGGCTCAGAAAGTCCGCCAGGCAATTGTCCACTCCCTTCAGATGGACCGCGGATATGGACTTCAGATTTTTTTCTGCCCAGGCCAAGATAGCGCTCGCTATCTTGATTAAGGATGGACACCTTGTTCCTCCTTGCTTGTTTAAATATGAGACTGCTACCACACTGTCTGAGAGGACCTGTACGTGGTGATTTTTCAGCTCTGCGACAAATGCCCTTAGGGCTTCCCAGATTGCTTGCAACTCCCTCCAATTGGCTGACCTTTGGGACTGCACTTTTTCCCAGCGCCCTTGGGCTACCTTTGATCCCCAATGGGCCCCCCAGCCCCAGGCACTGGCGTCCGTGGTTATTCGGACTGACACCGGAAGAGACCAAAACAGACCCTGCACTAGGTTCTCTTCGTCCCTCCACCACCAGAGACCTTTTGGTCTTTGGGGATAGGTGGAAGGTCGCGTCCAACGATTCCTGCGTTCCGTCCCAGTTGTTCAGGATATTTGCCTGAAGACACCTGAAATGGGCCCTTGCCCATGGTACCGCAGGGATTGTTGCCGTCAGGACACCCAGACCCGACATGGCTGAGCGGATAGAAATTGCCAGATTGTTTTGAAGGAAGGCTGCCGTAGCCTTTACCTTTTTTACTTTCTCCGCTGCGAGATAAATTTTCTGCGTCACTGAGTTTACTAGGAAGCCCAAGTACTGCAGGACCTGTGTCGGGGTTAGGTTTGATTTCTCCCAATTTATTAACCACCCCAGTTTTTTCAAAAAGGATATGGCCACCCGTAGATCCTCTTGCAGTTGGAGCGCGGAGGGTGCAAAAAATAAAAGGTCGTCCAGGTAAGGGATGACTGATATCCCTTCCAGTCTCAGGGGGGCCAGTGCCTCCGCCAAAATTTTTGTAAATATTCTGGGGGATGAAGACAGGCCGAATGGCAGGGCCCTGAACTGAAAATGTCGGACCTGCTTTCCCCATCTGATTGCTACCCTTAAAAACTTTTGAGATTCCGGATGGATAGGGACGTGTAAGTAGGCATCCCTCAAATCGAGGGAGGCCAAGAAACAATCCGGGGGAAGAATTGACTTCACCGAAAGGATTGTCTCCATCCGAAATTTTTTGTAAGCCACCCATTTGTTTAGTGATTTCAGATTTAATATTAGACGGAAATTGCCCGACGGTTTTCTCACTATGAAAACATGTGAGTAGAAACCTAGGTTTATCTCCTGCTGTGGCACTGGGATAAGAACCCCCTGGTCTACCAAGTCGCCTATTTGTGACAACAAGGCTGTCTTTTTCTGAAAATCCCTGGGCGGAGAGGTTACGAACGTTCTTGTGGGCGGAGTGCCCCTGAACTGAATTCGATAGCCTTCCCTGATTATCCTCCGAATAAATGTATTTGGGGTAGTCTTTTCCCACTGTGGGAGGAACTGCCCCAATCTCCCTCCCACTGGAACTAAATCACTGGGATTTGGTGGTCTTTTTAGGAGAGGAAAACAGGACACCTTTCTGCTTACCCTTTCCCCACTGCTTCCCAGAGGTCGACCCCTTAGGGGCCTGCCCCTGAATCGGCCTTTGTCCTTGGGGACGAAAAAAACGTTTCCCCTGAACCCTTTTATTTTTGACCGGGAAGGCCTTTTTCTTGTCGGCAGTACGGTCTAGCACTTTCTCTAGATCTTGCCTGAACAAGAGGTCTCCTTCAAATGGGATGCCACATAGTCTGATTTTTGATGCCGGGTCTCCCGACCAGGACTTTAGCCATAAAGCCCTGCGTGAGGAATTTATTAAGGCAGCGGTCTTTGCCGATAGCTTGACCGACTCCGCGGATGCGTCCGCCATATAGCCCGCCGCCTTGTGTAGCATAGGCAGGGAATCAAGAATCTCCTTCCTGGAGGTCCCACTTTCCAGATGGTTTTGTAGCTGGTCCAGCCAGACCTCCAAGTTACGAGCCACTATAGTTGTAGCCATTGCTGGCTTTAAACTTGTCATGGCTACTTCCCATGACCTTTTCAGCAGTACCTCCATCCTTTTGTCCATAGGTTCCTTAAGGACACCCATGTCCTCAAAGGCGAGGTCTGTTGACTTGGAACACTGGGAAAAGGCTGCATCCACTTTGGGCACTTTGTTCCAGATACAGGAGGAATCCTCACTGAAGGGAAATCTCCTCTTCAGACTTTTGGGAAAAAACAGTTTTTACTCTGGTTCCCGCCATTCCTTTTTAATAGAATCTGCCAGTGTACTATGTACCGGAAATACCCTGTTCTGACCCTCTTTCAGGGTTTGGTACATCTGGTCATGCAAGGACAATGAAGCCTGCTCTTTGATATCGAGAGTCTCATATATCACCCCTAATAAGGCATCCACCTCCTCGAGTGAGAGCCTGTATCTGGGCGAACTTGTCCCCTGGCTCGGAATATCTCTGGATGAAGCCGCCTCACTTAGCTCATCCAAGGAATCTGGTTCCCCTCCGTCTGATGCGTCACCCACCTCTGGGGCCGAATCAGGGGGGGCTGCAGCTGGTGGTTTTGGGGTTTCAAGGCTTGCCAGCATTGATTTAATGGTCTTCATTTCTTTCTGAACCCCAGCAATTAGTTCTTTACATGCCCCTGTTGCCTCCTTGTAAACCAATTTGTCAATACAGGGTTTACAAAGGGGCTTGCTCCATCCCTCCTTTAGTTTGTTCGTACATGACGGACACCTCTTCTTCCCCCCTGACCTCTCCGGGTCTTTAGGCTGAGCCTGGGAAAGAGAAGGAGAGAAGAAACCAGGGCAAGTAGTCAGAAACCCTTTAGACAATCGGGGATTGTACCTTCACCACACCGATGTGCACCCCCACCAGCCGCTGACAGGATTCGCATGGCTCTTTAGCCCGGATCCTGTCGCTGAAGGAGGGGGGGTATTTCCCCTTTTTTCCCCTCCTTCCCCAGCCCTGTAGGTCCAGGGCACCCCAGTGTCTGCCTACCTGAGCTGGGCCGGCACCACTGCCACCTGGTTCCATTGTCTCCATGCTTTCTCCTACCTCTGTAGTCAGCTGCTGGATCATCTTCAAGGAACCGTCTATCTTGTGGCCGGCGTTTTTTTAAATTTCCCGCCATGGCCCCAGCGTCCACGCTCACCGCGCGACCCGGAACCGGAAGTGTTGCGCCGGAAGTCCCCGCCCTCCTCCTGCGTTCCACAGGCCGGAACTCGAGGCCTACGCCCGCCCCCCGCTGAACACCCACGCCAGAGACCACAGTAACTGGCCGGCAGATGCCAGGATGTCCTGCGGGGAACGTCAGCCCTCCTCGGGCTATACCGGAGGATTGCGCCGGTACCAGCTTCACTGCAGCCTGACCGGGGGACCCAACAAAGCCTGCCACCTTCCAGGTATCGCAGACCTCCTTCCCCCTTCCTCGAGCAGTCTGCCTCGGCTTAGGGGAAGGAGAGCTCCATCGAGCCTCCTCCTCCGGTGGAGGAAACACAAAGACTGAGGACGAGGGACGGAAGCCGCCCTTTAAAGATCGGTATGATGTGTTTCCTGCCTCTGGAGGTGGAGCCTATCTCTCAAGTGCTGTCCTGGACAGACGACTAGAGAAATTAAGTGTATAAAGAGGGGGGTGGTTCTGCGCTGTTTAGTGAAATAAATTAAGTGAAATTCTTCTAACACATTGTGTAAGATAATAAAACAAATGCAAATAAACAATTATTGCAAAACGCACATAAAATAGCAAGATCTTCCAAGATGTGAAAAACGCACAATAAATAATCTTCAAGTGGTGACCATAAAATACTATCTTCTAAAATAGTAAACAATGAGCAACAGGTCTAAACACTGTAACAAGAAATCAAAATTGTGCAAATCGCAAAATAAATAATGAACTGTGACAGTAAATCATAGACAATGAAATCAAAAATGTGAAATGCAAAGCATTCGTGCAACCAGTGCAAAAGATGCATAAATCAATCCGAGGGGATGTTGCACTTTAAAAAGTGCACGGTGCGACAGGTCTCTGAATATCCTCACGAGCTAGGATAACCAGGTGAATTGTAACATGCGTCTTTAAATTATAAATGTTGCAGGGCGATCGCACAGAAAATTGCAAAGCGATTGCACAAAAATTGCAATATATGCGACTATATCAAGTGCAGGTAGAGTTCATTTGGTCAATCGTGAAAAAAGAAAAAAGAAAGCAGTTCATTTATCCTGTGCAGGAAGTGCAGTGATGCATGGAATGCAGGAGGGCCGAGGGGGGGGGGGGGGTCTTGTGTGCCTGTGTCCTCCTCCCCCCTCCCCTATCTGCCTGTCAGCTCCCCGATCCGCCTAACCTGGTCTAAATATAACAGCGTTTTTCTCCTATAGTGCACGCTGATATATAACAGCTTACTTCAGAGTGCCGTTCGGTGCTCAGCTGACTGCCCGCCGGTCTCCTCCCCTCCCATTCTCAGCTGACATCAGCGGGGGTTTCCCAGCACCTCCCCCTGCAGCTATGGCATCGGGAGAGGAGACCAGCAAGCAGTCAGCTGAGTGCCGAAAAGGCGCTCTGAAGTAAGCTATTATATAGCAAAAAAATTTATGAATGACATGCACTGGGGAGTTTAGTGTTATATATCAGCGTGAACTATAGCAGAAAAAAAAATGTACCTTAACCACTTCAGCCCCAAAAGACAATAAAAAAAAAAAATAATAATATGTTTTGCTTTTTGCTATAATAAACATCCCAATTTTTTTTTTTAAATAATTTCTTCCTCAGTTTTTTGGTAAAAAAATAAATAAATTGAAATAAACGTATATTGATTGGTTTGCGCAAAAGTTATAGCGTCTACAAAATAGGGGATAGATTTATGGCATTTTTATAAAAAAAATTTTTTTTTTACTAGTAATGGCGGCGATCAGCGATTTTTATCAGGATTGCGGCGGACAGATCGGACACTTCTTTTTTGGCACCATTGACATTTATGCAGCGATCAAAGCTAAAAATAGCCACTGATTACTGTATAAATGTCAGTGGCAGGGAAGGTATAACACTAGGTGGCGATCAATGGGATAAATGTGTTCCCTTAGTGTGTTCTAACTGTAGGGGGGGGATAGGACTGCCTGGGGGAGGAGACCGATCGTTGTTCCTATATACTAGAAACACACAATCTGTCTCCTCTCCCCTGCCCCAGAACGTGAATTGGTGTGTTTACACACAAACATCCCCGTTCTGGCTCTGTCAGGAGCGATCGCGGGTGCTGTGCACGTGCATCGGCACCTCAGTGACGCGGCGGGCGTCCCGATACCCCTTAAAGCGGCCGCCGTACAGCTACAGCAATTTGGGCAGGTGAGCCATTCCTGTCTTTTGTGGTCGGCAAGAGGTAAACGAAAACTTTAACGCAGGAACACACCAAGCATTAATGCGTGTTTAGGCTCCTCTCCTGAATGCACAAATAATGTTTTTTTTCTGCCTCTAAACTCCTACGTGTGCGTGAATGTATAGGTTAACATGGAGGGGTAGAAAAAAAAAAAAAGATTAAATGCCTCTAAAAACAGCGTTCTTGAGTGTGCATGAGGCCTTAGAATATATCTATATGAAATATATCCTAATCGTTTTTACTATGGTTTTCTTATGACTAGGCTAGAGCCGGTAGATCGAATCCTGCTCAACTGCAGTAGCCGCCACACATAGATCGAAATTCGGCCAATCCCTGCTGCACTAGCCAAATTTCAATCCATCTATGGCCACCTTTAGGCAACCCATAGATGAGTCATTTTTTTATTTTTCATTCAACCAGCGGGGTTGATGTGGATGGGGGGGATCCTCCCTGCTGAGTTAATGTATTCTCACAGCAGGGAGACTTTACCGCTGTCAGAATACACCGATCAGCGTTGCCAGCTGTAGCGCTGATCGAGCGGAGAAAATCCGACAGGGCGGTTGTACAGAAGTCAACTGGAAGTCAATCTGTACAACCTCCCTGCCCATACATGGATTGAAATTTGGCTGCTTCAGCAGGGACTAGGAGGGTTTTTTGAGATAATGCAGGAAGTCTGCCGTGGACGCAGGACTGCTCTGAATTTCTGACAAGATCAACAATTGCACTTGATATGACAAAATGCTTCCAATGTATGTTAAACAGATCAAAAGGGAAAAAATAAGAGAAGCTCACCATTAGGGTCTACATACACGTTTAACAAAAAAAAAGTCCTTTAGCACCACCACATGGATGTACATAGTAAATGGCTGCAAAATTTGTTTTGCACTGTGTAAGATAAAAGTGGCATGAGCACTTGCAAATTATGCTTTGAATATATTGTAACAGTAAATAAAAATAGGATTACTTTTATCCTTTACAACCTTTTTGTATATTCACATTTAGAGAGAGTACTGACTTCATTTTACATAAGCTAAAGGTCCCTTTTACACGATCGGCCCTCAAAGATCTGCCCGTCTGTTTTTCAGGCAGATCTTAGCGGGCCGCCCATTGACTTGTATGGGCAGGTGGATGTCAGTGAAGATGTGTCCGCTGACACTCGCCTGCCATCCGATAAGATCCGCTAAAAAACAGACGGATGGCGATACGTTCGCCATCCGTCTAGCGGATCAGACGAAAACGGACAGGCTGTCTGCTTTCGTCCGATCTTCCCATAGAAAACAGCGAGGCTCTGACAGGTCCTTCCCTGCACAGTGAGCGGAGACGGACCTGTCATCCGCCTGATCAGCGGGGATCAACGGATCGATCTCCTGCTGAGCTAGCGGACTCCGCTGAGCGGATCCACCCCGTGTGAAGGGGGCCGTAAAAAGTTAGTTGCATTAGAAATTATATGGTAAACATTTGTTGTTAAAAATGAATACATAACATAATAATGTTATAAACAAAATAATTGATTTGGATATACTTTATAAGCAAGGTTAGGTTAGGTTTCTGAGGTTTGCACACAAAGATATACCCCCTACCTGCAATGCTGAGTCCTGGCCAGAAAAGAACAATTTTCAGGCATTAGTCTAATCACATCACTATATAATGGCCAAAACACCCAGTCTGTGAATGTATGACCAAAAGGACAGTCATAGAAGTGATGTTATAACAGATAATACTGGGAGTTGTAGTCCAGCAATAATTTGCTGCCTTCATACCTAAGGTTGTATAGACATATAATATAATTATAGCATACACAAGCTGTGCATTAGACTAAGGCTAGAATAGAGTCGCGCATACCCACTAATGTAAAATTTCTATCAATAAACCCCTTAACATGTACCGCAATATATCCAATATACAAGTTGTGCATTACATTGAAATGCCAACTGCAAAAGCATTAACTGCACTACTTTATTCACCTTTGCTTTATGCATATACATTTTTTTTTTTTATGCTTTGTATTTATGAATCACGTACAAAAAACCTACGCAATATTAATAATCTGATGTCATATTTATATAACTGCATATAAAAGACACTGGTGCAATTGTTTTCAGGTTTCCCCACATAAATGAAGGTGCTATGTTTTCATTTTTTTTCTTTTTTATAACTTTTTCTTTCAAATTAAAAATAAAACAAAATAATAATAATTGGTTTGTTACATATTGCGACCAGAGTAGTGCAGTGTTACCATAGTGATACTGTACTACTCTGTGGGGATGATCAGGTTTTTATTTTTGTTTTGTTTTTTTAACACCATCGGGTTGATTTACTAAAACTAGAGAGTGCTAAATCTGGTACAACTCTGCATAGAAACCAATCAGCTTCCAGGTTTTATCGCCAAAGCTTAATTGAACAACCCATGGTGTCCCCCTACCTGTTGTGGGCTTCAGTATATTTTGATACCCCTATATAATCCAGTCCTCCATTGCAAGGATGGGGGAAGACTGTCATACAGTTTGCACCTGTGATAGTAATTATAGGGGTTGATGTACTAAAACTGGAGAGTGCAAAATCTGGTTACAGCTCTGCATAGAAACCAATCAGCTTCCAGGTTTTATTGGCAAAGCTTAATTGAACAAGCTGAAGTTAGAAGCCAATTGGCTACCATGCACAGCCGCACCAGATTTTTAAACCTATGGTTTAGTAAATAAACCCCTATGATTGCTTATAACAGTAATAGCCACTGTTTTAAGCAATAATTTTTATGAATGGCATCCATTCATAGCCATTATGTACTACTGGGATAGCTGTGATTGGCCACAGCAAACACATGGTACAGTGCGCTGTGATTGATCCTGTCTGTACCATGTGATCACTGTTACCAATCACAGAGATCACAATACTACACAATGAATGGCTATGAATGAAAGCCATTTAATATGTACAACTGTCATGTATTTGTTGTGATTGGTCACAGCGATCCCATGATACCAGGGCCAGCCTGGCACACCGATCTATCACCCGCAGTGTCTGGTGGACTGGGATTGAGCCGCAGCACCGCTGCCAGAGTGACTGGGAGGGAGTCATATGATGTCCTCCTGGAACCAGGGAGCTCCCAACCAGGTGTCATATTACTATAGGCTGTGCAGGAAGTGGTTAATACCTAAATGAACTTTAAGTTTAAGGGCTATTTTACACTTGCTTCAAACACGCTTTGTTAAAGCTCTCTGAACACCAGTCAAGGCTCCTGTCACTAAATAAAATGGTTGGCTTACAGTCCTGTTTACACCTGCTTTTACTTGGTGCTTCGATGAGGCTTCGGTGGGGCTTTAGTGGAGCTTCGATGGGGCTTCAAGAGAGCTTTGCCATAGACTTCTATGGAGGCTTTGAAGATGCTTTGAAGCACCACTGAAGCGACATGGGTATAATTTTTAAAGCGAAGTAAAAGCAAGTGTAAACAGGACTGTAAGCTAACCATTTTATTCAGTGACAGGAGCTTTGACTAGCGTTCAGAGAGCTCTAACAAAGCGTGTCTGAAGCCTTATTAAAGCCGAAGCAAGTGTAAATGAGCCCTAAATCAGCTAAATATATTGTAGGTGTATCAAAACAAAAAGGTGAGCAATGTCTTACAGCTCATTTCATTTCGAAAGCAGCCACAGCTACAGAAGAGGACCCTTGTTCCCTGTGCAGAAGCAGAGGTTTCTCTTCAGAGGTCTGATACACAAGATGGTGAGTCATACCTTCAACTCTGCAATCATCTAAGCTCATGCTCCTTGCTGATTGGAGAGATGAGAGCATGTTGGACCTCTGCAGCACTGTGGCAGAGGACAGGCTTTACTAATCAGGCTGTAGCTGCTTTAAAAATAAACAAAACTATAAGAAAGTTCAATCACATTTTAAGGCTCCATTCACAGAGACATAGCAGCTGACGCTTTATCCCTACCTTGACAGGGAAGGAGTATAATAGCGTATATCTTATCAATAGACCAGAACCTCTACTAAACGCATTCTACCATAATAATTCCGTATTCTCTAAATGCCAAAATAGGCAAGCAGCATGGAGAGGCTGCAGCCAAGATCGTCAAAGCAGAACAAAATATTATTTCATGGAAGCCGGTATGCTTAAACTCCTACATGTCATTTTATTCCTGGAAGTCAAACATTTCTTTCTAAGACAAGCCTGGACTTACCTGCAATCTGCTCATAGTCTTGGTAACGGATGACGCCAACATGGGGGTTGAGGGTGGTGAAAGGGTATGCCGCCACAGCTGGTCGGGCGTTGGAAAGAAGGCGTAACAGAGAAGACTTTCCAGCATTAGGAAAACCAACCTAGAAGAGAAAAGTGGGCTTGTTTTAAGAGACCTTTATTGGGATTTTTAAATACAGGAATACATTTATAATAAAGGTGACAGGAGTGCCGCAGTCTTTCCATAAGTGCTGATTTCCAGGCAGGATATCAGGGCTAATATCTCTGCTGCTGCTTCTGAATGCAGCACCAGACTCCGCTTCCAAAAGCACATGGAAAATGTATTCTCGGGCGGTATTTAGTTTTCAGGGTAGAATGCTTGACAGGTAGTATTTTTATTAGGGTTGCACCGATACTAGTATCGGTATCAGTGCCGATACCAAGTATTTGCACAAGTATCGGTACTCGTGCAAATGCACCGATACCTGAAACCGATACTTTCAGGCTCGGCTCTTTGAGCTGTCAGTGGGTTTCCCCTGTTGACAGCTGAAGTGTTAAAGAAGTCCAGTAATTGGAGCTGTCAAAAAAAGCAATGTTTATTAACCACTTCAATACCGGGCACTTCCTGCCCAAGCCAATTTTCAGCGCTGTCGATGTTTAAATGACAATTGTGCGGTCATGCTACACTGTACCCAAACAGAATTATTATAATTTTGTACCCACAAATAGAGCTTTCATTTGGTGGTATTTGATCACCTCTGCGGTTTTTATTTTTTGCTAAATAAACAAAGACCGAAAATTTTGAAAAAAAAAAGAAAAGTTTTTATTTTGTTTCCGTTTTTAAAATTTTGTAAATAAGTATGTTTTCTCCTTCACTGACAGGCACTGATAAGGCGGCACCGATAAGGTGGCACCGACGATAGGCACTGATAGACACTGGTAGGCGGCACTGATGGGCACTCATGGGTGGCACTGGTGGGCACTGATAGGCGACACTGATGGGCACTGAAAGGCTGCACTGATTGATACTTATGGGTGGCACTGATAGGCGGCACTGTTGGGCACTGATACTTGGTACTGGCAGGCATTGTGGATAGGCACAGATTGGCAGCTGCCTGGGCATTGATTGGCATATACCTGGTGGTCCAGTGTGGGTGGCAATCCCTAGTGGTCCTTCGGCATCCTGGTGGTCCTGGGTGGGCATCCGAGGGGGGGCTGCGCTGATAAACAATTAGCACAGACCCCCTCTGTCAGGAGAGCAGCCGATCCGCACTCCTCTACTCGCGTCTGTCAGATGCGAGTGAGAAAAAGCCGATCAACGGCTCTTCCTGTTTACATCGTGATCAGCCATGTTTGGACATGGCTGATCACGTGGTAAAGAGCCTCCGTTGTCTGCTCTTTACCGAGATCGGTGTAGCGGCGTGTCAGACTGATATGCCGCACCACCGATTGCCGCGATGCGCGCCCCCACGGGCGCGCAGCGGCTATTATCCTGGATGTCATACGACGCCCAGTCAGGATAACTGAACCACTGCCCGGCCGTCATTCTGCTACAGGTCGGGCAGGAAGTGGTTAACAACATTGCTCAGCAGCTGAAACACTAAAATAAAAAGAAACATTGTTTCTTTTTGAATCTTTCTGTTTCTTCATCTGCAGATCAAAGGGATGAACAAATGTTCCTCTGTTTAACCCCTTATTAACCCTTAATTTACTCTAATCAGCCTTAATTAACTCCCTATTCTCCTCCTCCTGCTTTTTTTTTTTTCCCCACGTCTATTTTATAAACGATAAACAATTAAAACTTTTTTTTTGGTTTGCTTTGTTAGTGAATATTTTTGCACATATATATTAACATATATTTACACATTTCACATTGAAAAAGCGCAAAATTAAAAAAAATATCTATTTATTTAATTTGTAAATAACTTTTCAATGCTTTGTACCATTGCTGACAGCTGAGGTGAAAACAAAACTGTTGCGGTAGGTATCGGTAATTGGTATCGGCGTGTACTAAAAAAAAAAGTATCAGTACTCGTAAAAAAAAATGTATTGCTTCATCCCTAATTTTTATAATACAAAGTTTTCAGATTCATGAGATACAGAGAATGCAGAAAGAGAAGGGATTTTAAAAAAATGAGCAGAGACAGACTTTAACCAAAGAGTACAACAGTACCATGCCAGCATGTGCCATGGTCTTCAGTTCCAGCTGGAGTGACTTCTCTTCTCCCAGTTCTCCGGGTATTGTAGTCACTGGGGCTCGGTTCTCATTGCTGAGAAAGAACCGGTTTCCTTTTCCACCAATCCCACCGTGAACAGCTACAAACTCCTCGCCTGGGGTGGAGAGATCCGCAAGGACCACACCATCTTCCTTCACCAGCGTTCCAATGGGAACCTAAAAATGTACAGAGAGTTTCATCTTGTCACTGCTAATTTCTATTTAAAGAGCAACTGCAGTCTGTTTACATAATTTGTAATAAAAACATCTTTGCCATTCTGAAGCTTCCCTCCAACCACTTTGCAAATTATTTTATATATACTGTGATTCTGTACTTGCCAAATATGCTGCAGAAATCTCCCTCCACTGAGTCTGGCTGCAGCCATTTTAACTGTGGGCAGATGAAGCTGCTGCCTGTTCACTTCCTGGATTTACACAGAGGCACACCGCCAGCTCTGCAGCTCTCATTGGCCCTCTTATAACATCCTCCCTCCCTTCCTGGCAAACTCTCACGAGAGTGAGAGAGAGAGCTGTGCATGATGTCATAAGCCTAGGCTAATGACCAGACAAGAAACAGGAAGTGGGCTGTATAAGGGATTTACTGGCAAAAAAAATGTTTTACTATCCAAAGTTAAAACAACAACAAGGGCAGAAGATTTAATAGATGGAAAGTTGAAAAAATTACTGAAGGGTCCGCTTTAAAGAAGAATTTCTGTCTAGACAGTCTTCAGTGGCAAGCAGCAAAACCGCTCTATCAGGAGCCTTGATGGGTGGAATATGCGGACCTCCGACACCCAGACTATGTACTAATTCTGGAGTAAAAAGAAAAATATGTGAAGCGCGCCCTCTTTTCCCATGTGATGTAAATACAAAATAAATAAAATAGTGACCCCTAGTGGGAGTGATACATATGACAATAAAAAATAATAAAAATATATATCACTATGAAAGTGGTATGTGCAACCAGTGACCTCTTAGTATATCAAGCAAAGTCCATTAATCCAGTGATATCTTCTGTGAACCAATGCTGTCCACACACAATCCAACGGTGAATGATAACAAATGAGTGACTTATATGTACTAATTCTGGCCTAACAGCTAAGTGTCAAAATGAGGTGTGGAAAGTCCAAAATCCTTTTTTTTCAGCAGACATATATAATTAAAAACATACAAAAAGTTTCAGGGGATCATCAGGGCTTAGTGAGTGTCACAGGATTTGTATTCTGTACAACATAGCTGGAATAGTCTTTGGGGGATACATTTAGGTATATGCTCCAGTGGCTGGTTATGTAGCCTACATGGATAATATTGCCTTGCTGCCTTTGCCAGAAGTCTGCACAGAACTTATAGTGAAATTACAGGCATGCCCTGCTTCATGAATAGACATTTGTGATATTCTAGATCTCTTGCACACCTAAAGGGATTTCAGGGTTGCAGAGAATCCCTGAAAAAAGATCAGGTAGTCATATTGAAAGCAGATCCTCCCACACACTAGTTATTTTAATAAAAAAGAGCTGTCAAAGCAAACATCAGTATTTTCAGAACAAAAATGGTAGGATTACAATAACGCTACTTTCACACAGTGGGCGCGTTGTCGGTAAAGCACCGCTTGTTTTAGCAACGTTTTAGCGGCGCTTTTCGGCAGCTAGCGGCCGAAGAAGGGGTTAAAAGCGCCCATGTTGCGGCGCTCTGGAATCGCTTTTCAGGCACTTCAGAAGCGCTGCCCATTCATTCCAATGGGCAAGGGCAGTTTAAGAGCGCTGTATACGGTGCTCCCAAACCACTCCAAAGATGCCGCAAGCGCACCGCCCCAGGCTTTTACACTGGGGTGGCATGGGAGGCAGTTTTCAGGCACTTTACAGGTGCAATTTTTAGCGATAAAATGCCCGAAAACTGCCTTCGGTGTGAAAGGGGTCTTAAGCTTGCTGAAAACCTTCTAATCTATAGTATATAGTTCCCTGGAAGTGTATAATTTTGGTATTGCCATAACAAATGTTAAAAGATGCACCAATATACTTCTGTTGCAGAAAATGCTGCTAAATTCTCCCTCGCCTGGCAACCACATGACCAAATGCCAAGGCACTGGTCATGTTATCTCAGCTGATGGGGAGGGTCAGAGTAAAGATCTAGCCACTAATTGGCCATCTCTGCATGAATGTAATTTCCCTAAACCTTTTCTTCTGAGATAGTAAGTCCAGTGATCTAGTAGTTGAGATAGTAGGTCCAGGGGACTGATGATGTCTATTTCTTCTTGCACCAGCAATATTACCCCGATGAGCTGAAAAACTGCATCAGGCTACAGGGCACTTACCTTAATAAAGACATCTTCTCCACCTCTTCCGTAGCAGTTCTTGCTGCGCCCTGGCCGTCCATCAATACCCCGGTATTGAGGAACAATGGAGGCCAAAGACTTCACACAGGGATCCACTGGGAAGTAAAAATAATCCAGAGACATTATAGAGACAATCCTGAAAACTATTTCACAGGTTAATGAAAAATCACAATGTTTCCCATATATGCCAATATTTAAAACACAGTATACTAAAAATAAAGAAAACACATCACTTGTCAATGACTCCCCAGGGGATGAAGACCTAAAAGACTCAGGGGGAATTTAGTTAAACGGGAGCATACAAAATGTGGAGTGGCTGTGCTTCTATCTTCAGCTTGTTCAAGTGAAACTAAACCCATGGATTTAACAGTTCATAAAACAGTTAGGCCTCGTACACACGACCGAGTTTCTCGGCAAGAACCAGCAAGAAACTTGCTGGCAGAGATGTCTTGCCGAGAAATTCGTTCGTGTGTATGGTTTCTCGTCAAGAAAACCGACAAGTAATCTCGACGAGAAAATAGAGAACCTGCTCTCTATTTTCTCGTCGAGATTCTCGTCGGCATGTTTCTCGACGAGAAAAGTGAGTGTGTGTACACTTACCTGTCCTCCCGGAAGCCCGCGCATGTTCGAAATGAATTCGACGCATGCGCAGTAGCTTCCTAGGCATAGGTAGGGTATACCAAGATGGCGGCGACGGCATCGAATGTGACGAGCGCATGCTCGTCGATGACGTCACCGCGTTCGCTCCATTCAAAGAACCGCGGGTTCTTTGAATCGAGCGTCTGTACACTCGGCCGGGACAAGTTTCTTGTCCAAGAATCTCGTCGAAAAAAACGACATTTTTTTTCGACGAGAATCTCGGCCGTGTGTACGAGGCTTTACATTCCCAGCATGCCGGGATTGCTAACTGTCACATTGGTTGTGCTCTCAGCCAAACTGTCAAACCATGAAATGGCTGGTGTCAGAACTGATCACATGTGCAGCACCATGACAGTTGCAGATCAAACAGAGGCCAAGATGGCAGCTTCCTTGGCTGAAAAGGATAGGAGGGTTTAGTTCCGCTTTAAGCTTTTTAAAATAAAAGACAGAAGCTGATTGGTTGCCATGCACAACTGCTCCACATTTTATGCTCTAGTTTTGATAAATTCCCCTCATAATGTACTATGCTGGGATTAAAGGGGGACTATATTGCCTTTGGGTCATTTGTGTTTTACTTTAGCAGAAAGCTAAAAATGAACAAGCTATATTTTATATTTTTTTTATTATTATGACCATGATCAAAATAGAGAGAAAGGAGGAATATATCATCCACTATATATTCACTTTCAAAATGTATTGCCATTTTGTATGCAGGAGCAGGTTAGAAGGCACCTAAAGCACCGTGCACCAATGCAACAGATTGTGGTTGTCCTCTATCTTAGACAGAGGCTTTACAAGTATAACTAAGGGCAAAACATTTGAGAGGAGGAACCCCCCGATTGGGACTTTAAGGGCAACAACTCAAAAGTATAAAAATAGTAGTTTAATAAAGTTGATACTTGTATAAAGAGGGGGTTCCTCCTCTCGATTTATCCTAGGGATGTTGGCAGCACATACAGGTCTCTTTTGATGTTCCCTCTATGTTCTAAGGGCAAAACATCTGGACTGTTTGGAGACAGGGAGGAGGTGTTAGAACCACTGCCAGGCTTTTTTTTTGGCATCTGTGGCCCTGTTAGAAGGATTTACTCTCTCTAATTCTCCTCATCACCAATGCCACAAGGAATGAAAGTGAGGGTAAATCCAACATTGTTACCAGAACAGGAACAGGAATAGAAATCTTACAATGGAGGCACCTCTTCCCATGACAGCATCCAAACACTAGAAAGCAAATGAAATGTACAACGTCCTGCGCTCGAGATGAATGTTCCAGCAGCGGAGGACCTTAGATCTTTGACATCTTGCAGCTAGGCAAGACTTTGCAGCCCCCCTGAGGACTGGAGAAGAGAAGCCCAAAGAGAACACTGGAGAAACAAAAAACAGAAGGCGCATAAGCCTTGCCCATTACCGCAAAAAAACTTTTTTATTGAAGAAATAAAACAATTATGTACTCACAAACAACACGTGATATAAAGCTCATCAATATCCATGGTGACCCGCCCACTCTGGTCCACTTCGCCAATTCCAGCATAGGAAAGACACTTCCAATGGGTGATGCGTTTCGAGGGTAGGAACCCTCTTCTTGTTTGGCTCTGAACAGTGTTCCCAAACTCGAAACGCGTCAGCCACTGGAAGTGTCTTCCCTAAGCTGGGATTGGCACAGTGGACCAGAGTGTGAGGGTCACTTTGGATATTGATGAGCTTTATTCCATGTGCTATTTGTGATACATAATTGTTTTATTTCTTCAATAAAAATTGTTTTTTACGGTATTGCACAAGGCTGTGCTCCCTCTGTTTTACGTTTTTCCACTAGAAAACAAATCCACGTACCTTTAACTATCACGTGTCCTCCATTTCCTCCATCCCCTCCATCTGGTCCTCCAAATTCCTTCCGAGGCTCACTGTGAAAACAGCAGGCTCCATCTCCACCAGCCCCTCCCACTACTTTAACTCTACGGTGATCAACAAAGTACCGAGTCTGAAAAAAAAAAAAAAAAAATGGATAGGGGAAAAAAAATTACAGACTTTTTTATTGTTGGGCCAATTGTGTATTTTCTGTAGTTGCGATTTATGGTCCATTTTCTACTCCAGGAATATTTAGAGTTTCACTGGGGGTATACTCTGGGTGCGTTATGTCAATTTATAGGTGCGATGTGAAAATACTGCATCTTCTGCAAGATATGTGTCATTTGTCATAGAGCCCTTACACTGAACTCGGCTGCATACAAATGATAAACTGATAGTTTGAATCCTAGAATAATGGTATGCTGCCCCTTGAGATCCCAAAATAATAAAATACTGTCCTTCGGGATGCCAAAATAATGCTACGCTGCCCCTTGCAATGCCAGCATAATAGTGATCTATCCCATGCAATGCCAGAATACTTGTTTGTGGTTTCTTGGGATTCCAGAATACTGGTATACTAGCCTCTTGAGATCCCAAAATAGTAGAATGCTGTCCCTTGGGTTGCCAGAATAACAGTATGCTGTCCTTTGGAATTCCAAAATAATGGTATGATGTCCCTTGAAATCCAAAAATAATGGTTGGGATGCCAGAATAATGGTATGCTTCCCCCTTACAATGCCAGAATACTGGTATGTGGTCTCTTGGGATCCCAGAATAAAGGTATGCTGTCCTTTGGGATGCCAGAATATTGGAATGCTGTCCCTTGGGATGCCAGTAAAATGACATGCTGTCCCTTGGGATTCCAAAATAATGGTACGCTGTCCCTTGTGATCCTAAAATATTGGTACGCTGTCCCTTGTGATCCTAAAATAATGGTACGCTGTCCCTTGGGATTCTACAATAATGGTACGCTGTCCCTTGGGATCCTACAATAATGATACGCTGCCCGTTGGGATCCTACAATAATGGTACGATGTCCCTTGGGATCCTACAATAATGGTATGTTGTCCCTTGTGATCCTAAAATAATGATACGCTGTCCCTTGTGATCCTAAAATAATGGTATGCTGTCCCTTGTGATACTAAAATAATGATACGCTGTCCCTTGTGATCCTAAAATAATGGTACGCTGTCCCTTGGGATCCCAAAATAATGATACGCTGTCCCTTGGGATCCCAGAAAAATTGTATTCTGACCCTTGGGATCCCCAAAAAATTGTCGGGATGCCAAAATAATGGGATGCTGCCCCTTGTAGTGGCAAATATACTGGTATGTGGTCACTTGGGATTCCAGAACAATGGTATGCTGTCCCTTGGGATACAAGAATAATGATATAGTGTCCCCTGGGATGCCAGAATAATGGTATTCTGTCCCTTGGGATCCAAAAATATTGGTATGCTGTCACTTGAAATACATAAAAATTGTATGCTGTCCCTTGGAATCCCAGAAAAAATTGTATATTGTCCCTTGGGATCCTTAAATGCTGGTATGCTGTCCCTTGAAATACCAAAATACTGGTATGCTGTCCCTTTGGAATCCCAGAAAAAAATAATAGGATTTTTATAACAGCTTACCTGTAAAATCCTTTTCTTGGAGTACATCACGGGACACAGAGCGACATAGTCATTACTAATGGGTTATATAGATACCTTCAGGTGCTGGCACTGGCAACTTCCAAAACCGGAAGTACCCTCCCCTATATAAGCCCCTCCCATCTGGGAGCACCTCAGTTTTGTAGCAAAGCAATAAGTGTCCCTAAAGAGGGGTGGGAGCTCTGTGTCCCGTGATGTACTCCAAGAAAAGGATTTTACAGGTAAGCTGTTATAAAAATCCTATTTTCTTTCTCGTACATCACGGGACACAGAGCGACAGAGTCATTACTAATGGGATGTCCTAAAGCAATGCCCAACGAGGGGGGGGATACACCATACATAAGCTGAGCGCTATCAGACATGAGGATCTTTTGCGGCCTGCAACACACTGCGCCCAAAGGTGACATCCTCCTGACTTCTAACGTCCACCTGGTAGAACCTAGTAAACGTGTGTACTGAAGACCATGTTGCGGCCTTACAGATTTGAGCCAGGGAGGCCTGGTGATGCACTGCCCATGAAGTTCCAACTGCTCTCGTGGAGTGCGCTCTAACTTTGAACGGAGGCGGTCTCCTTCTCAAGCCATAGGCTTGCATTATGACCTGTCGAATCCACTTGGCTAAAGTAGATTTTGACGCTGCCTGACCCCTTCTGGGGCCTTCCGGCAGAATAAACAAAGTATCCGTTCTGCGAATCTGAGCAGTGGCTTTTAGATAAGCTTTAACTGCTCTTACTACATCCAAAGAATGCAATAACTTTTCCTCTACCGAAGTAGGTTTGGGGAAAAAAGAAGGAAGAACCACATCTTGGTTCAAATGAAACCTCGATACCACCTTAGGAAGAAAGGCTGGATGAGGGCGTAACACTACTCTATCCTTATGGATAACCAGATATGGCTCCTTACAGGACATAGCTGCTAATTCCGACACTCTTTTAGCCGAACAAATGGCTACTAGAAAAATCAATTTCCTGGTGAGAAGAACCAAAGAAATATGCTGTAATGGTTCAAATGGTTGTTTCTGTAGAACCGACAGAACCAAGTTTAGATCCCATGGTCATATGGGAATATTAACCGGAGGACTAATACGCATCACTCCTTGTATAAAGGCTTTGACTAGTGAATGCGAAGCCAAGGGCCTTTGAAAAAATATTGACAAGGCCGAAAACTGACCTTTGATAGTACTCAAGGTCAGCTTCCTATCTACAGCCCACTGTAGGAAGTCCAGACTCCTACCTATTACGTACTTATGTGGATGCCATTTCTTGGCCTCACACCACGCGATGTACGCCTTCCAGATTCTATATTAGATCTGCCTGGATACCGGCTTCCTGGCATTGATCATGGTAGATACCACAGGATTAGAGAGCCCTCTCTTTTTTAGAATGTGGGCTTCCATAGCCAGGCCGTCAAACCTAGGGCTGGTAAGGAAGGGTGGTATATCGGTCCTTGCGAAAGCAGGTCCGGACGACGTGGGAGAGTCCAAGGACTCCCCACTGACATTTTACAATCTCCGCGTACCACGCTCTTCGGGGCCACGCTGGAGCCACCAGAATCACTGGTTTCTTTTCTACCCTGATTCTGCGGAGTAATCGAGGTAACCATTGTGGCGGTGTGAATGCATATATCAGCTTGAACTGATCCCAAGGGAACACTAGGGCATCCGAGCCGCAAGCTAGGGGATCCCTTGTCCGAGAGACAAACCTGTCCACCTTTGTGTTGAATCTGGATGCTAGAAGATCTACATCCGATGTTCCCCACCGCTGACATATTGTCCAGAAAACCTCGGGGTGAAGGGACCCTTCCTCTGGGCATAATTGCTGGCGACTTAGAAAGTCCGCCTTCCAATTCTCCACTCCTGGAAAGAATACCGCAGATATGTCTGGGACATATCTTTCTGCCCATTTCAGGATGTAATTTACTTCCCTCTGGGCTGCACGACTCCTGGTGCCCCCCTGATGATTGATATATGCCACTGCTGTGGCATTGTCTGATTGAATTCTGACAGGGGACCCTTGGAGTTTGGATGTCCATGCTACTAGGGCATACCGGGCTGCTCGTATCTCTAAGAGATTGATGGGCAGGGCCTTTTCTGCATCCGACCATCTGCCCTGGAGAGACCATTGCTCCAGTACTGCTCCCCAGCCTATAAGGCTGGCATCTGTAGTGACCACCTTCCAAGAAATCGGACTGAAGGATTTCCCTTTTTCCAGATTCTGGGGAACCAACCACCAACGGAGGCTCTTGCGAACGGAAGGGGACAAGGACATTGTAAGTCTAGGGCCTGAACTTTTTTGTTCCAGGCTGACAGTATGGCCCCTTGCAAATTCCTTGAATGGAATTGACCGTAGGGTACTGCTTCGAATGATGCCACCATTTTTCCCAGCAGCCTCATGCACAGGCGTATGGACGGCTGTCTTTTTTGTACCCACTAAGTGGATCAAATCTTTCAAAGACAACACCTTTCCTCGAGGCAAGAATATTTTTCTCTGGCCTGAATCCAACCTTAGCCCCAAGTATTCCAGATTTTTGACTGTTTTTTAGGGCTGACTGGTCTCGGTTGATAATCCAACCGTGAGATTCCAGATACTTGATTGTCTTGTGAACGACCACGTCTAGTTTTTTCACTGAGTGGTCTATCAGCAACAAGTCGTCTAGATATGCCATTATCATTACACCTTGTGTTCTTAGATTGGCCAATAAAGGGCCAGAATTTTTGTAAACACTCGTGGTGCTGTGGCCAAACCGAAGGGTAAGGCTCTGAACTGAAAATGGCGCCCTTCTACTGCAAAGCGTAGAAATTTTTGGTGGACTGGAAAGATGGGAATGTGCAAATAAGCATCTTTGATGTCGATCGCGGCTAACCAATCCTCCCCTTGTAGGGCAGTGGCCACCGATCGGATCGACTCCATCGGAAAGTCCTGATATACAGGAATTTGTATAGCCCTTTTAGAATTAATATGGGCCTCCCGTCCGCGTTTGCTTCGGGACTGTAAAGAGGTTTGAGTAAAACCCGAACCCTCATTCTTCCAGGGGAACCTCCATAATTACTCCTTGTTGGCACTAGAACAACTATTGCTCCAGTGCCAACAGGAGGGACTCTCTCTTCCGGGGATCCCTTGGCACGTTTGACCTCAAAAATGGGAAGGAGGAGAGTCTTTTAACTCCAAACTGTATCCCAAACATACTGCGGAGAGCACCTATCTGTCTTGATCGTGTCCCGCCAGGTCTCTTGCGAACAACTGGAGTCCTCCCCCCACCCGACTGAGTGGGGGCAACCCTTCAATGAATTTAACTTTGGGGGAGGTTTTGTACCTCCCCTGACCCAGGGTTTCTCATTACCCTGCTATTGTCCCTGTTTTTTACCCCCGGGAATTGACCGAGGAGGCCGTCGGAACTGTTACACAGCCGATGCCCCAGGGACTGGAGAAGCAGGCCTCTTAAAGAGGGACCTCTAACTCTGTTTTTAACCGGCAAGAGCGTATTTTTACCGCTGGAAATTTTCTGGATATATTTGTCCAGGTTTTCCCGGAATAAGCGTTCACCATGAAATGGGACGCTAACCAGCCATTCTTTACAGGGAGCTTCAGCAGACCAGTTTTTGAGCCATAGAAGCCTACGCATATGTACTATAGACAGCGTAAGGCGGGAGGCCTGATGGACTGAATCCTTTATGGCGTCAACCGCAAAGCCTAAGGCTCTAGGTAGATCAGCTAGGGCAAGGCCTGCTGATCTGTCAAGTCCCTCAAGACCTGTTTCAACTGATCCTTCACTGCTTAGCAGACCCCAATAGCTGCTACTGCTGGTTGTGTCACCAAGCTTGCTGTAGAAAGAAGCAGACTTTCATAAGGACTCCAATCTTTTATCTATTGGGTTCTTGAACATTTGGACATTATCCACTGGACAAGTCAGTGATTTATACATACAAGAGATGGCTGCGTCCACTGTAGGGACCTTCCATTTTTTTGATGAACTTATCCTCCATGGGATAGACCACCGGAAATCTCTTGGGGGAATAAATATTTTCTCAGGACGTTCCCAATCCTGGTAAATAAGCCCTTTCAGTAAAGGGTGAAGTGGAAAAGAACAGACAGTCTGGGGGCTTCTAGCGACCCCAACGAGGATACAGTAGTGGTTGATGGTTCCGCAAGGTGCATTTTTAAATGCTGATCGGACCATGTTAGTCAGAGACTGAACCCATAATCTTTCAGCTTGAGATGCTGAGAAAAGGTTCCCCCACTGTTGATTCCTCTATAACAGAATCAACCTCATCCTGATCCCCTTCAGGCAGGTCGATCCCTGTATGGGACTGTTGCTCTGCTAACAGGCACTCTGAAGGAGGAGACGGAGATCGGGCGTGCTTTCCCTGCAAGGGAGGCAGCGATCAATGTTGACAATCTCTCTCTAATCCTCCCAGAGCTGAGGAAAAAACCTCCTCTGTTACATACACAGGAGCAGGTGAACTGAGGACAGCCACAGTACCAAGTACCCCTGCGGGGTCTCTACGGTCACTTACCTCTTAACTTCAGGGGAGACTGGTGCAGCAGAAGCATGCCCAAGATCCTCAGAGCCCGATGAGACCCCCTTCGCTTCTTGGAAGATTCAGTTCCGGAGCTTCTGGACGGCATATTCCTAAGCCTAAAGCTGAGGTATTCCAGCCGTAATACACCACTTTTACTGAGAATAGTCTAGCACAATTGCTGCTATATCACAGTTGGTGTCTACTAAAGTGCCTTTCTAGGGGATGCCTGCATCAACCGCCTCTGTGTGCCTTTATACTGTTGCTAGCTCTGTCTGTGCACTTCAATAGCCAGCTATAATGTGCTTTAAAACACGCTGGACGCCCGCACATGCGCAGTAGCGCCGCGGCGCACACCTGAGCGTCATCCACCCGCTCCGCCCCTTTTTTCAAATCGCCTCTATGAATAGAGGCGCGTGCACGCGCTCGCGCACGGGCACGTGCGCCTTCGGCGCCTTTTTTGAAAACAATAAGGAGCTAGATGGGAGCCAGGGTCCCTTTGCCGCAGGGCCCGGGGATGGATGAGCGCAGCAACAGGGCAGAGGAGACAGCTTCCCAGGAGAGAACATACCAACTGCCTGGATTTGATTCTGGAAGAAAAAAATCCACATTACAAGAAAAAAGAACCATAGCGGCCTCTAGTGTCTAACACAGGTACCGCGGTCTTACATTTTATTTTTTTTATTTTTTCTTGCCTACTATTAAAATTTTTACATTTTCTCAGTAGTAACAGGCATACACAGAATATTAGCGGGAATACCTTAGGTAACAGGCAGAAAGACAAAATAGGCTTGGGGGTCCCTCAATAGAACCAAGTTCCCGAGGGCCCCCACTTACCTTTTCCTCGCCGCAGGACTCTGTTTGGTCCACAGAAGCCCAAACTTCACCTATCACGGCAGGCATTGTAATCAAACCTTCAGGGACCGGGTTCCCAAGGATTCCACTCCCCTGGACCTGTATAGCACCCTGCACAGAAAACATCTTGGTCGTGGGTATGACCAGAGCTCTGGATCCCAGGATCCAGCTCTCCTAAGAGAAGCATTACAGGCAAAACCTTGCTCTTCTCTGCAAGGCCCGGGTACCGACCGTTTAGCTATGAAGCTTTTTTGGTCGGATCCGGAATAGCTTACTGAGGCCCAAAAGAACCTGTACGCAAGCTCAGTGAAAAACACATGTTTCTTCTTGGCCAACACCTTAGACACTGGCAAAAAACTGAGGTGCTCCCGGATGGGAGGGGCTTATATAGGGGAGGGTACTTCTGGTTTTAGAAGTTGCCAGTGCCAGCACCTGAAGGTATCTATATAACCCATTAGTAATGACTATGTCGCTCTGTGTCCCGTGATGTACGAGAAAGAAAGTATGTTGTCCCTTGGGATCCCAAAATACTGGTATGCTGTCCCTTGCAATGCCAAAATACTGGTATGCAGCTGCTAAGGATCCCATAATACTAGTATGTGGTCCCTTGGAATCCCAGAATAATGATATGCCGTCCATTGGTTTCCTAAAGCAATAACACACTGATACTTGGAGTTTAGAGAACAACAACACCTTTTAGGAAGGACTACCTCTATTTTTATGTCAGTGTTTAGTGTGAATATAAAGAGAAAGAAGGTATTTCTCCGGAGTTCCTTACCAGCTTCTTCTCACTTAGGTCTCTCTTCCTCTTGGTGTAGGTTTCTTTCTTGGCATATAGTGGGATGGCAGTGGACAGGGGGCGGCGATGCGACACAAGCTGGGCCGGCAGCGAGGGTGGAAAATGAATGCCTTGGCAAATGACAGCTTGACACCATCGAACCTGGTCGGACAAGGCACGAAGACGAGACAATAGCTGCACCGCCAACATCGCTACCTGTAAAAAGAAAAAATAATGCTGATAGCGGGGTTTCAATAGAATTCAAGTAGTGCTGAAGATTACTAGTTGCGGCTAGTTTGTAGCCGTCCGCTCAGTCTTGCACAGTTGTACAGGCTCCCCTCCTGTACTGAAAGGGCGCACTCTGATTTCACTGCACACTGAGAGCTTCCTCTAGCCAGGTAACAAGCCTTCCTCACTTCCTAGCCGGAGGACATCCAGCCCTTTCCTCCCCAGCCTGACCATCCTCTTCATTCATTGGATTCCAGTTCATTCAATCATGGAGGCTCAGCATTATATGTGGGTGTAACCTAGGGTGGTCTGTTATTATTAAGATGTACCTTCCACCAGCCCAAAAAAAAAAAGTGTTAAAAATAAGGTTACACCCAAGTACTTGGACCCCCCCCCCCCCCAAAAAGAAAAAAATTGGATACCACGTACACAAACGTCAACTTCCCTTGAACTACACATGTAAGATATTGCTGCACACATTGGAGTAAAAGCAATAATTCTAGGGCCAAGGTTCATAGCTCTGGAAGCTTTACCCCCCTTATTGACCAGGCCATTTTTTGCGATACGGCACTGCGTTATTTTAACCAACAATTGCACAGTTGTACGACGTTGTACCCAAATAAAATTTATGTTCTTTTTTTCCCCACAAATAGAGCTTTCTTTTGGTGGTATTTGATCACCTCTGCGGTTTTTATTTTTTGAGCTATAAACGAAAAAAGAGTGACAATTTTGAAAAAACAAAACAAAAAACTACATTTTTTACTTTCTGCTATAAAACATATCCAATAAAAAATGAAGAAAAAAAATAAAAATCTAATTTCTTCATAAATTTAGGCTAATATGTATTCTGCTACAGATTTTTGGTAAACAAAATACCAATAAGCGTATATTGATTGGTTTGCGACAAAGTTATAGCGTCTACAAACTATGGGATACATTTTTGGAATTTTTATTTATTTTTTACCAGTAATGGCGGCCACCAGCGACTTATAGCGGGACTGCGATATTGCGGCAGACAAATTGGACATCTGACGGTTTTTGGGGACCGGTGACACTAATACAGTGATCAGTGCTAAAAAAAGGGATTTTTATAACAGCTTACCTGTAGAATCCTTTTCTTGGAGTACATCACGGGACACAGAGCGACTTAGTCATTACTAATGGGTTATATAGATTACCTTCAGGTGCTGGCACTGGCCACTTCCAAACCAGAAGTACCCTCCCCTATATAAGCCCCTCCCATCCGGGAGCACCTCAGTTTTGTAGCCAAGCAATAAGTGTCCCAAAAAGAGGGGTGGGAGCTCTGTGTCCCGTGATGTACTCCAAGAAAAGGATTTTACAGGTAAGCTGTTATAAAAATCCCTTTTTCTTTTTCGTACATCACGGGACACAGAGCGACTTAGTCATTACTAATGGGACGTCCCAAAGCAATGCCAAATGAGGGGAGGGATACATAAGCTGGGCGCCATCAGGCATGAGGATCTTTTGCGGCCTGCAACACACTGCGCCCAAAGGCGACATCCTCCTGACTTCTAACGTCTACCTGGTAGAATCTAGTAAACGTGTGTACCGAAGACCATGTTGCGGCCTTACATACTTGAGCCAGGGAGGCCTGGTGATGCACTGCCCATGAAGTTCCAACTGCTCTCGTGGAGTGCGCCCTAACTTTGAACGGAGGCGGTCTCTTTCTCAAGCCATAGGCTTGTATTATGACCTGTCGAATCCACTTGGCTAAAGTAGATTTTGATGCTGCCTGACCCTTTCTAGGGCCTTCCGGCAGAATAAACAAAGTATCCGTTCTGCGAATCTGAGCAGTGGCTTTTAGATAAGCTTTAACTGCTCTTACTACATCCAAAGAATGTAATAACTTTTCCTCTACCGAGCTAGGTTTGGGGAAAAAAGAAGGAAGAACCACATCTTGGTTCAAATGAAACCTCGATACCACCTTGGGAAGAAAGGCTGGATGAGGACGTAATACTACTCTGTCCTTATGGACAACCAGATATGGCTCCTTACAGGACAAGGCGGCTAATTCCGATACTCTTTTAGCCGAACAAACGGTTACTAAGAAAATCAATTTCCTGGTGAGAAGAACCAAGGAAATGTGTTGCAATGGTTCAAACGGTTGTTTCTGTAGAACCGACAGAACCAGGTTTAAGTCCCAAGGACATATGGGAATACTAACCGGAGGGCTAATACGCATCACTCCTTGTATAAAGGCTTTGACTAGTGAATGCGAAGCCAAGGGCCTTTGAAAAAATATTGACAAGGCCGAAATCTGACCCTTGATAGTACTCAAGGCCAGCTTCCTATCTACAGCCCACTGTAGGAAGTCCAAAATCCTCCCTATCACGTACTTACGTGGATGCCATTTCTTGGCCTCACACCACGTAATGTACGCTTTCCAGATCCTATAATAGATCTGCCTGGATACCGGCTTCCTGGCATTGATCATGGTAGATACCACAGAATTAGAGAGCCCTCTCTTTTTCAGAATGTGGGCTTCAATAGCCAGGCCGTCAAACCTAGGGCTGGTAAGGAAGGATGGTATATCGGTCCCTGCGACAGCAGGTCCGGACGATGTGGGAGGGTCCAAGGACTCCTCACTGACATTTTTACAATCTCCGCGTACCATGCCCTTCGGGGCCACGCTGGAGCCACCAGAATCACTGGTTTCTTTTCTACCCTGATTCTGCGGAGTAATCGCAGTAACAATTGTGGCGGTGGGAATGCATATATCAGCTTGAACTGATCCCAAGGGAACACTAGGGCATCCGAGCCGCAAGCTAGAGGATCCCTTGTGCGAGACACAAATCTGTCCACCTTTGCGTTGAATCTGGATGCTAGCAGATCTACATCCGGTGTTCCCCACCGCTGGCATATTGCCTGGAAAACCTCGGGGTGAAGAGACCATTCCCCCGGGCATAATTGTTGGCGACTTAAAAAGTCCGCTCTCCAATTCTCCACTCCTGGGATGAAAACCGCGGATATGGCTGGGACATATTTTTCTGCCCACTCCAGGATGCAATTTGCTTCCCTCTGGGCTGCACGACTCCTGGTGCCACCCTGGTGATTGATATATGCCACTGCTGTGGCATTGTCTGATTGAATTCTGACAGGGGACCCTTGGAGTTTGGATGTCCATGCTACTAGGGTATACCGGGCTGCTCGTATCTCTAAGAGATTGATGGGCAGGGCCTTTTCTGCTTCTGACCACTTGCCCTGGAGAGACCATTGCTCCAGTACTGCTCCCCAGCCTATAAGGCTGGCATCTGTAGTGACCACCTTCCAAGAAACCGGACTGAAGGGTTTCCCTTTTTCCAGATTCTGGGGCACCAACCACCAATGGAGGCTCTTGCGAACGGAAGGGGACAGGGACATTGGTAAGTCTAAAGCCTGAACTTTTTTGTTCCAGGCTGACAGTATGGCCCTTTGCAAATTCCTTGAATGGAATTGACCGTAGGGTACCGCTTCGAATGAAGCCACCATTTTTCCCAGCAGCCTCATGCAGAGGCGTATGGATGGTTTTCTTTTTGTACCCACTAAGTGGGTCAAATCTTTTAAAGACGACACCTTCTCTGGAGGTAAGAAAATCTTTCTCTGATTTGAATCCAGCCTTAGCCCTAAGTATTCCAGACTTTTGACTGGTCTTAGAGCTGACTTGTCCCGGTTGATAATCCAACCGTGATATTCCAGATACTTGATTGTCTTGTGAATAGCTACTTCCAGCTTTTCCACTGAGTGATCTATTAGTAGCAGGTCGTCTAGATATGCCATTATCGTTACACCCTGTGTTCTTAGATTGGCCAATAATGGGGCCAGAATTTTTGTGAACACTCGTGGTGCTGTGGCCAGACCGAAAGGTAAGGCTCTGAACTGAAAATGGCGCCCTTCTACTGCAAAGCGTAGAAATTTCTGGTGGGCCGGAAAGATGGGAATATGCAGATAAGCATCCCTTATGTCGATCGAGGCTAACCATTCCTGCCCTTGTAGGGCGGTGGCCACCGATCGGATCGACTCCATCCGAAAAGTCCTGATATTTAGGAACTTGTTTAGCCCTTTTAGATTTAATATAGGCCTCACGTCCCCATTTGGTTTGGGGACTGTGAAAAGGTTCGAGTAAAACCCGAATCCGCTTTCTTCCAGGGGAACCTTCATGATTACACCTTGGAGCAATAGTTGTTCTAGTGCCAGAAGGAGGGATCCTCTCTTCTGAGGATCTCTTGGCACGTTTGACCTCATAAATTGGGCAGGAGGAGTGCCTTTTAACTCCAGCTTGTATCCCAGACTTACTGCGGAGAGCACCCATCTGTCTCTGATGGTGTCCCGCCAGGTCTCTGTGAACAACTGAAGCCTTCCCCCCACCCGATTGAGCGGGGGCAACGCTTCATGACTTGGGGGGAGGTTTTGTACCTCTCTTGATCCAGGGCTTCTTGTTACCCTGTGATTGTCCCTGATTTCTGCCCCCTGAATTTGACCGTGGAGGCCGTCGGAACTGCTTCACAGCCGATGTGCCCGGGACTGGAGAAGTAGGCCTCTTAAAAGAAGGACTTCTACTCTTGTTTTTAACCGGTAAGAGTGAACTTTTACCGGCAGAAATTTTCTGGATATATTTGTCCAGATCTTCTCCAAATAAGCGTTCTCCATGAAATGGGAAGCTAACCAGCAGTTTCTTACAGGGAGCTTCAGCAGACCAGTTTTTGAGCCACAGAAGCCTACGCATATGTACTATAGACAGCGTAAAGCGGGAGGCCTGTTGGATTGTATCCTTTATGGCGTCCACCGCAAAACACAAGGCTCTAGGCAGGTCAGCTAGGGCAAGAGCCTGCTGATCTGGTAAGTCCCTTAAGACTTGTTTCAACTGATCTTTCACTGCTTGGCAGACTCCAATCGCTGCTACCGCAGGTTGTGTCACCATGCTTGCTGTAGAGAAAGCAGATTTTAGTAAAGACTCCAATTTTTTATCTATTGGGTCTTTGAACATTGGAACATTATCTACTGGACATGTCAGTGATTTGTTCACAGAAGAGATGGCTGCGTCCACTGTAGGGACCCTCCATTTTTTTATGAACTTATCCTCCATGGGATAGATCACCGGAAATCTCTTGGGGGGAGCAAATATTTTATCAGGATGCTCCCAATCCTGGTAAATAAGCCCTTCTAATAAAGGGTGGATTGGGAAGGAACAGATAGCCTGGGGAGCTTTTAGCGACCCCAGCGAGGAAACCGTAGTGGATGGTGGTTCCGCCAGAGGCATTTTAAATGCTGATCGGACCATGTTAGTCAGAGACTGAACCCATAATCTTTCAGCCTGAGATGCTGAGAAAGGTTCTTCCACTGTTGATTCCTCCATAACTGAATCAACCTCATCCTGATCCCCTTCAGGTAGGTCGATCCCTGTGTGGGGCTGTTCCTCCACTAACAGGCACTCTGAAGGAGGAGACGGAGATCGGACGCGCTTTCCCTGTGACAGGGAAGCAGCGATCAATGCTGTTAATCTCTCTTCCAATCCTCCCAGAGTTGAGGATAAAACCTCCTCTGTTATATATACAGGAGCAGGTGGACTGGGGACAGCCGCAGCACCAGGCACTCCTGCGGGGTTCCTACGGCTACTGACCTCTGAATTCTCAGGGGAGATTGGTGCAGTACAAGCATGCCCAATATCCTCAGAGCCCGATGGAGACCCCTTTGGCTTCCTGGAAGATCTATTTCCGGAGCGTCTGGACGACATATCCTTTAAGCACAAAGCTGAGGTATTCCCGTCGTCATACACCAATTTTGCTGGTAATAGTCTAACAAAGTTGCTGCTATATACCAGCTGGTGTCCACTAAAGTGCCTTTCTATGGGGATGCCTGCATCAACCGCCTCTGTGTG
The DNA here is from genome assembly GCA_029206835.1 of Rana muscosa. Classification (NCBI taxonomy): domain Eukaryota; kingdom Metazoa; phylum Chordata; class Amphibia; order Anura; family Ranidae; genus Rana; species Rana muscosa. The sequence goes on along the minus strand of CM055128.1, from coordinate 291,396,129 downwards.
CCACTGTTTGTTGCTAGCTCTGTTTGCATCCAGCTGACACTTGTACTGTGTCTTTATACAAGCTGGGATGCCTGCACATGCGCAGAAGCGCCGTGGCGCGCATCGAGCGTCATCCGCCCCGCCCCTTTTTTTTCATAGGAGGCGCGTGCACGCGCCTTCGCGCGCGCCCGTGGCGCCCTTTTCGAAACCAAACAGGGACTAGGAGCCAGGGCCCTTTTTGCCGGAGGGCCTGTGCGGTGGATGAGCGCAGCAACAGGGCAGAGGAAGTGGATTCCCACAGAGAAACTTACCAACTGCCTGGATCTTTTGACTTGAGAAAACCAAAGATCCACATGACAAGAAAAATGGACCACAGCGGCCTCTAGTGGTTTAACACAGGTACCGTGGTCCTCTTTTTTTTTTTTTTTTCTTGACTACTATTAAAATTTTACATTTTCAGTAGTTACAGGCATACACAGATATTAGCGGGAATACCGTTAGGTAACAGACAGAAAGACAAATTAGGCTTGGCGGTCCCCCAATAGAACCAAGTTCCTGGGGGCCCCCACTTACCTGATCCCCGCCGCAGGACTCTGTTTGGTCCACAGAAGCCCAAACTTCACCTATCACGGCAGGCATTGTAATTAAACCTTCAGGGACCGGGTTCCCAAGGATTCCACTCCCCTGGACCTGTATAGCACCCTGCACAGACAACATCTTGGTCGTGGGTATGACCAGAGCTCTGGATCCCAGGGTCCAGCCCTCCGAAGAGAGGCATTACAGGCAAAACCTTGCTCTTCCGCTGCAAGGCCCGGGTACCGACCGTTTAGCTATGAAGCTTTTTTGGTGGGATCCGGAACAGCTTACTAAGGCCCAAAAGAACCTGTACGCAAGCCCAGTGAAAACACATGTTACTCTTTGGCCAACACCTTAGACACTGGCAAAAAAACTGAGGTGCTCCCGGATGGGAGGGGCTTATATAGGGGACGGTACTTCCGGTTTGGAAGTGGCCAGTGCCAGCACCTGAAGGTAATCTATATAACCCATTAGTAATGACTAAGTCGCTCTGTGTCCCGTGATGTACGAAAAAGAAATATACACTGTCACTGTACTAATGACACTGGCCGGGAAGAGGTTAACATCAGGGGCGAGCAAAGGGTTAGACGTGTTCCTAGGGGGTGCTTCCTAACTGTGTGGGGGGTGCTTGTACTATTGGAAGACAGAGATCCCTGTTTCTGCTTAGCAGGAACACAAGATCACTGCCTTCCCTTGTCACAGAGCGGCAATCTGCTTTGTTTACATAGGCAGATGGCTGTTCTGCCTGTGCCTCGAAGGATCAGCAGCACATCAAATTACACCGGACCCGCTGATTAGCTCACGCTGTGTCCAATCATAGCGGGAGCGGGTTGCCGGTGGCGTGCGTGTCCCAGACTCGGAAGTGCAGAATCACATACCTGTATGTGATTCTGCACAGAGCAGCCTCCCTGCTGCAGTAAATGTGTGTGGGGTTGTCCGTAACAGGTTAAGGCTGGGTTCACACTGCTGCGATGTCAGACATCGCATGTGATTCGCACCGCATTGCTGTTCAGATCACATGCAATGTCTGTGTGATGCGAACTCAGCCATACAAACTGTATGACTGAAATTGCATTGCATCGGCAGCAAAATGATGCAGGATCCTTTTTTTTATTTGATTCCATTGAGATTCCTGCACCATTCGACAGTTCGCACTGCAGGCGGATTCACCACTGGATCACTTTGATAGGCAGCGGGAGAGGTGCCCCCCCCCCCCCCGTCGCTTTCCAGACGTTTCCCCGCTTACCGTCGGTAAAGGGGGAAACGATCCGATCGCCTGGAGCGATGGGCAGGAAGTCGAGTGGGGGCAAGATGGCCCCCCCTAGACTCTATGCCCTTGGAGGACCGAAGCAACGTCTGACGTCACTTCCGCCTAACGGCCTTAAAGGGCCGAATTTTTTTTTTGTAAATGTAAACTTACATTTTTTTTTGTTTTGTTTTGCTTTTAAGTGTAAATGTGAGATCTGAGGTCTTTTTGACCTCAGATCTCACAATAAAGAGGCCCTGTCATGCTTATTTCTATTACAAGGGATGTTTGCATTCCTTGTAATAGGAAAAAAAGTGATCAAACAAAAAATAAATAAGAAAAAAATGTAAAGCGCCCCATTCCTCTGTGCTCGTGCGCAGAAGTGAACACCTATGTAGGACGCACCCACATATGAAAACGGTGTTCAAACCACACATGTGAGGTATCACCGCAATTCCTAGAGCGAGAGCAATAATTCTAGCACTAGACCTCCTCTGTAACTCTTAACAGGTAACCTGTAAAGTTCTAAAGCGTCACCTACGGAGATTTTTTTAAGTACCGTAGTTTGTCGCCATTCCACAAGCGTGTGCAATTTTGTAGCGTGACATATTAGGTATCTATTTACTCTGCGTAACATCATCTTTCACATTATCCAAAAAAATTGGGCTAACTTTACTTTTTTTTGTTTTGGTTTTATTCATAAAAATTTATTTTTTACCCAAAAAATTGCGTTTGAAACACAGCTGCACAAATACAAGGGTGACACCGCCATTTTATTCTCTAGGGTCTCTGCTAAAATATATAATATATATAATGTTTTGGGTTCTAACTAATTTTCTAGCAAAAAATACTAATTTAAACAACAAGTGTCAGAAAAAGGCCTGGTCCTTAAAGAGGTGCTCCACCTCCCCCCCCCCCCCCCCCCGCATGGAAAAACTAAAAGTCAGCAGCTACACATATTGTAGCTGCCGCCTTTTAATATTAGGACACTTACCTGTCCTTGAATCCAGCGACGTTGGCTATTTTTCCTATGTTTCCATCAGCTCTCGGGTGCTACCGCCGCCGTAGCCTGCAAGGAGGGGGTCAGCAACCAATAGATCGCGGACAGGTGATTGGTAGATCGCCATCTGGGCTTGCTGACCCGCCATTCCCCAGTACAGCAGGCACTGCTGCTCCTTTGAAAAGCGATCCGAGTGTGTTTGACAGGTGGCAAGGAGCCGATACGTTGCCTCCTCCGTCTCCTATGTTGCGACATGGTAGTACAGCAATTAGAGGTTTAAATCTGGTGTGAGAAGCAACACTCGGCAACACTGTGCCCGGTGATCTTTGACTTCTCCCATGTTGTTCAGGTAGATCTCCACCTATCTAACCACTTCCCGACCAGCTCACACAGATATACTGCGGCAGGTTGGCAGCCCTGCGCGAAACGCTGTACCTGTATCACTGCACTCTCGCTTCACGCGGTGGGAGTGTGCCCGCGGGTCAGGCGGACTCTATGCCTGCCAGTGATCCGCGATCACCTAGTACAGAGGCAGAACGGGGATCTGCCAGTGTAAAAAAGGCGGATCCCCGTTCTAACAGGAAACATGACAGAGATCTACTGTTCCCAGTGATCGAGAACAGTGATCTATGTCATGTCCCAGTGAGCCCATCCCCCCTACAGTTAGAATACGCTGAGGGAACACATTTAACTCCTTGATCGCCCCCCTAGTGTTAACCCCTTCCCTGACAATGTTTTTTTTTGCATTGATCGCTGCATTTTTGTAGCACTGATCAATGTAATAATGTCACTGGTCCCCAAAATGCGTGATTTGGGGTCAGATTTGTCTGCCGCAATGTGGCAGTCCCGCTAAAAATCTCAGATCGCCCTGAATCTAAAGTCCCTAAATCTATCCTGTAGTTTTGGATAGGACGTGATAACTTTTGCGCAAACCAATCAATATACGCCTATTGTCATTTTTTTTCTCAAAAAATATGTAGAAGAATATTTATCGGCCTAAACTGATGAATAAATGTGTTTTTGTTTTTTGGATATGTATTATAACAAAAAGTAAAAAAAAAATGTTTTATTTTTTAAAAACTGTCGCTCTTTTTTTTGTTTATAGCGCAAAAAATAAAAAGCGCAGAGGTGATCAAATACCACTAAAAGAAAAAAAGAAAGCTCTATTTGTGGGAAAAAAAGGACGTCAATTTTGTTTGCACGATCGCGCAATTGTCAGTTTAAAGCGACGCAGTGCCACATCGCAAAAAATGGCCTGGTCATTAAGGGGGGAAAATCTGAGGCTGAAGTGGTTAAGGTTGCCTCCCGCTGTTGTAAGGATACTTTCACACTAAGGCGTTTTTCAGGCGCTAAAGGGCTAAAAATAGCGCCTGAAAAACGCCTCCCCTGCCACCCCAGTGTGAGAGCCCGAGGATGGGAAAAAAAGTCCTGCAAGCAGCATCTTTCGGGCGGTGCGGGAGCGGTGTATACTCGGCTCTTCCACCGCCCCTGCCATTGGAATCAATGGGTACCGCTGCTGAAGTGCCTACAAAGCGCTTCGGTAGTGGCGCATTGTGGGCACTATTTACCCTTTATTCGGCGCCGCTAGCAGGGGTTAAAAGCACCCTGCTAGCGGCTGAAAAGCGCTGCTATTACAGTAGTAAAGCACCACTAAAATTAGCGGCGCTTTACCGCTAACGCCCCCATCCCAGTATGAAACTAGCCTGATGCTGTGTACACACGATCGTTTTTCATCGACGGTGAAAACACCGCCGAGAAATTTGACATGAAAAATGAGTACCGGCTTGGTCCCCTACACACGGCCAGTTTTCATGACATTTTTTCTCTTGGTCGAGAAAAACGACCGTGTGTAGGCTCCCTGGCAGTGTTTCCCTATGGGAAAACTGCAGCGGGAAAAAAATGTTCTAATTTTTCTCGCCGTGATACTTGTCGTTTTTCTCGTCGGGAAAAATGCTGGAAAGCCCACACACGGGCGTTTTTCTCGTCAAAGACAAAAAATAAAAATTTTCCCGACGAGAAAAATGGTCGTGTGTACGCGGCATTAAGGGAAACCGGCAGTGAAACCTTGCGGCTTTACAGCCACTTCCCTACTGCGCATGTGCTTTGTGAGTGGCCCGGCTGCGGTGAAGAAGGGGCCGAACTTCGAACGCAGCAAGGTCCGATAGGAGTGAGGACGGGTACCTGTCAAAAACAGGTACTCGCCCCCCTGAAAGGTGCCAAATGTGGGGGGGAGGGAGGAAACCGATAAGTGGACCTTCCACTTTTGGGTGGAACTCCTCTTTAAGTGGTTAACCACTCGAGACCCGCGCTATAGACGAAAGACGTCTGCAGCGCGGCTCTCAAGTGCCGGGGGGACGTCCTGCTGTTTTCATTCCCCCTGCGCGCCGCCGAGGGCGCGCGGCGGGGAACAGCTGTGCCCGCCGTGTCGCCGATGCGCGTGCCTGGCGGCCGCGATCTCCGCCAGGTACACGCGTTTGACTGTTACAGAGGCAGGACGTGGATCTGTGTGTGTAAACACAGAGATCCACATCCTGTCAGGGAGAGAGGAGACCGATGCTGTGTCCCTTGTACATAGGGACACAGATCGGTCACCCCCCCAGTCAGTCCCCTCCCCCACACAGTTAGAATCACTCCCAGGGAACATATTTAACCCCTTGATCGCCCCCTAGTGTTAACCCCTTCCCTGCCAGTCACATTTATACAGTAATCAATGCATTTTTATAGCCACTGTTCGCTGTATAAATGTGAATGGTCCCAAAATAGTGTCAAAAGTGTCCGATGTGTCCGCCGCAATATCGTAGGCCTGACAAAAATCGCAGATAACCGCCATTACTAGTAAAAAAAAAAAAATATATAATAAAAATTTCATAAATCTATCCCCTATTTTGTAGGCGCTATAACTTTTGTGCAAACCAATCACTATACACTTATTGCAATTTTTTTTACCAAAAACATGTAGACGAATACGTATCGGCCTAAACTGAGGAAAAAATTCTTTTTTTTTTTAAAGAAATTGGGATATTATTACAGCAAAAAGTAAAAAAATTGTGTTTTTTTCAAAATTTTCTGTCTTTTTTTGTTTATAGTACAAAAAATAAAAACCGCAGAGGTGATCAAATACCACCAAAAGAAAGCTCTATTTCTGGGAAAAACATGATAAAAATTTAATTTGGGTACCACGTTGTATGACCGCGCAATTGTCATTCAAAGTGCATCAGCGATGAAAATTGGTCTGAGTACGAAGGGGGTTTAAGTGCCCAGTAAGCAAGTGGTTCAACTGGCTTTTGGAATTTAAAAATGCAGCAATTTATAAACTGGGTGAAGAGTTTAGAACTGGGAAAAAACTTTTTGAAAGATAAAACGTGCATTTTATATACAACTATATAGATCAGAGCAAAATGAGGAGGACAGAGGGACTTTGTTGCGAATGAGGGGCAGTCCCTGGAAATCAAGGACAGTTGGGAGCTATGGGCTATGCTGTCCTGTCTGTGGAACTACCAATCCCAGCCAGGCCACGACGAAAGGAAAGAACCTCAATCTTCAGTATATAAACTAGCACACACCAGCCATTCCCGAATCCCCACAGCTCACCTTCCAGCAGCTCTCATGCTCTACATTTCCTCCTTCACACAGCATGCATGAGTGTCCTCACTGCCGGAGCCATCTTGCCGGAGCCGACCTCGTGTAAGTCTATGGCGTTTGGTCACCAGGAAAATGGCCGCCGACGTGCAGACAAAGCGTTGCCTTTTGGAGACATAAACTCCAAGCATTGTACAGGCGTGTGACGTCCCACGTGGGAGCCCTCTAGGCTGCCGTAGTGCAGATATCGGCTTGGAGGTGAGTCGGGAAGTGCTTCTGAAAACCAGCGCTATCCTCTGCTTTGAAAAACAAGCCTCTAAAAAATAATGAATATTCTGCCTAAGAAAAGCTGGCACGTGCGCAATAAGGACAATGTTGCGCGAGTGCGGAAAGACGAAGCCGAGGCCGCGGAGGAGGAGCGCAAGCGCAGGAAGAGGGCGGAGCTCGCGGAACAAGAGGCCAGGACTGACTTCCTGCGTAAGAAGGCCAGGCAGTCGTTGGCGGGTCCCTCGTGTAGCGACGTGGTTGTGGCGAGCGGAGGGTCGGCTCACGTCAACTTCTTCCAGGATGTGGAGGAAGGCGGCAAAGGGACCAACCGAGGAAACAAGGAGTATGAAGAGGAGAAACAAAAAGAAAAGGAGCGACAGGAGAAAGCCCTGGGCATCCTGACCTACCTGGGGCAAAGCGCGTCGGAGGCCCAAACCCGTCCCCCCTGGTACCAGGACGTCCCGACCCGATCTAAAGATGGCGAGGACTCTACCAAGGACGAGAAGCTGAAAGGAAAGCTCGACCCGCTGTGTCAAATGGAGAAATACCTTCACAAAAAGACCGGGGAGAAAAAGAAACGCTCAGAGAAAAAACATAAACAACACAAAAAAACGAAAGAGGAGGAGAAGGCGGCAAAACCGTCCATGGAGCAACTGCGGCAAGAACGCCTCAAGAGGGAAGCGGCGGAGAAGGCGCGTGCCAAAGCGTTGTTGTCCGGGAAGAAAAACCCTTCCGCTCCGGAGGAGGAAATGGACGATCGGAAGAGACGGTACAACTCGCAGTTCAATCCACAGGCCGTCCGGAAACCCAAAGTACGAGAGGAGCCCTGGAGACCTCGGGATTGAAGAGATGGCGGACTGATTGTGATACGCGTGTAGATTTCTCCTTCTGTACATCGCAGACTAAAAGACTTTGCTGGCATAGGGAAAAAATAAAGATGTTTTGGCTGGGAGAACTCGTCTCGCTCCGCTCCTGTTGTGAACTAGAAAATGGCACTGATTGGCTGCTTCCGTAAATGAAGGCGGAACTAAACCCTCCTGTTGTTTTCAGCCAAGGAGGCTGCCATCTTGGCCTCTGTTTGATCTGGAGTCACCATGTGATTGTTTATGACACCAGCCATTGGATGGTTTGACTGTTTTGGTTGAGAGCACAACCAATGTGACAGCTACATTCCCGGTGTTTCGTCAGATTAAGCGACCCGTCAGAATTTGTATCGGAAGTGACGTTCCGTCTCCGCCATCTTTCTACGCCCTGCACTCGTTCACAGTAAGGATACACTGAGAAGGGGGTGTTTTGTCAGATTAGGTGACCCGTCAGAATGTGTAACGGAAGTGACGTTTTGTCGCGGCCATCTTGCTACACCCCATACCCACCCACAGTTAAGGATAGAGTGGGAAGGGAAAAAGCGGACATCTTGTTACACCCTCCGGAGTTTTGCATTTTACACTTATTTTTAACAGTAAAGTGAGTTTATATAGTGAAATTCAGTGCTTAGAACTCCGTCTGACTGTTTAGATGTTGAATTTTAAAAGCAGCGGCATGCCTGCTGATCTCACAGGTTTGCTAATCTCACAGAAGTTTGCTGCTTTTATAATTCAATATCTAAACTGTCAGACACAGTTCTAAGTTCTGTATTTCACTATATAACCTCAGTTTACAGTTAAAAATAAGTTGTAACAAGATGTCCGCTTGCCCCCTTCCCACTCTATCCTTAATGTGGGCGATTGCGGGGTGTAGCAAGATGGCGGCGACGAAACATCACTTCCGCTACCAATTCTGACGGGTCGCCTAATCTGACGAAACACGGGGCAAGCAGACATCTTGTTACACCCACCGGAGTTTTTTGCATTTCACGCTTATAAGGCGAAATAGAGTATTTAGAAATCCGACGGACTGTTTACACGTTGAATTATAAAAACAGAGGTGTTCTGTCAGATTAGCAAACCTGTGAGATCAGCAGGTTTGCCGCTGCTTTTAAAATGTAACATCTAAACCAGGGGTCTCAAACTGTCGGCCCTCCAGCTGTTGCGAAACTACAAGTCCCATCATGCCTCTGCCTGTGGCAGTCATGCTTGTAACTGTCAGCCTTGTAATGCTTCATGGGACTTGTAGTTTTGCAACAGCTGGAGGGCCACCAGTTTGAGACCCCTGATCTAAACAGTCCGTCAGATTTCTAAATACTGTATTTCGCTATATAAACTCAGTTTACTGTTAAAAATTATTGTGTAATGCAAAACTCCAGTGGGTGTAACAAGATGTCCGCTTGCCCCTTCTCACGGTATCCTTACTGTGGAGGCGTGCGGGGTGTAGCAAGATGGCGGCGACGGAACGTTACTTATTCGGACGGGGCGCTTAATCTGACGAAACACCGGCATACTAGGAATGTAACTGTTTTTTGAAACCATGGGTTTAGTTTAGGGTGGATTTTATTTAAATCACTAGTAAATAGGCTTCATTTAAATCATAATTTCTAAAGAGCAACTGTCATCTCTGTCCCGCAGCGGCTCCTCCTCTGCCCCGCTGTTGACTCCCCGACAGTCCCATTCACTTTAATGGGACGGCTGGTGATGCGGCAGTGACACAACACGGTGAGGGACGTGGCGGCAGCAGGTGAGTGGATGCCCCCTAACAGGCGCTGCCTTGATGAATCTGAAATGACAGGTGCTCTTTAAAGGTAAGGACTTATTCTTGCTGGTAGTTAGAATCTTTTAATATTTGCAAACAAAATGAAGGTTTCCTATTTAGAATAATAAGCTGTCATGTTAGTAAAACAGCGATATCAGAAATCATTCAATCATACAGTTTGTACATGGATTTGCAAAACAATGGGATAAAGGAATACTCCTGAACTTTGTTTTATCTCATGGTTACTGTGAAATTGTGTGAATGCATCAATGCAGTGCATGTTATCTCAGCTTGCAGAGCTTGGATTCATTGAATGAGTTTACCAAAATTGTAAATATTGCAGAATATACAGCCTCATGCTACATAACTAAGCTCCATTTCATGCTGAATAGATTAAATTATTAATGTATCTTAAAGCGGAGCTCCACCCTAAAGTGGAACTTCCGCTCATCGGAACCAACCCCCCTTCGATGTCATATTTGGCACCTTTCAGGGGGGAGGGGGATGCAGATACCTGTAGGGAACCGGGCAGTGAAGCCGCAAGGCTTCACTTCCTGGTTCCCTCACCGAGGATGGCGGTGGGGGCAGCAGAGTGACAAACGATTGCTCATCCTCTGCTGCCGACGTCGCTGGACTCCAGAACAGGTAAGTGTCCTAATATTAAAAGTCAGCAGCTGCAGTATTTGTAGCTGCTGGCTTTTAATATTTATTTTTTCAGGGGAGCTCTGCTTTAAATAGAAAACTATCTTTAGATAGATTTTTTTTACTCCAAAAGCATTTTATTAAAATAAATTTAAAGCGGAGATCCACCCGAAATGTTTTTTTTTTTTTAAAAGCCAGCAGCTACAAATACTGCAGCTGACTTTTAATAAATGGACACTTACCTGTCTAGCGCGCCCACAATGTCGATAGCCGAGGCAGAGCAATCGCTCGTCTCTCAGCTGCCCCCACCGCCATCCTTGGTGAGGGAATCAGGAAGTGAAGCCTTGCGGCTTCACTGCCCGGTTTCCTACTGCGCATGCGCGAGCCGCGCCCTCACTGGTCCCCACTATCTCCTGGGACCTGTGTGTTTCCCAGAAGACACCGGGGGGGGGGGGCAGGAAGTGGAGTGACTCCTGTGGGAGTCTATTCCCAGAAAGTGGGTGCAAATACCTGTATTATACAGGTATCTGCACCCCCCTCCCCCTGAAGGGTGCCAAATGTGACACCGGAGGGGGGGAGGGTTCCAAAAAGTGGAAGTTCACTTTTTGTGTGGACCTCCGCTTTAATAAATAAACCAAAAAATCGATTTAAATCAAAAAGATCTGATTTACTCACTTCAGCCCCAGAAGATTTTACCCCTTTCCTGACCAGAGCAAATTTTACAATTCGGCACTGCGTCATTTTAACTGACAATTATGCGGTCATGCGACGCTGTACCCAAACTAAATTTGCATCCTTTTTTTTCCCCCACAAATAGATCTTTTGGTGGTATTTCATCACTAGTAATGGCGGTGATCTGCGACTTTTTTTTTTTTCGTGGTATTGCGACGGACAGATCAGACACTTTTGACACATTTTTGGGACCATTGACATTTATACAGCGATCCTTGCTATAAATATGCCCTGATTACTGTATAAATGTCACTGGCAGGGAAGGGGTTAACACTAGGGGCAATCAAGGGGTTAAATGTGTGTTCCCTCACTGTGTTCTAACTGTATGGGGACAGGACAGACTAGGGGAGGAGACATATGGTTGTTCCTACTTAGTAGGAACAAATGACATGTGTCCTCTCCCCTGACAGAACAGGGATTTGTGTGTTTACACACACAAATCCCCATGCTGGCTCTCGTGCCCGCGATCGTGCGTGGGAGGTGGCGACCACCGGCCAGGCACACGGGTCCCCCGCTGTGCAGCGCGTGCGCGCGCGTCAGTGTTAATTTTGGCAGCAGATTTTGTTTTAGTCTTAGGACTAAAATGGCATTTTAGTTTTAGTCCCATTTTAGTCTTCTGCAATTGCTTTAGTTTTAGTCATATTTAGTCAACTAAATCTCCAGTACATTTTAGTCGACTAAAACTAATTTAATAATCTAAAATCTAATGGGTGTAATTAAATTGTAATGCATTAGTGAACATTTCTCTACAATTTCCAAACTCATTATATACTGCTGGAGTGAAGAATCTCATATGTTATTATTTATGGTATTGAGTAGGGCTGGGAAAAAAATCGATTTTAATCTTGAATCGAGTTTTGAGTTCAAATCGATTCAGATTTGAAGAAAATCGATTTTTTTTTTTTTAGATTTAAAAAATAAATAAAATTTTTCTTTTTTTTTCCTTCAAATTTTCTATAGCAGGGCTGCAGGGGGCGTATCCGGAATGGCACTGGGCGGCGTTACCCCAATTACATCTACTCGCCGCAGCCGCCGCGAGTAGATGTAATGTAACACTAACTAACCGCAAGCCGCCGTCTGCCTACCTGATCAGCGTGTCATGCAGACAGACGGCGGCCATTGCAGTGTTCAAAAGCCGCGCCTCCCGAGTCCTCGTCATCTGTGATAGGCGGAACACTCAATTTCACAGCAGGCAGTGTTCAGCCTATCACGGACATCCGCTCATCCTCGTCTTTGTTATGAAGATGAGCGGATGTCCGTGATAGGCGGAACACTGAATGCTGGGAAATTGAGTGTTCCGCCTATCACAGATGAGGAGGAGGCGCGGCTTTTGAATACTGGAATGGCCGCCGGTGTAGCAGTAAAATCCGTATCCCATGAAAATCTGCATCAGGTACGGGCACAGTGAGGCATTGGGCACAGTGAGGCATTGGGCACAGTGAGGCATTGGGCACAGTTCAATTCAACTAAGAGTAACCACAAGATTTTTTGTTGTTTTATTAGCTAAATCCAAATACAGTATTAATAATTTGGATGTTTAGCAATCTTTGTTGCACACTGACTTTGCAGTTAGAGAAAGGGTTTGCCTTTGCAATTTTGTTTGTTGATGCACTTTAATTCATATAATTTAAAAAAAATCGAATTGAATCGTAAATCGAGTTTTTTTTATAAAAAAAATCACAGATTTTTTTGGGGGGGGAAAATCGCCCAGCCCTAGTATTGAGGTATGAACATGCAGTACAGAGAAGTGTTAATGTTCAAGTCAAATTTCAATTTAGTTTTAGTCTTAGTCTTTTGACTAAAAGTGCATTTTAGTTTTAAGCCCCGTACACACGGTCTGACTTTTGCCCAACAAACTTCGTTTGAAGCAAGTTGGACCAACAATCTGACCGTGTGTACGCTCCATCGGACAAACTTTTTTTTTTGGTTTTGTTTTCATCGTACAAAAGTTGGGTCTGCAAATGGACAAACTTTTGCCCAACAAAAGTCCGATGGAGCAAAGTCCTACCGTGTGTACAGAAAACCATAGGACTTTTGTCCGATGGACAAAACAACTAATGTTAAAATCAACCAACAATAGCAGAAGTTGACCAAAGGGTGGCGGTAAAGAGCAGAAAAACCACGTGATGTTGGAAAAAGTTTTGGGAAAGTTTGCAGAAAAGTCCTGTGGTGTGTATGCTATGGGTGTGCCCGGCCAACTCCGTTCGGACAAAAATCCACGGAAAAGTCTGATGGAAGTCCGACCGTGTGTACGAGGCTTTAGTCCCATTTTAGTCTTTTGACTAAAATGTCATTTTAATTTTAGTCATCTCAATTGTTTTAGTTTTAGTCGTATTTTAGTTGACTAAAATAATATTCATTTAGTTGACTAAAATGTTTTAGTCAATGAAATTAACACTGGCACTCGTGCCCTCTGGCAGCTCTTAAAGGGAACCCCATACCTGTACGGGGTTTCGTGCAGGGGTGCCGTTTTGCCCCCCGTAAAAAGACGTGAATTGCGCAAATCAAAAAAAAATAAATATATATATATATAATTTTTTTTTTTTTTTTTTTTTTTCTTTAAATCATTGATTTTTATTCACCCTGGTTTAGTTCCACTTCTGGCTGTTGCAAAATTTGTTGCTAGGTGACTGTGGCTGGAATTATTTGGCCTTGCCAGCACTGGTGTAATGTAAGGGCTCGCGCACACATGCTTTGCTGTCTGAAGAGCAATCTGCATTTGATTCGGTCTTCAGAGAGCATTTGAGAGGCAGTGAGGAGGCATCGTATAGCCTCATCACCACCTGCTTCAACCCCCTTGAATCCTGCAATCGCATGCAATTTACTTAAATGGGTTGTGTTCTGCAAGCTCTACGCCCACGGAAAGCACAACGGGCTATGTGTACGCTAGAGATGGTCTCTGTGTGTTCAGGATCCCACATGCCCGATCCCGCCAGGAAGCCGACACTGCACACCGCTAATCACAGGCAGTGAGACAGTTCCCGGTCCACAGCTGCACAGATCAGGAAATGTCTGTAATTAGCCGTGTGCAGTGTCGGCTTCCTGGCAGGATTGGGCATGTGGGATCCTGAACACACCCGAGCCCATTCCTAGTGTACAACCCCGGCCACTACCTTTTGCAGCTGAAGGAAGGAGTGCTTGATGATTGGTAAGCTGCAATATAATTCATTTTTGGGTTTAATACCGCTTTTAATCACTTCCGGACCACGCACGACTATATACGTTGGCACTTTGAAGAGGGATATCTCGGTTATGGCAGGTTATGGCAACTATCTCTTCAGGCGGCGGTCTGGTTTACGATAATGGTGGTCTCTGCGGCGGATTCGCCGCAAGATCACTGTTATCGGCGGCGGGAGAGGGGCCCGCGCCCTCCGCCGCTTACCGGTGCCGTCGGTAGCGGTGGAGGCGATCGGGTCCTTCTCATTGCTTGGTATGGATACGAGTGAGGGGAAGATGGCCACCCATCTCCATACCATAGCAGGGCAGAAGCGACGTCAAAACGTCACTTCCACCCATAGCTCTTAAAGGGACATTTTTTTTTCATAATTTTCTCAAATGACTTTTTTTTATTTTATTGCATTTTAGTCTAAATATGGGATCTGAGGTCTTTTTGACCCCAGATCTCATATTTAAGAGGACCTGTCATGCTTTTTCTATTACAAGGGATGTTTACATTCCTTGTAACAGGAATAAAAGTGACCCAAATTTTTTTTTCTTCAAAAAACAGTGCAAAAATAAATACGATTATTTTTTAAGCGCCCCGTCCCGACGAGCTTGCAGAAGCGAACGCATACGTGAAAACGGTGTTCAAACCACACATGTGAGGTATCGCCGCGATCGTTAGAGCGAGAGCAATAATTCTAGCCCTAGACCTCCTCTGTAACTCTACATGATCACTGACTAGGAGTTTATCAATAGATCACATCACGCAATTTTCACTTTATTAATTTCACCTCAGGGCTTATAGCCCACTTTATTGCTTATACACTTGATTCAGCAGACAGGTGTCACTGGTACAATTGTCCGATGGAGCATACAGACGGTCCGATTATCTGACAAAACATGTCCATCGGACAATTGTTGTCGGAATATCCCATCGTGTGTACGGGCCTTAAAGGGGTTGTAAAGGTTCGTTTTTTATTTTCTAAATAGGTTCCTTTAAGCTAGTGCATTGTTGGTTCACTTACCTTTTCCTTTGATTTCCCTTCTAAATGTTTTTTTTCTTTGTCTGAAATTCTCACTTCCTGTTTCTCCTCACTAAACTTCACACCATCATCCGAGCGGTGTTTAGTCAGCCAGAACAGCTTACTGAGGAGGAACAGGAAGTGAGAAATTCAGACAAAGAAAAAAAATATTTAGAAGGGAAATCTAAGGAAAAGGTAAGTGAACCAACAATGCACTAGCTAAGAGCCCATTCACACAGGGGCGTCTTTGGATCCGACTCCAAATCGCCCCAGGTCGCCCCTAGTCGCCTCAGGTCGTGCTGGCTGAAGAAATCAATGTAAGTTAATGGAGCCGTCCTTATGCACACTACTGCAGTCGCTCCGACTTCAAAAAAGGTCCCTGTACTACTTCAATCCGACTCCTAGGCGACCTGTAACCATTCATTTCAATGGGAGTCGCCTCTCACTGTCTTAATAGGAGCAACTCTCCAGGAAGAAAACATACATTTATCAGGCAAACCCCTCCCTCCCTCCTCCCTCCCACAGAGCTGATTCTTGTTTGATTGGCCACTGGAATGTCTCCTGTCCTGCAGGCAACTTGGAGTTGCCTTGTAAATAGCTCCAGGTTGCGCTGTGATTCATACTCAGGTCGTGTCTGAGTTGCCTCATAAAATCACTCTGGAAGTCGTGTTGCCCCTGTGTGAATGGGCTCTTAAGGAACCTATTTAGAAAATAAAAAACAAACCTTTACAGCCCCTTTAAGCTTCAGCCTGGCCACTGCAGCAACCTAGAGCAGTGGTTCTCAACTCCAGTCCTCAAGGCACCCCAACAGGCCATGTTTTCAGGCTTTCCATTATTTTGCATCGATGATTTGATCAGTTTCACTGCCTTAGTACCGTATTTATCGGCGTATAACACGCACCCCAAGTTTAGGAGGGAATTTTAAAGAAAAAAACTTTTAGGAGGGAAATTCAAGGAAAAAAATTTACATTTAAATGCAGCCTTGTCCATCATTGCAGCCTTACCCAGTGTCCATCATTGCAGCCTTACCCAGTGTCCATCATTGCAGCCTTGCCCAGTGTCCATCTGCAGCCTTGCCCAGTGTCCATCTGCAGCCTTGCCCAGTGTCCATCTGCAGCCTTGCCCAGTGTCCATCTGCAGCCTTGCCCAGTGTCCATCATTGCAGCCTTGCCCAGTGTCCATCATTGCAGCTTTGTCCAGTGTCCATCTGCAGCCTTGCCCAGTGCTTTTGCAGCCTTGCCAGTCTCGATTTTTAAAATTGGCGCCGATTTCCGCTGTGGAGAGGAGCGAGCGGGGCCGAGTGTACTTCGGCTAGACTCGGCTCCTCTCGCAGTCCCGCCCATCTCTGACTGTGCCGCTGACCTACAGATAGCCGAGTGTACTTCGGCTAGACTCTGCTCTGCTCACAGTCAGGGGCGGGACTGCGAGAGGAGCCGAGACTAGCCGAAGTACACTCGGCTTTCTGTATGTCAGCGGCACAGTCAGAGATGGGCGGGACTGCAAGAGGAGCCGAGTGTACTTCGGCTTCGTGTATCTCGGCTCCTCTCGCTCGTTTCAGGGAGAGGATCAGCGTATAACACGCACCCACGATTTTCCCCTAATTTTAAGGGGAAAAAAGTGCGTGTTATACGCCAATAAATACGGTAATTACCACAGCCGTTTCATCCGAGTGAAATCCTGAAAACATGACCTGTTGGGGCGCCTTGATGACTGGAGTTAAGAAACACTGACCTAGAGAAATAAATACCAAGGGTGCAAAGCCTTCTAGCATGGAAGGTCATTGGTCATTATTTTATTCCCCCTTATTGAAAAGAAGTGAGACAAACAGGCGTTTGGTATTTTTTTTTTTTTTTTTATATTGTTCATAAAAAGCAAACTTTCCAATGCAAATGTCGCAACAGTTGTTCAAAATGTACAGCAGTACAGAAAATTCTTCAGTATGAAAAAAACGAAACAATTCTTCAATGGACTTACAAATGAAGCATCAATTATAGACAATCTTATGAATAATTACATACAATGTGGTCACTTCTGTCTATATATCGTTACTGGAAAATTAAAAATAAGTGCTCACATAGGGTTGTCATCATAGTTCAATCTTCAAAGGATGTAAACAGGGACCCGGCTCTACAGTATATCTGATCTGAAATAAACTTTTTCTAACATACACCACAGTTTAAAAGAGAATACTTGCTGCACATTGTGATATGTAATAATGCAAGCCTTTGCTTGGGGCCTCTATACTTTAAAAGGAGAAGTCCAGCCTGAGCTTGTTTGGCTGGGCTTCTCATCTGGGTCACAGGAGGGCAATTCGTTTTGCTCTCCTGTGACCCGTTTTCAGCAGAGAGCGGTCTGAAGTTCGCTCTCTGCTGACATCACAGGAATCAATCCAGGCACCGCGTCATCCTAACAATGGAAGTCGGGATCTGCCAGGTGCCTGGACTGACACCCGTCTCAGCCAGCCGCTGAGAGCCTGAGACGACCGCTCCCCACCCCTCCACAGCTCAGCGCTCCAATGAGCGTGGAGGAGCAGAGCAGAGAGCTGCTGATTGACAGTCAGCAGCTCTCCGCTTGGGGAGCTGTGAGAACCGAGCCATCGGTGGTGTTCGGTGGCTCGGTTCTCAGTGTAGAAGCGCCGGGGGAGATACACTATATTGGCATCGCCTACCTTTACACGCACATGAACTTTAATGGCATCCCAGTCTTAGTCCGTAGGTTTCCATATTGAGTTGTCCCCCGCTTTGCAGCTATAACAGCTTCAATTCTTCTGGGAAGGCTGTCCACAAGGTTTAGGAGTGTGTCTATAGGAATCTTTGACCATTCTTCCAGAAGCGAGGTCAGGCACTGATGTGGATGAGAAGGCCTGGCTCACAGTCTCCGCTCTAATTGATCCCAAAGGTGTTCTGTCGGGTTGAGGTCAGGATTCTGTGCAGGCCAATCAAGTTGCTCTACCCCAAACTAGCTCATTAATGTCTTTATGGACCTTGCATTGTGCACTGGTGCGCCAGTTACGTTGGAGCAGGAAGGGGTCATCCCCAAACTGTTCCCACAAAGTTGGGAGCATGAAATTGTCCCAAATGTCTTGGTATGTTGATGCCTTAAGAGTTCCCTTCAATGGAACTAAGGGGCCAAGCCCAACCCCTGAAAAACAACCCCACACCATAATCCCCCTCCACCAAAGGATTTGGACCAGTGCACAAAGCAAGGTCCATAAAGACATGGATGAGCGAGTTTGGGGTGGAGTAACTTGACTGGCCTGCACAGAGTCTTGACCTCAACCCCATAGAACACCTTTGGGATGAATTAGAGCGGAGACTGTGAGCCAGGCCTTCTCATCCAACATCAGTGCCTGACCTCACAAATGCGCTTCTGGAAGAATGGTCAAACATTCCCATAGACACTCCTAAACCTTGTGGACGGCCTTCCCAGAAGAGTTGAAGCTGTTATAGCTGCAAAGGGTGGACCAACTCAATATTGAACCCTACGGACTAAGACTGGGATGCCATTAAAGTTGATGTGCGTGTAAAGGCAGGTGTCCCAATACTTTTGGCAATATAGTGTATATGAGAATGGGTTTCAGTTCCAGATTTACGAAGGCTGCTCTCTGTCAACCGGGGTGTTCCTGGCGACCCTTGGAGCATATATAAAATGATAAGAGCAACACAAATCAAGGACAAGTCCAGGAAAAGTCTATTGATCACAACAAAAAGGTTGGAAGAAACCAGCATGGCGTTTCCAGGACTTGCAAATCCTCCTTCAGCAAATCAAATCTGATGAAGGGGTCCTGGAAACGTGAGGCTCCAAAACACGCAGGTTGCCTTCCGAGCTCTTGTTGTGATCATGATCCATAACCTTTCCCTGGACTTCTCCTCAATTTGTGGTGCTCTCATCCTTTTATATAGACTTTATGGTTTGCTTGGGGTATCCCCAGGAACACCCCAGTTGACAGAGAGCAGCCTTCTTAAAGGGTTAGTTCACCTTTAACAACAACTGCCTATGCAGATAAGGGCAGATAGATAAAAGCAAACTGTGCAGCTTTGACCAAAATGCAAATTGCTTTAGGTGTTGGCAATTTACATACCTCCTGAAACCTGACTGGAAAACTCCTAGGACATTGCTATGAGACTCCTAGCTGTTAAAGTGATATAAAAGTCAATTATTATATATTTTTTAAAATAACAAACATGTTATACTTACCCGCTCTGTGCAGTGGTTTTGCACAGAGCAGACCGGATCCTGGGTTCAGCTGCTGGCGCTCCTGGCTTCACCCTCCCACAGCTTACTGTGGGGACACCTGAGCAGGCTTGCTCCCAAGCTGCTGCTCTGCATGTCCATTTAGACACAGAGCCACAACCCGTCCCCACACCTACCACCCCCCCCCCCTTTTTCCCATTGGTTCACTAGCTGTGATTGACAATGGCTCCCGCTGCTGTCTCAGCCAATGAGGAGGGAGAGTCCCCCGAGAGCCAAGACTCTTGTGCACAATGCTGGATCAAGATGGGGCTGTAGTATGCATAGAATGCATGAAGGTAAAAAACTTTGAGCCTTTAGAACCACTTTAATGTTTACCGTCCCAGGAGTAAGCTCTCAAATGCTGAGCTCAGAGCTACTGCATCAAGGAAGAGGAAGCACATGTCAGGAGGTTTGAATTAGAGAAAGAGCTCTCTATTGTGATGGTGAACAGGAACAGCTAGGCATCTCTTAGCAACATCCTAGGAGTGTTCCAATCAGGCTTCATAGGGTACGTAAATGGCCTACACCTATAGCAAGGGAATTGCAGTGGAGCCTCAGTTTATGAGTAACGCGGTTAACGAGCATTTTGAAAGACGACCAATTTTTTTTCTTTTTTACTCGGTTTGCGAGTGTTGTCTCGCAAAACGAGCAGAATTCAAGCTAATGGGGCCTGCAGTACCGCATTTGGCCTGAGGTTGGGGGGGCGCCAGAGCCAATCGGAGCCGTTCGGAAATAATCTGTTCCCAGGTGTTTGAGGTCAGCCAAGCTGTCCTCAGGCCTTCCGACCGTTTCTGAGGCTCTCCGGTGCCACCACCCACCTCTGGCCACATGCGGTATTGCATGCCATTGAAGTCAATGCGGCACAAATTATTTTAGTTTCCATTGACTTCTATGGGGAAACTCGCTTTGATATGCGAGTACTTTGGATTACGAGCATTCTCCTGGAACGGTTCGAAATCCGAGGGTCAGCTTGATTTTATCTACAGCTGTCCCTTATCTGCAAAGGCAGTTTTTTGGTAAGGGTGAACTAAGCTTTAAAATATGGAGTTTGACCCATTTTCATTCACATTTGGGTCCAGTGACCTACCAACACATTTTTGAGGGTTTATTCCAGAAGAACAAACTTTCAGCTTAGCTAAGTATTCACTGTCACACATTGGAACCATGGCTGTCTGTCTCACTATGGCAGTGATGGTGAACCTTGGCACCCCAGATGTTTTGGAACTACATTTCCCATGATGCTCCACTACACTGCAGAGTGCATGAGCATCATGAGAAATATAGTTCCAAAACATCTGGGGTGCCAAGGTTTGCCATCACTGCTCTATGGTATACAGATCGTTCTGCAGGCTTTACAATGAAGACGGATCCGTAGCTGAAGGACCTTACATAATGTTCTTCAGTTACGGCTCCATGTCAGTTCAGGTGACTGCAGATCTCATTATGCTGAGTGGTCCTGCAACTCACAGATAACTTCAAGAACTGGTAAAAAGTCTCCAACCCAAGAACAAAACTTTTATATATGGCACCTTATCAGTCTTTTGATATAGTGGTTTCCAGCCTATTCTCTCTATTTATTCCACCAGAAGATCCTGCCAGGAACACTTTCTGTTCTAGGATGCCAACGCTCACTGACAGTACTACATCTATGGAGAAGCCAGTTTATCACCCTAGACTGGTTGCTCCTGATTTGGACTACAGATCACCTCCTCTCCTTCCCTCCATAACAGAGGAGTAGATGTTCTGTAGCCCAGTGGTCATCAACTCCTGTCCTCAGGGCCCACTAACAGGCCAGGTTTGCCAAGATAACTGAAATACATCACAGGTGAGATCATTTGCTGCTCAGTGATTGCAGTATTCTAGTCTGCATCTGCCCAAGGTAATACATAAAACCTGGCCTGTTAGTGGGTCCTGATGACCACTGCTGTAGCCCACAGAGAAAACTGGAAACAATGCTTACCAATAAGAGCAGACAGCATAGAACGTTATAAGCTCACTAGATCTCAAACAAGAAAAGATAATTGTTAGGGTTTCCATACATTTTAGGTTCTCATATGTAATCAGTGATTGAAATTACCATATATACTCGAGTATAAACCGACCCGAATATAAGCCGAGGCACCTAATTTTACTACAAAAAACTGGGAAAACGTATTGACTCGAGTATAAGCCTAGGGTGTCCATCTGCATGCCTCACTGTGTCCATGTGCATGCCTCACTGTGCCCATACGTCACTGTGCCCATACGTCACTGTGCTGATGCCCCACTGTGCCCATGCCTCACTGTGCCCATGCCTCACTGTGCCCATGCCTCACTGTGCCCATGCCTCACTGTGCCCATGCCTCACTGTGTCCATGCCTCACTGTGCCCATGCCTCACTGTGCCCATGCCTCACTGTGCCCATGACTAGACTTATGTTTAACATGGGAGTCTATGGAAGGGGTGCCGGCTTTGAAAAAAATCGGTGCTCCCGGCTGTAGGTCCCCCGGACAACAAACTTTGCACACTTGTAGAGGAGAACTGAATCTACATGTGTGCCAAGTTTGGGGTCCAGGGGACCTACGGCCGGCCGGTACCGGGTCCCCAAAATCCAGGAGATCAGGCGCAAAAAGGTGTCTCGAGTATAAGCCGTGGGGGCATTTTCAGCACAAAAAATGTGCTGAAAAACTCGGCTTATACTCGAGTATATACGGTAAAAGAAAAAATACACTTTATATTTCACTTCAACTTAAAGTAGCCACAGGTCCACTTTAAGGGCTTGTTCACACTTGCTTCAATTGCTGTGGCATTGGACACGCTTTTTTTTTTTTTTAAAGCACTCTGAATGCCAATCAAAGCTCTGGTCACTAAATAAAATGGTAAGCTTACAGTGCCGTTCACACGTTGCGTTTGCTTTGGTTTAAAAATTATACTCTGTCACATTCTTGGTGCCACAAAGCGTCTCCACAGCCTCCATAGGAGTCTATGACAATGCTTACTAACAGCACCTGCAGCTTTTGAGAGGCTTTTATTCAGAGTTAGCTTTGTCTTGTTTTGGAGGTATTGCAGGTATGAGATGCAGGATGCATTGGGAAACCAACTAGCGAACCGGAAAGACTTCATCGGCAGTAATTTCTGGTTCATGTGTATATATTCCAGGAGTGTCTGGTGTGTAGTGTGGAGCGGCAGGAAGGCGAGCAGGATCCGGACTGAAGCAAAGCAACTAGCAGACAGCTCATGTGATCTGCAACATGGGAACGCTATAGAAGTAGGTGAACAGGACTGGAGAGTGAGGACTGAGCAGTGGAGGATCAGCAGAGCTGGGGGACCGGAGCAAGAGAAACCAGCAGATGTCACACGTGGTGCGCAGTATGGGAGCAATATTGTGGGAGGTGAACAGGGACTGGAGAGAGAGGGTCAGAAAACAGGAGGGTCAGCAGAGCTGGGGGTTTCTACTGAGTGGGGGATTAGCAGAGCTGGAATCTACGACTGAGTGAGGGATCAGTAGAGTTGGCGGTTACTACTGAGCGGGGGATCAGCAGAGCTTAGCGTTACAACTGAGTGAGGGATCAGCAGAGCTGGGAGTTACTACTGAGTGGGGGGTCAGCAGAGCTGGGAGTTACTACTGAGTGGGGGGTCAGCAGAGCAGGGAGTTACTACTGAGTGGGGGGTCAGCAGAGCAGGGAGTTACTACTGATTGGGGGATCAGCAGAGCTGGGGTTACTACTGAGTGGGGGATCAGCAGAGCTGGGAGTTACTACTGAGTGAAGGACCAGCAGAGCTGGGAGTTACTACTGAGTGGGGGATCAGCAGAGCTGGGGTTACTACTGAGTGGGGGATCAGCAGAGCTGAGAGTTACTACTGAGTGAAGGACCAGCAGAGCTGGGGGTTACTACTGAGTGGGGGGTCGGCAGGGCTGGGAGTTACTACTGAGTGGGGGGTCGGCAGAGCTGGGAGTTACTACTGAGTGGGGGATCAGCAAAGCTGGGAAGTACTACTGAGTTGGGGATCAGCAGAGCTGGGGGTTACTACTGAGTGGGGGGGTCAGCAGAGCTGGGAGTTACTACTGAGTGAGGGATCAGCAGAGCTGGGTGTGAGTGGGGGATCAGCAGAGCTGAGAGTTACTACTGAGTGGGGGGATCAGCAGAACTGGGGTTACTACTGAGTGGGGGATCAGCAGAGCTGGGGTTACTACTGAGTGGGGGGATCAGCAGAGCTGGGGGTTACTACTGAGTGGGGGATCAGCAGAGCTGGGAGTTACTACTGAGTGGGGGGATCAGCAGAGCTGGGGGTTACTACTGAGTGGGGGATCAGCAGAGCTGGGAGTTACTACTGAGTGGGGGGATCAGCAGAGCTGGGGGTTACTACTGAGTGGGGGATCAGCAGAGCTGGGAGTTACTACTGAGTGGGGGGATCAGCAGAGCTGGGGGTTACTACTGAGTGGGGGATCAGCAGAGCTACCGAGTGGGGCATCAATTGATAATCAACACACACAGGGCATTTGCCAAGCTTCATTAAAGATTAAAAAAAGCATCAAAAACACATAAAAAAACAAGTGTAAACCAGCCCTTTGTGCTGAAGAAACATAAACTAGGGAAAAAGAAGACTTGTTTTATTTGGGTCCGAAGTAAGAACTGTCCTTGCCGCCTATAATGACCAATCAGAATATCCCTTTGCCAGTGCATTATGAAAGAAATAAATTAAGAACAGAACAGCTGTCTACAGGCATTAGTGATATTACTAACACAGAAGATTCCACTACTGATATGATGTGTTACATTCCAAGTTTTGATTTTCTTCACTGCAGTTTGGAGTTGGAGAGCCAGGGGCCCCATTGGTTTCTACAAGCGGGGGCCCCATTTTCAATAATCACCCCCGATGCCCCATTTGTCTAGCAAGGAAGATATTTGCACTTTAGTAGGAGACGGAGCTTCCTTTTTATTCTACTACATCAGTATTGCAAGGAAAATGAACCAAGTACATCTAGAACTCCAGTGCCCACCCTGCGGCCCGAGGTTCCTTGGGTCACCACTGTGCAGGAACCAGCGTTGGAAGGGAGAGTTTTCATTTGTAAAGAACAAGAATATAATTCAACATTTATTTCAGATGTACATTGGATGTTTGTACTGAAATATAGTACCAAAGCAACCGGTAATATACACTAGATTACCAAAAGTATTGGGACACCTGCCTTTACACGCACATGAACTTTAATGGCATCCCAGTCTTAGTCTTTAGGGTTTAATATTGAGTTGGCCCACCCTTTACAGCTATAACAGCTTCAACTCTTCTGGAAAGGCTGTCCACAAGGTTTAGGAGTGTGTCTATGGGAAAGTTTGACCATTCTTCCAGAAGCGCATTTGTGAGGTCAGGCACTGATGTTGGAAGAGAAGGCCTGGCTCACAGTCTCCACTCTAATTCATCCCAAAGGTGTTCTATCAGGTTGAGGTCAGGACTCTGTGCAGGCCAGTTCTGTTCCTCCACCCCAAACTCACTCATCCACACTATAATGCTAAAAGTAATGGGTCACCCCTCCAAATCATTTGGTAGAGGGGGGATTATGGTGCGGGGTTGTTTTTCAGGAGTTGGGCCCCTTAGTTCCAGTGAAGGGAACTCTTAAGGCGTCAGCATACCAAGACATTTTGGACAATTTCATGCTCCCAACTTTGTGGGGACAGTTTGGGGATGACCCCTTTCTGTTCCAACATGACTGCGCACCAGTGCACAAAGCAAGGTCCATAAAGACATGGATGAGCAAGTTTGGGGTGGAGGAACTTGACTGGCCTGCACAGAGTCCTGACCTCAACCAGATAGAACAGCTTTGGGATGAATTAGAGTGGAGACTGCGAGCCAGGCCTTCTTGTTCAACATCAGTGCCTGACCTCATGTGCTTCTGGAAGAATGGTCAAACATTCCCATAGACACACTCCTAAACCTTGTGGACGGCCTTCCCAGAGGAGATGAAGCTGTTATAGCTGCAAAGGGCGGGCCAACTCAATATGAACCCTACGGACTAAGGCAGTGATGGTGAACCTTGGCACCCCAGATGTTTTGGAACTACCGTATATACTCGAGTATAAGCCGAGTTTTTCAGCACATTTTTTTGTGCTGAAAATGCCCCCTCGGCTTATACTCGAGTCACCTTTTGCGCCTGATCTCCCGAAATTTGGGGACCCGGTACCGGCTGGCCGTAGGTCCCCTGGACCCGAAACTTGGCAAACATATAGCCCCATTTCTTCTCTATATGTGTGCAAAGTTTTTTGTCTGGGGGACCTACGGCCGGGGAGCACTGATTTTTCAAAGCTGGGCACCCCTTCCATAGACTCCCATGTTAAACGTCAGTCTAGTCATGGGCACAGTGAGGCATGGACACAGTGAGGCATGGGTACAGTGAGGCATGCACATGGACACAGTGAGGCATGGACACAGTGAGGCATGGGTACAGTGAGGCATGCACATGGACACAGTGAGGCATGGACACAGTGAGGCATGGACACAGTGAGGCATGGACACAGTGAGGCATGCGCATGGACACAGTGAGGCATGCGCATGGACACAGTGAGGCATGGGCATGGACACAGTGAGGCATGGACATGGACACAGTGAGGCATGGACATGGACACAGTGAGGCATGGACATGGACACAGTGAGGCATGGACATGGACACAGTGAGGCATGGACATGGACACAGTGAGGCATGGACATGGACACAGTGAGGCATGGACATGGACACAGTGAGGCATGGAAACAGTGCGACATGGGCACAGTGAGGCATGGGCACAGCGAGGCATGGGCACAGTGAGGCATGGACATGGACACAGTGGTGCATGCAGATGGACACCCTAGGCTTATACTCGAGTCAATACGTTTTCCCAGTTTTTTGTGGTAAAATTAGGTGCCTCGGCTTATATTCGGGTCGGCTTATACTCGAGTATATACAGTACATTTCCCATGATGCTCATGCACTCTGCAGTGTAGTGGAGCATCATGGGAAATGTAGTTCCAAAACATCTGGGGTGCCAAGGTTCACCATCACTGGACTAAGGGGTTGATTTACTAAAGGCAAATCCACTTTGCACTACAAGAGGAAGTGCAGTCGCTTTAGATCTGAGGGGAAGATCTGAAATGAGTTGTACATCCAAATCATGTACAAGCAAAAATACCCCCCTCGGGTCTACAGCAACTGCACTTCCAAGTGCACTGGTAGTGCAAAGTGGATTTGCCTTTAGTAAATAAACCCCTAAGACTGGGTTGCCATTAAAGTTAATGTGCGTGTAAAGGCAGGCGTCCCAATACTTTTGGTAATATAGGTGGAGATCTGCGTCATTCTGAAGGGCAACATTAAAAAGCATATGGTTTTGAAAACAGATAAAGCCAGTAGCAGCTAGACACACATAAAAAGATACTAAGTAGACAATCCCTTTAATTCATGGGGTGGCCCCTTCTCACAGTATGATGCATTTAAATAACTATACAAAAGTGCTTAACCAAAAGTATGGGGTGCAAAATCAGCACCATCTTTTTGTATGACATGTACTAAAATATACATAAAAAACTAAAAATACCGACACCTCTTAATGACAGAGGCATTGAAGGATCAAGCAGTCCAGTAAGATCTGCCCTCTACAATCACTTAAAAGCAAAAAATACATCGGCACACATACTGTACATCTGGATCATTAAAGCAATATTACATACAACTGGACAAAAAAAGAGACTTTGCTTTTCCAAAAAAGTGCTTCTTAAATTAGGCATGGAACACCAACTGTACAAACAACCGGGACACAGCGGCGAACGCTTTCGCGACTTATTTTATAAATGATCGTGCCGCTCCGGGAGACGGATTAAACTGATGCAAACTGCAGCTTTACAAAAAAATGACGCTCCTTACCAAAATTAGCAACTGGCCAGCATACACCCAGACAGAAATACTTGGTCTGCGCGGAGTTTCCCTTTCATTTTACCAACTTCATGGAGACCTATTGCCATATGTTGAACTCGCCCATCAACATTTTAAAGAGGACCGGTCACATTTCTTTGCCCAACAGCTTGATAATACATAACCGTGATACTGAGCACTTGAGTGAAGTCTTGTGGTTCTCTGTGCCCTCCGTTGCGCAGTGCAGGGTTTTTCTTTTATCCTGGTGCCCAGTATTTAAATATGGCTGACTAATGCAAGGAGGGAGGAGAGCCATGTGCTTAAACTTTGCAGAGATCTCAAACTGGCGGCCCTCCAGCTGTTGCGAAACTACAAGTCCCATCATTCCTCTGCCTGTGGCAGTCATGCTTGTAACCGTCAGCCTTGCAATGCCTCATGGGACTTGTAGTTTCGCAACAGCTGGAGGGCCGCCAGTTTGAGACCCCTGGCTTAAAGTGTTACTAAACCCAGGACTCTGCATTCATTATATCTTCTCTCCCACAGTACACAGAACATGGAAATGCAATCGTTTTAATTTCCTTTTCGTATCAGCAGTATAGAGCACTCCTGTGACTTCTATCAGTGTCTGGTTAAAGCTTGTAGGAGGAGTTTTCATTCTCCTCTGACTGTCCTATGAGGCTGCAGGACCCTTGACCCTCTGTTTGGACAGTGCTGATTGGCCCTGTGCCGATCACATGCACCCTCCCAAGAAAAAAAAAAAAAAACTCTCTAGCAATACACACCAAACTGAGCATGTGCAGCCTGCCCCCTAGCCTCTGTACTATCAGGAGATGGATTGGGGACAATGAAAGAAGGGGAGGAGAGAAAAACAGGATCAAACAGCCTTTTGTACACAATGCAGAGGATTAACCACTTAGGCTCCACAGTGAGTATAACAAGCATGCCTTACTGCATATACAGACTGATTTTACTGTTGTGGGTTTAGTAACACTTTAAGTATTCAGCAAAACAAAAGTCTGAATAATATTGCTGCTTAAACAGTGGAAAAGAAAGCAAACAAAATGAATACATATATAAGAATTGTTTTACCCGTCAAAGGATTTGTATTCTGTTCAGCCAGTCTTATGATTCCCACACCCCTACTATAGCATAGCAAGTAGGATGATGTCCGTATTTACTGATTTACACCTATCTGCTTACTGGACTGTGAATCAATACTGAAGCAATTCTGATTCATGGTCCAATAGGCACAACCTTTAGGCAGGTAAAACAGGTCACTTATTGCAAGGGTAGGCAACCTCCCCACTCTAGCTGTGGTGAAACTACAAGTCCCATGAGACACTGCTAGACTCAGGCATGCCTCCCAGAGGCATGATGGGATTTGTAGTTTCACCACAGCTGCAGTGCCATGTTTGCCTACCTCTGACCTACCAGGTTCACAAGCGTTCAGCTGTTTGCCTAAAATTCCACTTAAATTACATGACAGGTTCTCCTTGTAATACAAAAATATACATTTAAGCCCTGCTACCGATCATCCATATTCCACCTGTATTTGGGGAAAAAAATATGCCTTTGCTGATAGATCGCTCATCATTCTGGATCTAATAAATGGGAATAATCCACCAACATGGGGTGAAGTCGCCGCATTCCACTCTTCTCCATCTTGAAAATGGTATGTGCAGTAAGCGTTGCTAATAGGCATTGTTCGCAGTCCTGTTAACCTCAGACCTGTGACTTGACCGTCTGAGTGCCAAAGTTCTGGCTTACTGCTGATAGTTTCCATACTGACCCTGTAAGGAGAGAACATTATTTATTTCATAACATAGAACAGAATTCTATATTTCTTAACAGCCAATCAAAGATTATCTTTTTTTTTTCTGTCTAGTCTAGAAAAAAACTATTAAATACAAATTAGTTGTTGCTACTTTATGTGCATATAATGACTTTAAAAGAGACTTTGTCACTTTGGGTCTCATGCACACAGGTGGTTTGGCCCATCAGCGTCAATTTTCGCCATATTGGGTGCATGGGAGGCACATATAAAGCAATCGGCCTCGCTATGACAAGCTGCAATATGCAGAGGCTGGATGCTGTACTGGGCCCTAAGCACGGGGAAAGCCCTAAATGTGAGTGCCGGTACAGTGTCCTGCCACGGCGTATTTCAGCCTGTTATAGATTATGGCAGGCTGATGGCAGGAAAGCTGGATGATAGAGTTGTGCCTCCCAGGAAGCCCAAACATACAGGATTTGATACTGATAGGCCCAATTATTCATGTGCATGTAGCCTTACCCGGAATGGGCAAAGTGTCCCTTGACAGCCCACAATCTGACTCATTTATACTCATTTTGGCTGCTCAAGCCCAAACACTGTCTCTTGGGAGAAGGTCTCATGCTCCACAATACCTGAAAGCACCACTTATAAAAGGTGCTTCAGTTGGGCAATGGAGCAGTTGGGCAGTGCAGAGAAAGGGAGTATAAGTGGGTTTGGGAGACAAAGTATTATGCCGCGTACACACGACCATTTTTCATGACGAGAAAAATGCAATTTTTTAATTTGGTCATTAAAAACGATCGAGCATTTTTTGCGACGTGAAAAATGGGCATTAAAAATTTGGAACATGCTCTATTTTTTTTTCGCCGTTTTTCTCGTCGTGAAAAACGCCCGTGTGTAGGCTTTAACGACGTGAAAAAAATGTGCATGCTCATAAGCAAGTTATGAGACGGGAGCGCTCATTCTGGTAAAACTAGCATTCAGAATGGAGATAGCACATTCGTCACGCTGTAACGGACTGAAAAGCATGAGGCTGAAAAGCGCAAATCGTCTCTCAAACTTTACTAACTCGAGGATCAGCAAAAGCAGCCCAAAGGGTGGCGCCATCCGAATGGAACTTCCCCTTTATAGTGCCGTCGTACGTTTTGTACGTCACTGCGCTTTGCTCGAGCGTTTTTTTTCACGATAGTGTGTAGGCAAGGCAGGCTAGAGAAGAATCACGTCGAGAAAAACTTTGTTTTTTTCAATGACATTAAAAACGGTCGTGTGTACGCGGCATTAGAGTTTCTTGATGGTCCACTGTCGGACTTAATAATACTCAACTTAGCTGTTCAGGCCTGAGCACTGCATCCTGGGAGATGGTTTCACCATGCCCAGAAGAACCAGGTATGATGGAGATTCAACAGAGCAATGAAGCAATAGGTCAGTGTGATGAAGGAGAGAATAAGTAGGTAGGGGAGTATCTTGATAGCCCACCCCCTGACCCATGACGTTTTGGCTGCTCAAGCCTAAGCACTGCATCCTGGGAGAAAGCCCCATGCTTCACCATACCTAGAAGAACCAGATATGATGGTGTTAAAACGTGTCAGCCCCTGTTTTAACTCACTGTCATGTAATTAATAAAGCATCTGCAAGGATTTTCGGAGTTGCCGGCTCTATCATTTGTTAGATGATAGTGCTTCAGCTGAACAATGGAGCAAAAGGGCATTGTATTGAAAAAGAGAATAAGTGGGTTGGGGAGGTAAAATGACACAGTCTCTTTATAGCCCACCCCCTAACCCATTTATACTCACCTTGGCTGCTCAGACCCTAACATTGTCTCCCGGGAGAAGGTCTCATGCTCCACAACTTATGATGGTGCTTCAGTTGAGCAATAGAGCAGTGAGTCAATGCAGAGAAGGAGAGTAAGGCCCCTTTCACACGGGACGGATCCATTATGATCCGCCCTGTGAACCTCCGTTTGCTCAGCGGGGATCGCCGTGTTGATCCCCGCTGAGCCGGCGGATGACAGGGCGGTCCCTGCACACTGTGCAGGGACCGCCCTGTCAGATCTCCCCTCTCCTCTATGGGGGGATCGGATGAACACGGACCGTCTGTCCGTGTTCATCCAATCCGCTCTGCAGACAGATTGAAAAATACGATTTTCCTCCGTCTGCAGAATCAGAGGATTGCGGACACGGATGAGATCGGGTGTCAGCGGATGTTCATCCGCTAACACCTGTGATCTCATAGGGACCATTGCATGTCCCTTTTTCATCCGTAAACAGATGGATTAAAAAGCGGACATACGTCCGCAGGTGTGAAAGGGGCCTAAGAGTGGGTTTGGGAGACAAAGTGTTAGAGTCTCATGATGGCCCACCGCCTGACTCATTTAAACTTATCTTGGCTGTTTTGGTCTGGGTACTGCATCCTGGGAGAAGATCCCATGCTCCACCATGGTCTCCAACCAGGTATGATGAAGCTTCAACTGAGCAATGAAGCAGTAGGAGAAGGGGAGAAAAAGTGGGCTGGGGAGGCAAAATTATAGTCTCTTGATAGCCCACCCCTGACCCATTTATACTCATCTTGGCTGCTTAAGCCTGGGCACTGCATCCTGGGAGAAGGTCCCAAGCTCCACCATGCCCAGAAGACATCCTGGGAGAAGGTCCCAAACTCCACCATGCCCAGAAGACATCCTGGGAGAAGGTCCCAAACTCCACCATGCCCAGAAGACATCCTGGGAGAAGGTCTCAAACTCCAACATGCCCAGAAGACATCCTGGGAGAAGGTCCCAAACTCCACCATGCCCAGAAGACATCCTGGGAGAAGGTCCCAAACTCCAACATGCCCAGAAGACATCCTGGGAGAAGGTCCCAAACTCCACAATGCCCGGAAGACATCCTGGGAGAAGGTCTCAAACTCCACCATACCCAGAAGACATCCTGGGAGAAGGTCTCAAACTCCACCATGCCCAGAAGACATCCTGGGAGAAGGTCCCAAACTCCACCATGCCCAGAAGACATCCTGGGAGAAGGTCCCAAACTCCAACATGCCCAGAAGACATCCTGGGAGAAGGTCCCAAACTCCACAATGCCCGGAAGACATCCTGGGAGAAGGTCTCAAACTCCACCATACCCAGAAGACATCCTGGGAGAAGGTCCCAAACTCCACCATGCCCAGAAGAACCAGGTATGATGGTGCTTCAATGGAGAAATTAAGCAGCAGGGCAGTGTGATGTTGACAATCAGTGGGTTGACCCATTTATACACATCTTGGCTGCACAAACCTGAACACTGCATCCTGGGAGAAGGTCTCATGCTCCAACTTGCCCA
This sequence comes from Rana muscosa, assembly GCA_029206835.1. NCBI lineage: Eukaryota > Metazoa > Chordata > Amphibia > Anura > Ranidae > Rana > Rana muscosa. The sequence goes on along the minus strand of CM055128.1, from coordinate 291,364,126 downwards.
GAAGAACCATGATGGAGCTTCAACTGAGCAATGAAGCAGTAGGTCAGTGTGATGAAGGAGAATATCATTGGGTTGGGGAGGCAAAATGACAGTCTCTTGATAGCCCACCCTCTGACCCATTTATACTAAAACTTGGCTGCTCAGGCCCAAACACTGTCTCCTGGGAGAAGGTCTCAATCTCCACAACTTATGATGGCGCTTCAGTTGAGCAATGGAGCAGTGGGCCAGTGCAGAGAAGGAGGATATGAATGGTTTGGGAGGCAAAGTGACAGTCTCAGTTTAGAATTTCTAATCTTACCTCGCCATAACCGTATGGCCTCTGTTGCTGGGCTGAGGATGCTGTCTGGGGTGTCCGGTAGCTGGAGTATGGCTGGCTCTGGCCTTGCTGGTAGGTGGAATATTGCGAGGAAGAGCCTTGTGCTGGAACTGAGAAGAAGAACATATGTTGAATGTTATATAAAATGTGCAGCACGGTATATACCGTTTACTCCCTTTTTCTCATAATGTACTGTTCCCCACCCCCAGCCGCCCCTAAGTCTTATTCTCACCTGTACCTGATCCAGCAATGCAGGAGCATGGAGTTTACTTCGCATTAGTGAGATTAGCTCAGGAAATTTTGACAGGCTCCATGGCTACAGTATGTGGGTGATATCTTGCTGGATTGGGACAGGTGAACCTAGGACTAATGCTGCGTACACACGTTCGGAATTTCTGACGGAAAAAGTCAGACGGAATTTTTTCATCGTATATCCTAAACGTGTGTATGCCCCATCTGACTTTTTCTGTCGGAAATTCCGACGGAGTTAGAAAGAGAACTCTTTTTCTTCTTATTCCGTTCATCTGGATGTAATTCCGACGGATTAAAAACCACGCATGCTCAGAATCAAGTCGACGCATGCTCGGAAGCATTGAACTTAATTTTTCTCGGCTCGTCGTAGTGTTGTACGTCACCGCGTTTTTGACGGTTGGAATTTGGTGTGACAGTGTGTATGCAAGCAGCTTGAACGGGATTCCGTCGGGAAAACCCATCTGAGTTTATTCCGACGGAAAATCCGACCGTGTGTACAAGGCATTAGTAGAAGAGGGGACTGTCAATGCAAGTACATGTTAAAGGGGTTGTAAAGGTTTGTTTTTTATTTTCTAAATAGGTTCCTTTAAGCTCGTGCATTGTTGGTTCACTTACCTTTTCCTTCGATTTCCCTTCTAAATGTTTTTTTTTCCCTTTGTTTTCTTTGTCTGAAGTTCTCACTTCCTGTTCCTCCTCAGTAAGCTGTTCTGGCTGACTCAACACCACTCCAATGATGGTGTGAAGTTTACTGAGGAGGAACAGGAAGTGAGAAATTCAGACAAAGAAAAAAAACATTTAGAAGGGAAATTGAAGGAAAAGGTAAGTGAACCAACAATGCACTAGCTTAAAGGAACCTATTTGGAAAATAAAAAACGAACCTTTACAACCCCTTTAAAGCTCAGGATCCCTGTAAACAAATGGGAAAGCAGAAGAAAAGAAGGGGTACAGTGGAAAGTGGTATCAGAACCAGATTTGGACTTTAAGTACGAATGCGAAAGTGTTTTCCTTTACATTGACTAAATGCTCTCCAGGTGTCAGTGATTCAGACCTGGAGCACCAGAGGATCTCCCTATTACAGTGATGCATTTATGCTGATTCCAATTCCATTTTTCACCTTCCATGTTTAAGGCGTCGTTCACACGAGCGGGCAGGGATCGGTAAAACCAAGCAGTTAAGTCAGGGTCTTACCGCCCGCCTGAACACTGACATTGACCCGATGCCACGGTCAAAGTAAATACTAAACAGCATGTCACATTTGATGGGTGATGCTGCCACCAAACACGACTAATACAAGTCTATGGGGCCGCGCCACCACCGAGTGCAATGCATGCGATAGTGTGGAATTTACAGAATTAAATCAGTGATCCAAACATCCCCCCCCCTCTTCAGAGGGCACCTTAAAGTGGTTGTAAACCCTTTACAACCACTTTAACCTACAGGTAAGCCTAGATTAAGGCTTACCTGTAGGTGCTTGAAATATCTCCCAGACCTGCACGGTCTAGGGCAAGGCTTGACAACTTTGCTTGGTATCTAGGAGCCAGCTAAAAAAGTTAGGAGCCAGGTTTTTTTTTTTAATGACCGATGCGTGCAGAAGCGAACGCATACGTGAGTAGCGCCCGCATATGAAAGCAGTGTTTAAACCACACATGTGAGGTATCGCCGCGATCGGTAGAGCGAGAGCGATAATTCTAGCCCTAGACATCCTCTGTAACTTAAAACCTGCAACCTGTAGAATTTTTTAAATGTTGCCTATGGAGATTTTAAAGGGTAAAAGTTTGTCGCCATTTCACGAGCGGGCGCAATTTTGAAGCGTGACATGTTGGGTATCAATTTACTCGGCGGACCATTATCTTTCACAATATAAAAAAAAAAATTTGGCTAACTTAACTGTTGTCTAATTTTTTCATTTAAAAAAGTGTATTTTTTTTCTCAAAAAAGTGCGCTTGTAAGACCGCTGCGCAAATACGGTGTGACAGAAAGTATTGCAACGACCGCCATTTTATTCTCTAGGGTGTTAGAATAAAAAATATATATAATGTTTGGGGGTTAACTTCTAAGTAAAGGGAAGGAGATGGGCGCCCAGTGAAACAGGCAAGCATAGCTGGTTGTCTTGTCATACCAACGGCCACCACAAGAGGGCGCCAGATTACAGAATGAATCATAGGCCTGCAGAAGGCCGCAAAGCCGCGGCCTTAAATACCGGCCAGGGCGGCCCGACGAGATTGCGCGATCGCGCGCGCGGGGGGGGGGGGGTTAGAGGCGCACGGAGACACAGGAAACCTCAGCTGTGCTGCCACAGGCGTCAGGTCGCTAATTCTAGTCGCATTTGCGACCTGGCGCCCAGGTTTTGTCGAACCCTGGTCTAGGAGATATTTGCAAATCGCCGTACGGCGATCTCTTCTACGCATGCGTTAGAGTTAGAAAGGTCACGCTGTGCCGTTTCTATCTCGGGTCATGGCGTGAAAAGCGGCATGCGCGGGAGTGACGTCACGAGACTCCGGCCAGTCACAGAGCCGGAGTTCACGGCCCCAGAAGAAGAGGGGTGAAGAATGGCCGCTCGCTACTAGCAAGGAAGACGGGACATTGCGGGCTTCTCCTGCAGCAAAGTGTCACATAATGGGCTACTATGCGATGCATAGTAGCCAATTATGCTTTACCTTTGCAGGGAAACAAAGAGGAAGTAACACCCATCAGGGTTTACTTCCTCTTTAAAAAAGTGCCACATTTTTCATTTCTTCTAGGCCTAAGGGACATGTAAAAAATGTGAAAACCCCAAGCAAACTCTGGAAAAACATACAAGCTCTACGCAGACAGTGTCCCTGGTGGGAAACGCACACAAGACCCAAGTGCTGTAAAGAATCATTGTTGATCAATTAGCTACTGTGCTTCCCATTACATAAATAGAAATACTAAACAGCATTTGGTGCCACGGCTTTATGCAACAGTGTCCTTCTCACCGTATCCTTGCTGCTGCTGCCCCGCATAGTTCTGCTGATTGGAGTACTGCTGCTGCTGGGAGTACGCCTGTTGCTGCCCCGCTCCCTGCTGATATCCGCTCTGCTGCTGGCTGTACTGGGTGCTTCCTCCTGCACAGAAATAAGTCATTACAGAGTGCGGGACATTCACAACTTCATGTATTGTATACCATTCTTTGCTTTCAAGAAATGGTTTACTACTTGAGCTTACTGAAGGCAGGGTGGATATAAATCAATGATTTTTTTAAATCAGATTTTTTTAATTTTTTTATCAAATTTATTTTAATAAAATGCTTTTCAAGTAAAAATCTATCTAAAGAGAGTTTTCTTTTTAAGATACATTAATAATTTAGTTTATTCAGCATGAAATGGAGCTTAGTTATGTAGCATGAGGCTGTATATTCTGCAATATTTACATTTTTGGTAAACTCATTCAATGAATCCAAGCTCTGCAAGCTGCGATAACATGCACTGCATTGATGCATTCACACAATTTCACAGTAACCATGAGATAAAACAAAGTTCAGGAATATTCCTTTATCCCAATTTGCAAATCTATGTACACTACAAACGGTATGATTGAATTGGTTCTGATATCGCTGTTTTGCTAACCTGACAGCTTATTACCCTAAATAGGAAACCTTCATTTTGTTTGAAAATATTAAAGATTCTAACTACCAGCAGGAATGAGTCCTTACATTTAAAGAGCACCTGTCATTTCAGATCCATCATGGCAGCACCTGTTAGCGGCATCCACTCACCTGCTGCCGCCACGTCCCTCACCTTGTTGTGTCACTGCCGCATCACCAGCCATCCCATTAAAGTGAATGGGACTGTCGGGGAGTCAACAGCGGGTCAGAGGAGCAGTCACTGCGGGACAGAGATGACAGTTGCTCTTTAAATATTATGATTTAAATCGAGTTGATTTAAAGTGGTTGTAAATCCACTTACACAACATGCACCTACAGGTAAGCCTACATTAAGGCTTACCTGTAGGTGCATGAAATATCTCCCTAAGGGCTCTTTCACACGGAGGTCCGTTCAGGTCCGCCTGTCAGTTTTTTAGGCGGACCTGAAACGGATCCTCCATGTACCCCTATGGAGGCACAGATGTCAGCGGAGACATGTCCGCTGACATCCGCTCCGCTCCGCCAAAGTGTGACGGAGGAAAATCCTATTTTTCCTTCCGTTTGCGGAGCGGATCGGATGACAACGGACTCTACGGTCCGTCGTCATCCGATTCCCCATAGGGGAGAGCGGCGCTCTGACAGGGCGGTCCCTGCACAGTGTGCGGGGACCGCCCAGTCATCCGTCGGCTCAGCGGGGATCAACGGAGCGATCCCCGCTGAGCAAGCGGAGCTTCACGGGGCGGATCTTCACGGATCCGCCCCGTGTGAAAGGACCCTTACCTACACGGTTAAGGAGATATTTGCAGATAACACTGCACTGATGTCTACGGCGCACTAGCGGGCCGGCTTCTTGCCGGTTTTCTGAATGGGATCTTGCCGGCCCGAGCGCGCATGCGTGTGACGTCATTGCCGCTCCGGCCAATCACAGCGCCGGAGCGGCGATAACAGGAAGGGACATCGAGGCAAGATGGCGGCAGAGGGGAACGAGGAGCAGTTCGGGGGCTTTGATCTCAGGTAAGTCATTCATAATGAGCTAGTATGCTATCCATACTAGCTCATTATGCCTTTCTTTTGCAGGGTTTTAAAAAAAATAACAAAAAAATCAAGGGTTTACTTTCTCTTTAACCACCTCCCTACTGTGCACGAAAACCCCCTTCCTGCCCAAGCCATTTTTCAGCTTTCAGCGCTGTCACACTTTGAATGACAATTGCGCGGTCGTGCGACGTGGCTCCCAAACGAAATTTGCGTCCTTTTTTTCCCACAAATAGAGCTTTCTTTTGGTGGTATTTGATCACCTCTGCGGTTTTTATTTTTTGCGCTATAAACAAAAGAAGAGCGTCCAGTTTGGAAAAAAAACACTATTTTTTACTTTTTGCTATAATAAATACCCTTTTTTTTTTTTTTTAAATAAAATTTTCCTCAGTTTAGGCCGATACGTATTCTTCTACATATTTTTGGTAAAAAAAAAAAATCGCAATAAGCGCGTATTGATTGGTTTGCGCAAAAGTTATAGCGTGTACAAAATAGGGGATAGATTTATAGCATTTTTATTTTTTTATTAGTAATGGCGGCGATCTGCGATTTTTTATTGTGACTGCGATATTGCGGCGGACACATCGGACACTTTTGACACATTTTTGGGACCATTCACGTTTATACAGCGATCCCTGCTATAAAAATGCATTGATTACTGTATAAATGTGATTGGCAGGGAAGGGGTTAACCACTAGGGGGCGGGAAGGGGTTAAATATGTTCCCTCAATGTGTTCTTACTGTGGGGGGAGGGAACTGACTGGGGGAGGTGACCGATAGTTGTCCCTATGTACAAGGGACACACCATCGGTCCCCTCTCCCTCACAGGACGTGGTTCTCTGTGTTTACACACAGAGATCCACTTTCCTGCTCGTTTCCCGGGCAATCGCGGGTGCCCGGCGGCAATCGCGGCCGCCGGGCACGCGCACCGGGGCCTTGTGAACGCGGCGGGCGCGCGCCTCCTAGCTCGTTTTAAAGGGAGGACGTCATATGACGTCCTCCCAGAACGAGAGTATCCTCCGCCCGCCGTCAATTGACAGTGGGTGGGGGACAAGTGGTTAAGACAAACCTTTTTACTAGTGATTTAAATCAAATCCACCCTGGCCCCAGGCAATACTTTGTTTTGGGTATAGTAGGAAAGAGTTAAAATTTCCATCTGTGACCCTATTGGTAAGATTTTAAGATCACTTATTGTCTTTGTGAGACCTGTACAAAAATGTGGAGGGGAGGGATAGGGGAGATTGACCGTCACTTTCTGCTCAGACAGCAGTAAAGAAAGAAAGAACGTCTTGCTTTGTCTAGCACAGTAAATACGTTTGGCTTTAGGATTACCAAGATTGACTATAAACTTTTAGCACACCCCTTAAGCCCCGTACACACGGTCTGACTTTTTGCCAACAGACTTCAAAATGAGCAAGTTTGACAAAAAATCCAACCGTGTGTACGCTCCATCGGACAAACTTTTTTGGTTTTCATCGGACAAATGTTCGGTCTGCAAACGGACAAACTTTTCGCCAACAAAAGTCCGTGTGTACAGAAATCCATCGGACTTTTGTCTGATGGACAAATAAGCATGCCCAAAACCAATGTTAAAATCAACCAACAATAGCAGAAGTTGACCAAAGGGTGGCGGTAAAGAGCAGAAAAACCACGTGATGTTGGAAAAGTTTGCAAAAAAGTCCTGCCGTGTGTATGCTATAGGTGTGCCTGGCCAACTCCGTTCGGACAAAAATCCACGGAAAAGTCCAATGGAAGTCCGACCGTGTGTACGGGGCTTTACACTCACCATCTACACTCCCTTAATCTTTGGTTCATCCAACCAGTCCACATATAGCAATACTTCTGGTGGCAACTTCCCAGCATCAGAATTGCAAGAAACCACTTAGGTCTATGGTATTGGAGCACTGTAGAAGCAGGGGAGTGTCCTTGTCAGCAATCATGATGCCAGCGAGTTAATGCCACTGACCAGGTCGCTAGTCCGGAATAGCCTCTTCTATCAGGCTGAATATTATTTACAATTGTATAATCAGCCTGGCCCCACCACTTTATAATGCAAAAGCCCTAGTAAAACACAATGCACAACAAAGTGGGTTATGATTGTAATGGTCATGTGCAGACCAAACAAAAATAATTGGTAAACTTGAAAATAAATAACTATCAATATGGGAAATCACGGATTGAAATGTCAGTCCATAAAACAAGATAGATGCATGAACCATTGATAACGATCAATACGGGTAGCCCAAAGTGCTAAACTACAGCCAACTGCTGTTACTATGGAGGTGCTGCATTAAGACCCATTCACACCAGAAACTGCACATAACTGCACTTTTTTGACTGCATGTTTATATGCGTTTGAAGCACACTTGAGTGCATTTTGCGCTGCGTTTGCAGTGAGTTTTTCTATACGTTTTTTGGGCTTGGCTTTCTTGGCTTAAAGGGGCACAGTGCAGTGCATTTGTAGTGCATTCCCTGCATTTGCAGTGCAGAAAAACTTTTTTGAACTGCGCTGCAACGATGTGAACTATGCCCATAGGATTACCTTGATTTTGGGCTGTCTGTACAGATGGAGTGCAGTTCCAAATGCATCCAACTGTGTTCAGTGTGAAAGAGCCCTTATGCCCTGTACACACGATCGGATTTCCGATGGAATAAAATCCGATGGAATTTTCCGTCGGAATTCTGATGAAGCTTACTTTCATCAGGCTTGCCTACACACCATCAGACAAAATTCCGACCGTCCAAAGCGCCGTGACGTACAACACGTACGACGGCACTATAAATAGGAAGTTCAAATCCACCCTTTGGGCTGCTTTTGCTGATTTTGTGTTACCGCGTGTTAGTAAAAGTTTGGCGTTAGCCGATTCGCGCTTTTCATTCTCCGTGCTTTTCAGTCCGTTACAGCATGACGAATGTGCTATCTCCATTACGAACGATAGTTTTACCAGAACGAGCGCTTCCGTCTTGTAATTTAGTCTGAGCATGCGTGGATTTTTCTCCGATGGAGTTCCACACAGACGATCGGAATTTCCTATGGTTTTTTTTTCCCCATTGGAAAAATTGAAAACATGTTTTATTTTTTAACACCGATGGAAAAAAGTCTGATGGGGCCCACACACGATCGGTTTTTCAGATGAAAAATGTCCATCCGACTTTTTTCATCAGGAAAAACCGACCGTGTGTACAGGGGCATTAGAGTCTGAGTGGGTGCTCAATTTACAACTGTACAGAGACAAAAGAAAAAGACAAAAGAAAAAAAGGAAAAGCGCAAACCCCATATTGTAGCATATAGATTAAAGAAAAATGTATTAAATGATAAAATTGCACTCACAAAATGAATGGCATATACTGAGCTAAACAATCCGAGAAGCGGTATGCCAGGAGAGTAGCCTGAAACCCCAGCCTGAGGTAGAGGAAGAAGCTAGATCGCTTTGAAACGTGTCCCTGTCCTGGGACGTGCTTACCAGTGGCATTGGGTGGCTTCCAGTTTGGGGTCCTACCATCGGCTCTTCCGTAGACAAGTGAAAGTGGCTCCTTCCCATCACTGTGTGCTCCATCCCCATGCCAGTGGCCAAGGCTGGGCTTTCTGGCTACTCTCCTGGCATACATGGTCCAGATGCTTGTTCGGGTTGTCTCGTTCAGTATATGCCATTCATTTTGTTAGTGCAATTTTATCATTTAATAAATGTATCTTTATTCTATATTCCACACTATGGGGTTTGCCCTTTTCCTTTTTTCTCTACCACTTTATAAAGAATGATGATGATAAGCCACAGATATACAGGATTCTTTTTTTTTTTTATTCTTCTGACCTCCTTCATAGTAATGTTGCGAGGAGTCATCGAACGTCCTGTCGTAGCTCTGCTCCCCATAGGAAGATTGTTGGTAAGCGTACTCACTGTGTCCTTGAAACAGAGAATAAGCCCATCAAGCATCAAATAAAAGAATATACAAATCACTGTATCTGGTTGAAGTGTCTGGAAACAGAACAATCTGTAACGTTCATATACCTACTAGACTTACCATCTGTGTAATACTGCTGGCTAATAGGTTCAGAGGAACTTTGGCTGTGTCCATACTGCTCGCTATAATACTCTTCCTGGCCAATGTATTGCTGTGCAGAGCCTGAAAGTATACAGAACAGATATTACACATATACAACCAGTCTCCGCTATGTGAGACAAAACACTGAGGCAATGAGGACTCCTGAATGTCCTTCACCCATGAGGTTACTGTTTACTGGACTGTACAAAACAAGGCAGAATTAAAAGATGCACAGACAATATATTAATGGTAGAAAATGCTTTAAATTGGGCCTGAACTCAAAAAGTTAAGATTTGCTATGTTATAGGGAACATCAAAAAGTTTTAACTGTGCCTACGCAGCACCCTAAAAAAATCTACCTCCTGTCTTGAATTCCTCCTGACAAATAGGTGTGCACTCCTGTTCCATGAGCTTCATAGCTGTGAGAACATCCAAGGTGCTGCAGCCTGTCACTTCTAGTTTAATGAGATACGATGATGCCACTTCTGTGCTATGCACTGTTCTCCTTGCTGAAGGGAAATCTGTACCTGAGGACCTGCAGTGCAAGGATCTCCATGCTTGAGCTTCATTCAATCTAAAGATCTGTGCTTCCTCCTCCTCTCCATGAACTTCATAGCTGTGAGATCATCCAAGGCACTGCTGCCTCTGACTGCTAGTCTAAAGCCCTGTACACACGATCGGATTTCCTATGGATTCTAATCCGATGGATTTTTCCATCGGAAATCCGATGAAGCTGACTTCCATCAGTCTTGCCTACACACCATCAGTCAAAAATCCGACCGTCCAAAACGCTGTGACGTAAAACACTCCGACAAGTTCAATGCTTCTGAGCATGCGTCGACTTGATTCTGAGCATGCGTGGGTTTTTCATCCGATAGAGTTCCACACAGACGATCGGAATTTGCTATCGTTTCTTTTCCCATCGGATAAATTTAAAACATGTTCTATTTTTTCTCACCGATGGAAAAAAGACAGATGGGGCCCATACACGATCGGTTTGTCCGATGAGAAAAGTCCATCGGACTGTTTTCATCTGTAAAACCGATCGTGTGTACACGGCATAATGAGATTTGGTGATGTGTTTTCTGTGCTGCACTGCTCTCCTTGCTGAAAGGGAAGCTGTACCTGATGACCTACAGTGCAAGAATCTCCTTGCTTGTGCTTCATTCATTCTATAGTTCTGTGCTTCCTCCTCCTCTCCATGAGCTTTAAAGCTGTGAGATCATCCAATGCACTGCTGCCTCTGACTGCCAGTGTAATAAGATTTGGTGATGCCACTTCTGTGCTGCACTGTTCTCCTGGCTGAAGGGGAAGCTGTACCTGAGCTGTACCCGAGCTGTACCCGAGGACCTGCAGTGCAAGGATCTCCTTGCTTGAGCTTCATTCATTCTATAGATCTGTTCTTTCCCCTCCTCTCCATGAGCTTCATAGCTTCATAGCTGTGAGATCATCCAAGGCATTGCAGCCTGTGACTGCTAGTCTAATGAGATCTGGTGATGCCTCTCCTCTGCTGCAAACTGTTCTCCTTGCCAAAGAGGAAGCTGTGCCTGAGGACCTGTAGTGCAAGGATCTCCTAACTTGAGCTTCATTCATTCTATAAGTACTTCCTCCTCCTCTCCTGCTGCTTCTTGAATATTACCCACTGGCCATTAGGTAACCAGTCATCTGGGGTGGGGGGGGGGGGTAGCTCTGAAATGAGGAAACAAAGCCCTGCTTCCACCAATACAGCTTCCTTCACACAGTAAAGAAGAGATAGAAGTAGTGACAGACCGATTAGTAAAAGGAGTCCAAATCATTTGATTGGTTCACAGATAGAAAATAGCCAAAGCATTTTAGAGCCCAAAAACACTCCCCTTCATCAGAGCAAGACCTTAAATGGTCTCAAGAAAAAGCTTTACCACTATTGCTAATAACACTGGTACCACTGGTCACTGATTCCCCTGATTCATTAACACCTTTCCCAAGCAGATTACCATAAGAAAGCTTGAGAGACCATTCAAGTTTTTGATTATATCTCAAGCCCTGATAAAGGGGGGGGGGGGGGTTGGCTGTTTTTTTTTTTTTTCTGTGAACTATTAAAGTGATTTGGAATCCTTTACCAATTGTTCTGGGTGCTGTGCTCTGATTGCCTGTTTGGTGCACAGCTTCCATGGTTCAGGTCCTCTTTAAAACACCTGAACCAACGATTGTGATCGCAAAGTTGGCAAGAGATCATATTTGTCATTGTTACCGCGGTTTGCTGACACACCAGACGAATGAGGTCTCCTCACCTTGCTGTGATGGTCTGTATGGTCCCAAAGGCCTCTGACCCATCATGCTGCTTCCTTGGTTACTCTGGCTCATTATGGAAATGGAAGATTGCCCTTGGTAGTGCTGACCTCCACCTTGTGCAGTGGTGTAATGCGAGCTGGCCGCTTGCTGGTGCATCATGGACACTGTGGGTATATTATGGAGCAGAGAAAGACCATTTGTCAACATGCAGATAGATATCAGAAGCAGGTCTAAGCCATACTTTACACTGGGCAACATTAGTCAAATTAAAAGGGCAGTATGGCCAAAGCTGCTTTGTCCTTACTTCTCTTATAGGTCATAGGAGTGCATTTACTTGTGCTCTCCTGTGACCAAGAATAACAGAGCCACTCCAGGCTCTGGAAGGATCTTGACAATAATGTTGGGATCCACCCAAATGCCTGACTGGCAGCTGGCTCAGCCCCTCAGTGCGCTGCAAAGAGCCTGAGCCAGCTCCTCCCGCCCCTTTCCCAGCCAGGTGCTCCAGTGAGCATTGGAGGGGAAGAGCAAAGAGCTGTGACTGAGTCACCACTCTCTACTCAGAGCAGACCGAGAACTGAGCGATCAGAGGTCATGTGATCGCTCAGCTCTCTGGCTTCGAGATGGCGGGGGACAGCTGCAGCATCAGACCAGTGCTGCAGCATGGAGGTGAGTCTGTGTTTATTTTTTTTGAATCCTACACTTCTCCTTTAAATATGAATTATATTATCAACAAGTGCAGCTAAAACAAAAAAAAACTGAAGAAGTTGTATGAGTTGATTCACTATTTGTGGCTCACGCTCTCCCAGCTCACTATTGGTCAATGAGGCTGCACATCATATAGATGAGCCAATAGTGAGGTAGGAGGCAGAAGTGCATTGTTGAGTTTTCTGGGTTTAAGGGCTCTCAAAGACACATTTCACAAAGCTACCACACCAGAATAAGCATACACATTAAAAAAAAGGACAGTTATTAAGGGGTTGTAAAGGCTCCCGCATTCCATGGGGGAACTCATGCGGGCGCGCTCCTGAGTCCTGCTGCTGCGTCCTGTGACACAGACAGCAGGACTTGGCCTCGCCCCTGGCTCCCATGTCACTGGATTTGATTGACAGCAGCGGGAGCCAATGGCTCCTGCTGTTATAAATCTATTCAATGAGGACCCATTATTCCTGCTTCTGGGCCAACTGAAAATGCATGGATTTACCATCACTTTCTGTCCTGGTGACAATGGTGTCCAGGACAAAAAGGAGAGAATGAATCTTCGCACCAAAGACAACAGACAGCAATAAAAACGACACAAGATGTAATGAGGAAGAAGTGGCATCATAGTTTGAGGATGAAAATAAACCGTGTGATTGGTTAGGAACAAGCAGTGAAATGAATGAAGGGCACTTGGCAGTCTATAGTTGGTCACACACATTATAATCTGATTGTGCCATCTTTGAGCAATCTTTTAGGTTTTCCAACAACTATGTAGTACAAAGGACTACCTAAATCCTCCAATCAATTTCAATCTGATCAGAACAGCCCACCTACTATACTGTATATGTGCTAGAAATTGTACAATCAGATTGTAACAAGTGTGACCATTTGCATAGCCTACACCTAAAACAAATGAGATTCGGGGTACAGTATTCATCTTACCTGGGTTGGTCGGTAAGTTTATATTAGCCCTCGACACATAGTTCGCTATGGTGCCCTGGCTTTGCATCGGCAGATTCTGAGAGCTGGGCACAGCATGGCTATATCCAGGAGCTGTGCCATGCGAACTCCCTGCCATACTCATGCTGGTTGTGGGCATCGTGGCTTGACCAGACTGCTGCAGAGACACATGATTGGGCCCTAAAACAATTAGAAGGCAAAAGTACACTAACAATCAGAATTTCATGAAAGTAAACCCTATCTTGTTTGTTTTACCAGGATAATTACTGATATTGTGGAATATGCATAAGGGCCTATGCATACGGGCATCATAAAATAACGATATCTATGCAGGATCTTGCTGGCAGAAAGATCCTGCATAAAAAATAAAAAAAAACACATGTAATGGTCAATAAGGTGCCTCCATTTACACGTGTTTAGGTGCGTAAACATCCGCAAAACGCTCACATCCAAAAAATTCTTCCATTCCTCTATCTCAGTTTTTACTCCCAGCATATGTACACATGTATAGGCATTTAAATTACACAGAAATAAGAACTATGGACACTGAATTTTCTACTGCACCTGAACACAGTGCAATATTACTGAGAACAATGCAGCCGTGTACATGGGCCCATAACGTGTAATACTGCTGCATTCAGATCTGTAAAAAATGATGTGTTTTACTCTGTATATATTGGCGGAACATGAAACATAGTCATATAGGATGAAATTAGTCTCCAAATCCCTGATGAAGGAATTCTTTGACCCCTGAAATGTTTTGGCTGTGAGATATAGTCTTTTAAAATGATCCTGTGTTGGAATAAATATACATCTGGACGCTTAAAGCTACATGCAAAGGTGCAGTGCCCAACCTCGTTGCCAACAGCCAGGGTCCTGTGTTCCAGGAATATGTCCCTAAACACAAGTACCAGTTGGTAAAGCGTCCAGTAGTGGCGGCTGGTGGGCTTTTCTTCTTAGAGGGCGGCAAACAACCAGCACTAACCACCACTACGGGCACTGATGCCCCTCCGCACCAGTGGTGGCCGCAGCACTATCAGCCAGCACCCTCCCCCCCTACTTACTATTCGGCGGACTGTGTCCTCCTTGCCTCTCCTACTGTGTCCTCCTCTCCTCCTGTGTCCCTCGGGCAGCGACAACAGTGGGTCCGGCTCCAGCGTGTCTCTTCTTCCACAGCGCTAGGCATCCAATAGGATTGCCTGGCGCTTTCGGCCAAACGGGAAACAGGTCTCACTGACCTGCCTCATAACTGTAGTGTGAAAATAGCGAAAATTCATTCACTATGGTCACACAATTGGGTGGGCTCGGGGCGCACTCTCTGCGCCCCGAGCCAACCCTATTTTGAAGCCTACTAGAGCCTCTGGCTCTAATCAGGTGCTTCAAAAAAGACATCCCCGCCCAAGGAATTCATGTGCCCAGCATCCTGAAAGGGGCCGGGCACATGAATAGGGAGGGCTGCGGATGAGTTGAGGTGGCGGCACCGGTGTGCCCACAATGAACGGGCTGCCTCTAGCGTCCAGTCTGTCATAGACTTTGTCAGGCTGCTGGCAGCAGACCTGGATGCTGAACCTGTGCTTTCTGGGTGTCCAAAAACACCAGGATTTAACACTAATGGGCCAAACTATCTGTGTGTATGTAGCCTTATCTGGAATGGACAAAGTGTAATGCCTCGTACACACGATCGCAATTTCAGAAGAGAAAAGTGCGATGTGAGCTTTTTGTCGCAAATTCTGACCGTGTGTATGCTCCATCGCACTTTTTTTGTCAGAATTTCCGATAAGAAAAGATTGAGAGCAGGTTGTCTATTTTCGTGACAGGAAAAATACCTATCGCGAATATCTGTATGCAATTACGACGCACAAAAAAACACGCATGCTCAGAATCAAGTACGAGACAGAAGCGCTCTATCTGATAAAACTAGCGTTCGTAATGGAGATAGCACATTCGTCATGCTGCAAAGAGCAGTAACGGACTGAAAAGCACGAGGCTGAAAAGTGCAAATTGTCTCTCACCAAACTTTTACTAACACGAGATTAGCAGAAGGAGCCCAAATGGTGGCGCGCTTCGTATCGAACTTCCCTTTTTTAGTGCCGTAGTACGTGTTGTACGTCACCGCGTTCTTGACGGTCGGAATTTCAGCAAAGATTTGTGTGACCGTGTGTATGCAAGACAATTTTGAGCCATTTTCCTGCTGAAAAACAAAACTGCGGTTTTCGTGTCGGAAATTGCAATCGTGTTTACGAGGCATTAGAGTCCCTTGATAGCCCACCACCTAACCCACTTATCCTTATCTTGGCTGCTAAAGCCAAAACACTCCAATAAAAAAAAAAAGGAGATCCAAGAGGATTGGGACTTTGATAGTTTATACAAGGTAGTGAGAGGGCAACACTGGCTCAGGTTAGGCTGCTTACAACAGACAAGGCTACCCTCCAAAGGGGACTCCGGCAGGTTACCAGAAAAAAATGTGCATATACTGTATGAAAGGAGCACCAGACTAAAAGATAATAATAAAAAAAAAAAGTCCTAAGTCATTTATTGATCTTGTGCTAAAAGACAGCCAACACGTTTCAGAGGTCAAAGGAGCTCCCACTTTATCAGGGCTTCAGTTAAAAATAAGGAGCTTGAATGGACTCAAAGTAAGGCTTTCCTGTTTGAATCTGTGCAGGGAAGCTGGTTGCTGGATTAGAATTTCTGGCCAGCAGTATCTGCATGAGCAGTCATAATAAGAACAGATTCAAACAGGAAAGCATTACTTTGAGTCACATAGTTACATACGGTGCATCCGGAAAGCATTCACAGCACTTCACTACAGCCTTATTCCGAAATAGATTAAATTAATTATTTTCTACAAAAATTCGACAAACAATGCCCCATAATGACAACGTGAAAGAAGTTTGTTTGAAATCTTTGCAAATTTATTAAAAAACGGAAAAAAATCCCATGTATATAATTATGTATTTACACCCTTTGCTCAATACTTTGTTGAAGCACTTTTGGCACCAATTACAGCCTCAAGTCTTTCTGAGTATGATGCCACAAGCTTGGCACACCTATTTTTGGGCAGTTTTTTCCATTCTTCTTTGCAGGACCTCTCAAGCTCCATCAGTTTGGATGGGGAGCGTCGATGCACAGCCATTTTCAGATCTCTCCAGAGATGTTCAATCGGGTTCAAGTCTGGGCTCTGGCTGGGCCACTCAAGGACATTCACAGAGTTGTCCTGTAGCCACTCCTTTGTTATCTTGGCTGTGTGCTTAGGGTCATTGTCCTGGTCCACCAAGGCTGTCAGACATTGGAGTCCACAAGGACACTAGTGTATTTAGGTTTTGTGCTGCCCTAGGCCTGACTAAACTCATGCACCCCCTAATTTAAAAATGACCCACCCCTTCTTGTCAAGGCCACACTGTCAGGGTCACCTGTGGCCAGGTGACAGATGCACACCGTAGGGGGACAGGAGTGCACCGCGAGGTAGTGAACCCTATGGCTGGCTTCTGTGGATAGGAAACTGGGTGGTTGTGGAAAGCGGGACCAGAGGAGCACAACCGGGATCCCAACGGAAGCGAGAGCCAAGATTCCCCAGGGCGCGGAGTCTAAGACCCAGCTGGTCTTCTCCAGGGCCTCTAGTGGTGAGGATGTTACGCTGCAGGCTGGGACCAGGTCGCGGCCCCTGGAGTTTCCTAGCTCACGCCCCGTAGGATAAGGGGAAGCAGCAGCACACGATAGAGAGAACCGAATAACAAGCCGAAGGTCAGGGGCCACAAGCAGACAAGGATAACGAAGAACGAGCCGAAGGTCAAGGGTCACGAGCAGACAGGGATGGTCGGGGACAAGCCAATAACGTAACAGAGAGACAGACGTAGCACACGGCAGGCAGGAACCCAAACACACAATGCCTAACAAACACGTTGATCAGCAAAGCAGGCTTGCAGTGCACAGGTTAATATAGTGTTCAGTGATAGGGCCTGGGGTGGAGTCAGGCTGGGAGGAGATTATAAAGGAAGCCAGGTGAAGGAGGTCTGGTCTCTAGATGAACACATGAGGAGGAAGGTAAGATGGCAGACAGACATTAATGCATATCCATGACAGTACCCTCCCTCTTACGAGGCCTCCCCCTTCCCCGCCTGGGCGCAGGTTTAGAGGGAAACTTCAGATGAAACTCCTTTAACAGACGAGGTGCAAAGACCTCAGATGCAGTGATCCAAGACCTCTCCTCAGGACCAAACCCTTTCCAATGAACGAGGTACTGAAGAACGCCTTTACAGAGTCGGGAGTCCAGAATTTGACTGATCTCGTACTCCTGATTATCCTCCGAGACAGGCGCCACGGTAGGAAGAGGACGAGAGAATTTATTGAGGACTAAAGGCTTTAGAAGAGCAACATGAAAGGAGTTAGTGATTTTAAGGCTCTTAGGAATCTGGAGTTTGAAACAAACCGGATTCAGTTTAGCAGTTACCGTGTATGGACCGATGAATCGTGGAGCAAACTTCAGAGAAGGAACTCGGAGCTTGATGTTCCTGGTAGAGAGCCAGACTTTGTCCCCTGGCTGAAGAGAAGGCGGTTTACGCCTGCGGCGGTCGGCAAAGCCTTTGAATTTTTCAGCAGCTGCCCGGAGGGAATCATGAACGTGACCCCAAACGGAATTGAGAGACTCCTGAACCGAAGCCAAAGCTGGAATGTCTGGAGAACAGATCATAGGAAGAGGAAGTTGAGGGTGTTTTCCATAAACTGTGAAAAAGGGTGTCTTCTGCGAACTGGTATTCACATGATTGTTATGGGAGAATTCTGCCCACGGGAGTAGAGAGGACCAATCGTCATGGTGAGAAGACACAAAGGTGCGAAGAAAGACCTCTAACTCCTGATTAACCCTCTCAGTCTGTCCATTGGATTGGGGATGGTAAGAAGAAGAAAAATCCAAGACAATATTGAGGGATTTGCAAAAGGCTCTCCAAAAACGAGACGTGAATTGGACTCCCCTGTCGGAAACAATATGAGAAGGGACCCCATGTAGGCGGAGAATTTCTCGAATGAAAATGGGAACCAAGGCAGGGGCAGAAGGAAGACCAGGAAGAGGAACAAAATGAGCCATCTTGGAGAATCGATCGATTACCACCCAAATGACTGTATTATTCTCAGACAGTGGGAGATCGGTGATAAAATCCATGGCAATATGGGCCCAGGGTTCCTTAGGAATAGGCAAGGGCATGAGGAGACCAGCAGGAGCTTGTGTGGAGGATTTGGACTGAGCACAGACATGACAAGCTTTAACGTAGTCTTTGACGTCTGAGCGGAGATTAGGCCACCAGTAGTGACGACTGATGAGTAGGAAGGATCGGAGGAATCCAGAATGCCCTGCCACCTTGGAATCATGTCCCCAACGAAGGATCTTAGCTCTTAGCTCAGTGGGGACAAAGGTCTTACCAGGCGGAATTTTAGACTTCAGGGTGGTAGAGTGGGCAACAATGCATGAGGTGGGAATGATCGGCTCAGGTTCAGGGGCGGACTCCTCGTCCAAAGTGTCAAATGACCTAGAGAGCGCATCAGCCCGACCGTTGCAGGAACCAGGTTTGTAGGTAATCGTGAAATTAAAACGGGCAAAGAAGAGACTCCACCTGGCCTGTCTAGGATTCAGACGTTTAGCATTCTGTAGATACTGTAAATTCTTGTGATCGGTAAAGATCGTTATGGAGTGAGGGGAACCCTCCAAGAGATGACGCCACTCCTCTAACGCCAATTTAATTGCGAGAAGTTCCCGATCACCGATGGCATAATTCCTCTCTGCCTGAGAAATTTTTTTGGAGAAGAACGCACATGGTTGGCGTCTCTTCTCAAAGATTTGAAGAAGCACAGCTCCCACCCCCATTGAGGAAGCGTCCACTTCAATAAAAAATGCATTCCCAGGATTTGGTCTCCTCAAGAGGGGGCCAGAAACAAAGGCCTGTTTCAGGTTGTGAAATGCAGAGACAGCTTCGGGAGGCCAGTCTCTGGCATTCACACCCTTCTTGGTCAAAGCGATAATAGGCGCGGCAATGGAAGAGTAATTCCTTATGAACTGCCTATAATAATTAGTGAAGCCAAGAAAGCGCTGTGTGGCCTTGAGGCTAGCAGGAAGAGGCCAGTTGGTGATAGCCAAGACCTTCCCAGGGTCCATACGAAGCCCCGAACATGAGACAAAGCACCCCAAAAACAGGACCTCAGAACATTCAAAGGAACATTTCTCCAGCTTGGCATAGAGATTGTTCTCTCTAAGACGTTGAAGTACAGTGCGGACATGGTTTCTGTGGACGAGCAGATTTTCAGAAAAGATCAGAATGTCATCCAGATAGATGACAACAAACTGGTACAGCAGATCTCTGAAGATTTCATTGACAACGTTTTGAAACACGGCTGGAGCATTACACAGACCAAAAGGCATCACCAGATATTCGTAATGCCCGTCTCTAGTGTTAAATGCAGTCTTCCATTCGTCACCCTCCCGTATTCGAATGAGATTGTACGCGCCTCTGAGATCCAACTTGGTGAAAATGGAGGCACCCTTCAACCTATCGAATAGCTCAGATATTAAGGGTAAGGGGTATCGATTTTTAATAGTAACCGCATTTAAACCCCGATAATCGATGCAGGGTCTTAAGGTACCATCCTTTTTGGCAACAAAAAAGAACCCTGCCCCTGCAGGCGATGAGGATTTCCGGATGAACCCTCTCTCCAGATTCTCTGCTACATACTCCGACATGGCCTGGGTCTCTGGGATGGACAGAGGGTAGGTACGACCCCTGGGTAGAGTTGCTCCGGGGACAAGATCAATAGCACAGTCAAAAGACCTGTGGGGAGGAAGCACCTCAGCTGATTTTTTACAGAACACATCCCGGTAATCGCTGTATGCGGCGGGAAGATCAGAAGAAACAGAAGTGGCAGCAACCGGAAGACTCTCCTTGGGGGTCACCTTGAGAAGACACGACGAGAAACATGAGGAACCCCAGGCCAGGATCTGCCCAGAGACCCAGTCCACATGTGGAGAGTGGAGCTGTAGCCAAGGGAGGCCCAATACAACTGGGGTAGAGGCCTTGGGTAGAATAAGAAAGGATATCCACTCCTGGTGGAGAATCCCTACCGACATCCTAATGGGTAGCGTCTGGAAGCGAATAGGGCCCCCTGGGAGAACAGTGCCATCAATTGCCGAGACTACCAATGGGGTAGTGAGAGGTGAAAGGGTAAGCTTCATAGAAGAAGCAGTTCTCCAATCCATGAAATTGCCGGCAGCCCCGGAATCCAGGTATGCAAGGGTTGACTGAGGAGAAGTGCCTACATGAAGGGACACCGGCAAGAGCAGGCGAGAAGGTGATGTTTCTGGGTCCAATACTCCACCTTCCAAATGTATTAGACCCGAGCGTTTCCCGGACGAAGCGAGCAGGAGTCACGAAAATGACCCTTGCCCCCACAATAGAGGCACAAGCCCAGAGTTCTGCGCCTAGCACGTTCTTCGGGGGTTAGTCTGGTCCGGCCCAGCTGCATAGGTTCTTCAGCAGGTAGAGGATGCTCCACGGAATGAAGGGAGGGGAGCTCAGACTGGCTAGGACCCAGAGAGTGCTGGCGTCTTTTTTCTAAGGACCTCTCTTGAAAACGAATGTCGATCTGGTTGCATAATGAAATTACATCGTCCAGACCGACGGGAATGGCTCTTCCCGCTAATTCGTCTTTCACTCGGTCAGAGAGGCCATGTAAAAAGGTAGCGACCAGGGCCTCATTATTCCAGCTCAATTCAGCTGTGTGGATACGGAACTGAAGAGCATATTGCCCCACTGAACTAGATTCTTGGCGAAGACGTAAGACAGCACTAGCCGCTGAAGAAGCCCGAGCCGGTTCTTCGAAGATATTACGAAAGAGCTTCAAGAATTCGGACAGACTGGAAACCACCGGATCGTTCCTCTCCCACAGGGGGGCAGCCCAGGCCAAAGCTTCACCGGAGAGGAGGGAAATGATATAGGCTACCTTAGCCCGGTCAGATAGGAAGCTTTGAGGCTGAAGCTCAAAATGAATAGTGCATTGGCTGAGAAACCCCCTGCAGGCCTTGGAGTCCCCAGAGAAACGGAACGGAGCTGGCAATCTTAGTGAGTGTGAGGCTGCGACTGGTGCGATAGGTACAGCCGCTGGTTGTACTTGGGGTTGCGGATTCGGGGTTCCCAAGGAGACCTGAAGCTGCTCGAATCGAGAAGCCAGATCCTGGAGGAATCGCATCACCTGGGTCTGATTTGATTCCTGGGTCTCAAGTCTGCGAACTATGCCCTGCAATGGATCATCCGCGGGAAGCGGGATGTCAGCCGGGTTCATGGCTGATCAAACTGTCAGGGTCACCTGTGGCCAGGTGACAGATGCACACCGTAGGGGGACAGGAGTGCACCGCGAGGTAGTGAACCCTATGGCTGGCTTCTGTGGATAGGAAACTGGGTGGTTGTGGAAAGCGGGACCAGAGGAGCACAACCGGGATCCCAACGGAAGCGAGAGCCAAGATTCCCCAGGGCGCGGAGTCTAAGACCCAGCTGGTCTTCTCCAGGGCCTCTAGTGGTGAGGATGTTACGCTGCAGGCTGGGACCAGGTCGCGGCCCCTGGAGTTTCCTAGCTCACGCCCCGTAGGATAAGGGGAAGCAGCAGCACACGATAGAGAGAACCGAATAACAAGCCGAAGGTCAGGGGCCACAAGCAGACAAGGATAACGAAGAACGAGCCGAAGGTCAAGGGTCACGAGCAGACAGGGATGGTCGGGGACAAGCCAATAACGTAACAGAGAGACAGACGTAGCACACGGCAGGCAGGAACCCAAACACACAATGCCTAACAAACACGTTGATCAGCAAAGCAGGCTTGCAGTGCACAGGTTAATATAGTGTTCAGTGATAGGGCCTGGGGTGGAGTCAGGCTGGGAGGAGATTATAAAGGAAGCCAGGTGAAGGAGGTCTGGTCTCTAGATGAACACATGAGGAGGAAGGTAAGATGGCAGACAGACATTAATGCATATCCATGACACACACCCCTTTCTGTTTAAGACAAACCCTGACATTTTCGAGTGGGGACACTAGTTCTTAGGGCCTGAGGGGGGGGGCTATGGATTCCCTTAATTTGCATAGATTTCCTCTCACTTCCTGTCTGGCTGTGGGGCAGGAAGTGAAGGGAAATCTCTGCAATGGGACAGGGATGGTAAAAAATAAACTGACCGGGGCTATAACCTTCCCTTACTCTATCCAAAATGAAAAAAAAGGTGTTGCCTATAGTTCTACTTTAAGCACAAATTTCTGATAAATTTATGGAGAGGACTAAGAAGATATAACCATGCCAATGGTGCAGCAGAAAACATATAGCACAGCAAGGAAGGTTTGTGGTCCAGGATGATAGGACAGTCAAAGTTAGAAGCAGCTTGCGTTACAATAACAGTGTAGCACAAGCCGGCGGAGACTCTTTCCGTGCTGCCCCCCTGCAAAGTGCTTCCCTAGGCCTGGGCCTTGTTGGCCAAGGCCAGGATACAGCGTTGCAGAAGGACAGAAAGGCAACCATAGCACAATAGAAGCGAGCACTCCGTAAAGCCAGAGCTGCAGTTAGATGAAAATGCTGAGAAGGACTGGGAACGCTTCCGGGATATTGTGCACTCTTCTGCACCAAAGGTTTTTGGACCCTCACACAGAAAACAGCAGGATTGGTTTGATGTAAACGATGGAGAGATCAAGACCCCACTTGCTGAAAAGCACCGCCTATACTCGGCTCACCAGAATGACCCGCTGTCAACAGCTAAGAAAAAATGCCTTCAACAACACTTGCAGGATCATACAGAGCAAGCTTCGCAAGATGCAGGACTCCTGGTTGAATGCCAAAGCAGATGAAATCCAGAAGTTTGCTGATGGAAATGATACCAAACGGTTCTACGAAGCCCTCAGATTCTTGTATGGACCTCAGCCCTCAGGGAGCTCCCCTCTACTGAACTTAGATGGTGCAACTCTCAATACTGAGAAGACTGATTCTACAGCATTGGGCTGAGCACTTTCAATCTGTACTGAACCGCCCATTCTCCATCAAAAACCAGGTGATTGACAGAATGCCCCAAGCAGATATCAACTAAAGCCTTGAAATCCCAACATCAGAGGCTGAAACCTTACAGGCCATCATCCAGGTGTCCAGAGGCAAGGCCCCAGGATCTGACGTGATTCCAGCAGAAATCTATAAGGCTGGTGGTTTAGTGATTGTCAACAAACTTAATCAGCTGTTCCAGTCCTTCTGGAATCAAGGATCCATTCCTCAGGAACTAAAAAAACGTCCATTGTACTCCTCTACAAGAAAAAAAGGGAAAATCGACAAGTCTGCGATATTCATAGAGGAATATGACTGCTTTCCACCGCAGGCAAGATCCTTGCACGAGTGTTGCCGAATCACCTGATTGACCACCTGGAACAGGGTCTCCTGCCCAAGACACAGTGCAGCTTCCGCAAAGAGTGTGGCACGGTGGACATGATCTTTGCAGCCGTCAGCTCCTGGAGAAGTGTCAAGAGCAGAATCGTGAACTGTACACCATCTTTGTGGCTCTCACTAAGGCTTTTGACACTGTCAGTCGCGAAAGTCTGTGGCGCATCATGTCGAAGTTTGGGTGTCCTGACAGATTCTTCCTCTTGGTACGTCAGTTCCACGACGGCATGACGGCTCGTGTTCTGGATGATGGAGAAGCTTCAGAGGCCTTTCCCGTCAGAAACAGCATCAAGCAAGGGTGCGTGCTAGCACCGACCCGGTTCAGCATAATGTTTTCAGCCATGCTGTCAGACGCCTTTCAGAACAGTTCCTTTGGAGTCAGCCTGAGATACAGAACTGAAGGGAAATTGTTCAACCTGCGGAGACTCTAGGCTGTCACTAAGATAAAGGAGATTGTGCTACGAGAGTTATTTTTTGCTGACGACTGTGCCCTGAATGCTGGGTCAGAGCAGGAAATGCAAGCCATTATGGATGAATTTGCAGCAGCATGCGACAACTTCAGCCTCTTTATCAACACAAAGAAAACCGTGATGCACCAGCCAGCTTCGAAAGCTGAACACCAAGAGCCCACCATCACATTGAAGGGACAAAAGCTGCAAGCAGTGGACCAATTTACATACCTTGGCAGCACTCTCTCCCTCGCAGTGACAATTGATATCAAGGTCAACTGCAGAATCGCCAAGGCAAGCTCTGCATTTGGCAGACTGTGGACCAATGTGTGGGACTGCGGTGGAATAAGCCTTGCTAAAAAGCTTAAAGTCTACCGGGCTGTAGTGCCAACTACCCTGATGTATGCCAGTGAGACTTTGACTGTATACAGGAGGCACGCTAGGCAACTGAACCACTTCCACACGACTAGCCTACGCAGACTTCTGAGGATCCGGTGACAGAACAGGGTGTCAGACACAGAAGTCCTCTCTAGAGCAGGCCTGCCGTCAGTTCACACCCTGATGATGAAAGCCCAGACATGCTGGGCAGGCCATGTTGCAAAGATGCCAGACCACCACATCCCCAAACAGCTCCTCTATGGAGAGCTGTCTCAAAGAAAGCGATTGCGCGGGGGACAGAAGAAGTGATACAAAGACACGCTGAAAGCCTCTCTCAAGTCCCTGGATATTGACACCACCTCTTGAGAAACCCTGGCACAAGGCCGATCGACATGGTGCACGCTGATCCACCAAGGTTGTCAGACATCTGAGTCAAGAAGGACAACCATAGCATGAGAGAAGCGAGCACTCCATAAAGCCAGAGCTGCAAATGCTGCAACAGTGGTGCCCACATTTGTCTGCCCGGTATGTGGCAGAACATTCCGTGCCTGTATCGGTCTTAACAGCCACCTGCAAACACACCGTGGACAGGTGTCAAGGTCCTCTTAGAGAACGATTGACGGACATCATCATATGTGATTTTTTTCGTTTTTTATTTTTTTCAATTTTGCAAAGATTTCAAACAAACTTCTTTCACGTTGTCATTACGGGGTATTGTTTGTAGAATTTTGAGGAGTATAATGAATGTAATGTTTTGGAAAAAGGCTGTAACCTAACAAAATGTGGAAAAAGTGAAGCGCTGTGAATACTTTCCGGATGCACTGTAGTTAGTCTGGTTGAAAGGAGACACAAGTCCATCTAGTTCCATCAATAAAAAGGGGAAAACAAAAATTTTTTTTTTTTTTTTACAATCCTATACCTACAGTTGATCCAGAGGAAGGCGAAAAACCCCAGCAGAGCATGATCCAATTTGCTCCAGCAGGGGAAAAAATCCTTCCTCATCCCCCGAGAGGTTATCAGATATTCCCCGGATCAACTTTGCCTATACAGGTGGTCCCCGGGTTACAAACAAGACAGGGACTGTAGGTTTGTTCTTAAGTTGAATCTGTTAGTCATTTGGAACAGGTACATTTTTTAAGTGTAGCTCCAGCCAAAACATCTATTTTTAAGCTTTTTGGAAAACATAGGGAAGGGTTATCACCCCTGTAACATTTGTTTTGCTGTCTGTGCTCCTGTTCAGAACATTTCACTTTCTGTCCCAGTGACAATTGGATTTTTGAACATTTTGGGTTATTAGGGAAACAAGGATTTGGTGATAAAGCATCAGTGGAGACACCTTTTTCCCATATTAACTCTTACAGGAGATAATTTCCCTTCCTTGGGGTAGATTTCCTCTCACTTCCTGTTGTCTCCCTCCGTTTGTAAGTAGGAGTCGTTTGTAAGTTGGATGTTTGTAACTAGGAGACCGCCTGTAAATGTTAGTACCTATTTATATTAGGATAAGAATCCAGGCCTTTTTTTATAGCAATCTCATGCTCCACAATACCCAAAAGCACCACTTATGATGGTGCTTCAATTGAGCAATGGTGCAGTTGGGCAGTGCAGAGTAGGAGAGTATAAGTGGTATGGGGAAGCCAAGTGTAATGCCTTGTACACACGGTCGGATTTTCTGTCGGGATAAACTCCAACGGGTTTTTCTGACGGAATTCTGTTCAAGCTGTCTTGCATACACACTGTCACACCAAATTCAGACCGTCAAGAACGCGGTGACGTACAACACTACGACGAGCCGAGAAAAATGAAGTTCAATGCTTCCGAGCATGTGTCGACTTGATTCTAAACATGCATGGTTTTTTCTTCGTTGGAGTTCCATACAGACGAACGGAATTTCCGATGGATGAAAAAAAAAAGAGAACATGTTCTCTTTCTAAGTCCGTCAGAATTTCCGATGGAAAAAGTCAGATGGGGCATACACATGGTCGGAATATCCGATGAAAAAAGTCCGTCTGACTTTTTTCCTCGGGAATTCTGACCGAGTGTACACGGCATTAGAGTCCCTTGATGGTCCACCACCTGACCCATTTATAGTCATCTTGGATGTTCAAGCCTGGGCACTGCATCCTGGGAGGAGGTCCCAAGCTCCACCTTCCCCCGAAGAACCAGGTATGAGGATGCTTCAACTGAGCAATAGAGCAGCAGGGCAGTGCCCACCCCCTGACCCCTGACTGGATGCTATGCCTGTAACTCCTGGGCACCCAAAAATGCTGGGATTTGACACACATGGGCTAAATGCTCCTTGTGCATGAAGCCTAATCCTGGTGTGACCCTACAGTCTCAGATTACTGTATATACGCGAGTATAAGCCGACCCGAATATAATTTTACCACACCTAATTTTACCACAAAAAACTGGGAAAACGTATTGACTCGAGTATAAGCCTAGGGTGTCCATCTGCATGCCTCACTGTGCCTCACTGTGTCCATGTGCATGCCTCACTGTGCCTCACTGGGTCCATGTGCATGCCTCACTGTGCCCATGCCTCACTGTGTCCATGCCTCACTGTGTCTATGCCTCACTGTGTCCATGTTCATGCCTCACTGTGCCCATGCCTCACTGTGCCCATGCCTCACTGTAGTCTACGGAAGGGGTGCCCGGGTTTGAAAAATTAGTGCTCCACAGCTGTAGGTCTCCCAGACAAAAAACTTTGCACAGTTATAGAGGAGAAATGGGGCTACACGTGTGCCAAGATTCGGGTCCAGGGATCCTACGACCGGCCGGCACCGGGTCCCCAAAGGAGAAATTACCATTTAACATGGGAGTCTATGGAAGGGGTGTCCGGCTTTGAAAAATCGGTGCTCCCCGGCCGTAGGTCTCCCAGACAACAAACTTTGCACACTTTTAGAGAAGAAATGGGGCTACATGTGTGCTAAGTTTCGGGTCCAGGGGCCGGTACTGGGTCCCCAAATTCCGGGAGATCAGGCGCAAAAAGGTGACTCGAGTATAAGCCGAGGGGGGCATTTTCAGCACAAGAAAATGTGCTGAAAAACTTGGCTTATACTCGAGTATATACGGTACATTAAATTACAAACCAAGGATACAGCCAGCCCAGAATCCAGATACTACTACAACCTCTATGACATTAAGATAACCCAGGGGTCCCATTGCTATCCTTCCAAGGTACTTCTCTCAGAACAGGCTTCCTGACATCTGACAGAAGTGGGAACGGAGGCCTCTTCTGCCATCTTGTAGGTTACAATGAGTTCAATTTTTTCTAGATCAAGGTACTACACAAGCTTGAAAATTGGAGGACGATCTTGCATTTGCTAATTTCCTTTCTCACAAAGGGACTTATTGACACACAGACAGGATTTTCACATACACATAGCATTTGCACCTCGGTTGCTAGGCAACTGTAACACATCAGAGACAGGCCTCACCGTTGCTGATCTGGTTCTGCATGAGGGAGGAGGCCGGAAGGCTGGCACCCAGTGCGTCGCTCAGGTTGCCCTGTGAGTGGAGGGTCTGGCTGGGGCCTGTTTGGCTCATCCCTCCAGGGCCCAGGTTTATGTTCTGCGCTGGCGGCTGCAAATAAAGCTATGTCATTTCACAGGCAAAAAAAAAACAGCACCGGGCCAGAGACAAAGGATGCAAACACAAAAGACAACTAGGCTTCTCTATTCTCCATTTACTGCGCTATCGCTTCGAACTATACACAGATAGAAGGCTTAGAAAACATTAGCGTGCATTGATGTAATGAAGATATATACACATATTAATTCCCTTTTAGGCCTCGTTCACATGGAGCGTATGCATCTGTGCCCCATGTGACGGCCATGTTTACCCACATGGAGATGTACAGGTGTTCCATGCATCCCCATGTGGACAGTCCTATTCAAGTCATGTTGGGAGCAGTGACTGTGTCCGTGCAGCCGCTGCATCCCAATTGACAGCAATGGAACTGCCTGCATGGGGATGCATAGAACAGTGTTTCTCAACTCCAGTCCACAAGGCGCCCCAACAGGTCATGTTTTCAGGATTTCCCTCAGATGAAACAGCTGTGGGAATTACTAAAGCAGTTAAACTGATCAAATAACCTGTGCAAAACAATGGAGAGCCTGAAAACATGACCTGTTGGGGCCCCTTGAGGACTGGAGTTGAGAAACACTGGCATAGAACACCTGTAAATGCTTGTAAGGGTAAACATGGGCGTTATATGGGGCACAAATTTATAAGCCTCATGTAGGGCTGGGCAAAAAATCGATTTGATTTAAAAATCGAGTTGGTAGATCAAATCGATTCATATTTTCAAATTTTTTAATTTTTTTGGGGGGTTTTTTCCCCAGGACCGGCGCTAAGAATCCTCCCATTACCGGGTGCGGACCCTCACAAACGACCCTCCTGTGTCCC
Source organism: Rana muscosa (assembly GCA_029206835.1). Lineage (NCBI taxonomy): Eukaryota > Metazoa > Chordata > Amphibia > Anura > Ranidae > Rana > Rana muscosa. The sequence continues at coordinate 291,335,274 of CM055128.1, read as the reverse complement.
TACTTCCTGTCTTGATAGCCTCTCCGGCGTGTGCAGGGGAGAAGTCAGTCGGCCGCGATCCCGGGAAAGGGCTGCAAGGCCGGCCGTTGCAGACTAGGCCGAAGCCGCGGCCTCGCCTAAAAAATCCTGCCCGCAGCTCCTCAGGACCGGCGCTAGAGTCCTCCTACTACCATGTGCGGACCCTCACAACTGACCCTCCTGTGTCCCTCCTGCCTTGGTGGCTTCTCCGGGTTGTTTAGGGGAGAAGTCAATCCGCCGCGATCCTGGGAAAAGGCAGCGAGGCCGGACGCCGCGGACTAGGCTGAACCTGCGGCCTCGCTTAAAAAATCCTGCCCGCAGCTCCTCAGGACCGGCGCGGTGTCCATCAAAAAAATAAAATAAAAATTGATTCGAATCGTAAATCGAGTTTTTTATAAAAAAATTTAATAAATCGCAGATTTTTTTAGAGGGAAAAAAAAAAAAATTGCCCAGCTCTAGCCTCATGTGACCGAGGCCTTAGGTGTAAAGCGTGCAGAGCCTGCATAATCACTCTCTTGGGACCCACCACCACCACCATGTATGTACATCCGTCTGTTCATTAAGGTGAATTCGAAGATGAGGCTGTACACGGTTATGCACTGGGGTAGTGTAAAGCATGTGCATGGATGTATGAACACTATCTGCATCCATAGTAAACATCCGGGTGCTATATGCTACCCTGGCACATAACCATGTACAGCCACATCTTCTTATTTATCTCAATACTCCGCAGGGGCAGGTCCCTGGAGAATGATTATGTAGGCCGTGCACGCTGTACGCCCCCCGTGAAGCCTACAGACATCTTGTAGTAAGAACATATTTATTTATATAGCGCCAAAAAAATTATGTATAGCTTTACATACTGTACCTTCACATCACTCCCTGCCCTCAAGGAACTTATAATCTCACCTGGAAATCCATACGCATATGCACCGAAATTTTGGCCGCCGAAACATTTTGCCAATTTCAGGCAACAATGGTGTTATCGGCATTCAGCCATGGTGCCGTTAATGGCACTAAAAACGCACCGCGCATTCGCTGCGATTTTGCAGCAAATTCACAGCGATTTTACAGCGATTTTGGGCAGATTTTACCATGCTGTGCTTATGGGGTTTTTCATAGGTCACGTGACGTGACTCAAAAACCGCATCAAAAACATAACACAGGTGCGTTAATGATGCGTTCTTGCTGCGTTTTCAATGCATTTGAACTGGAAGATGTGGGGTTTTTTTGTGCGTTTTTTTTTTTAACTGACCAATAATGCAGCCAGCAGGATTTTTAACACCACAATGAAATCACAACAAGCCAGTGTGAAGACACACATAGAATTTAAAGGGATACGTTTTTCTTACTCTAAACGTGCCAATATTGGCCGACGATCAATTTATATTCATTTAAATTGATGATATCAATTAAAAAGTCGAATAATACAATTTTATACAAAAAATTTAATATTTTTTAAAAACTGTCATTTTCGGTTTCGGTTTTCGGCCAAGTGCATCCTGCATTTTCGGTTTCGCTTTCGGCACCAAAATTTCCATTCGGCGCACCTCTATTATAGCTGATTAATTATACATGCAATATAGCGTGACCCAGGGCAACCAATCGCATGTCAGTTTACTAAAGTTCAGTGAGAGATACATTCTGATTGGTTGCTGTAGGTGATTGCATTCAATCACTTTATTTACTATAAATCCATTAGTATAACTGGAATCAAATGCTTTTTTAAACCATCCATGGCCACTACATGGAAGGCAAGTAGAGGCCATTAGGACCACTATCGCAAACGGTATTCTGTATTATCATCTAGTACAGTGGTCTCCAAACTGCTGCCCGAGGGCCGGATGTGGCCCTCTGCTTGTCTTTTTCCGGCCCTTGGGGCACTAGTCCTCCGACTGATACAAGACACTATTCTGCCACCTGACGCCAACAATGGGGTACCATTTCTCTCACTGACGCCAAAAATGGGGCATTATTCCTCCCTATGATACCAAGGACTGGGCACTATTCCTCCTACTTAGACCCCTTTCACACCGGAGCGTATTGCAGGCGCTATAGCGTTAAAAATAGCGCCTGCAATCCGCCCTCAAACAGCTGCTCCATTGTCTCCAGTGTGAAAGCCCGAGGGCTTTTACACTGGAGCGTTGCGCTAGCAGGACGGTAAAAAAAAGTGTGTTTACTGCTCCTCCACCGCTCCTGCCCATTGAAAGCAATGGGGCACTGCGGCTATACTGCCAGCAAAGCGCCTCTGCAGAGGCGCTTTGCAGTGGTTTTTAACTCTTTTTCGGCCGCTAGCGGGGGTAAAACCGCACCGCTAGCGGCCGAATAGCGCCGCAAAATTGGCGGTAAAGCGCCGCTAAAAATAGCGGCGCTTTACCGCCGACGCACCTCCCGCCCCAGTGTGAAAGGGGCCTAAGTCTTACTTTTGAGACAGAGAAGAGGGAATGAGGACATATAGTATATTCCTTAGTCCCTGTATATTCCTTAGTCCCTTTCTTTGCAGCCTCAGCTGCACTGGAGATGAATAATTAGAAAACGCTCTGAGGCTTTCTGTTCATTCACAAACTGAAGCACAGTAAACACAGTTTATTATGCTTCATGTATATAAGTTAAAGGAGGGGAGGCGGAAGTGGGATTTTAAATGAAACGCATGGAAAAATATGTCTCCATCCCTATGTCAATATACAAAAAGAAATTAGTACAGATCACTTGCTGAATTCACTAACTGTGTTCCTACTACATATTTATGCTCTCCATCCTGAAACAATCCACCTCTGTGCCCCGCAGAAGCTGAAACAAGCAGGAGGGAGAGGAGGAGAATCTGGCAGTGCTGTGGGATGGAGCGGGGGGGGGGGGGGGGGGGCGGACAGCAGAGGGAATGGGGGTTTGGGGGGATCAAAGTGGTGGAAAATGGGGGGCAGATACTGCAGTGCAGCTGGTGGGAGGGAGAGTAAAGGAATCTGACAGGGGGAGCCACAGGAGGACTGGTTCCAGTGATAAGTTAGTACAGCTGGTCCTCCTGCTCAGGTGCCCAGGCCTCCCTGTTAAACTGATGGGGCCTGGGCCCAGTACAGGAAGACTGTCTGTACCCCCTTATCGGCGGCCCTGGATTATATTGATACATGGGCTAACCACATGCAAAGATCAGAATACAATATCTTCATGGTAGGGGTCCTTAAGGCACTAATTCCTTATCGATAGGTGGAAGAAGGCGGAGGTATGTGTGGACTTCTCTACTCACCGCAGGAAGCAGAGATTGCATGTTCTGATTGGAGTCTGCTATAGTGGCGAGATAGACCAGATTTCTGTGCAGGATCTGCTGATATCTAGTCAAATATAAAACACAAACATAAATATTTAATGCAATTTATTGCAAGTACCCCCAAACACACACACACACCCTGGTGGAATATAATGGTACTGCATGTTAAGTGAGTAATAGTTATAATGTTTGCCTAGTAAACCTATTTAGTATAGCTATTCCAATGTTCTATGCTGGCATACCTAAGTAACAGCCTCACCCCTCAGCATAGTATGGGCAAAACTATTAAAGCAAAGGTTGTTGGTATCCAACTGTAAATTCATATCTATGACTTCATTTTTTTTTTTTAATTAAGAGAAAAAAAAAAAAGCGGTGCAAGTGCTCAGGCCATTCATTACCTTTGTGTACAAATGCTCAGGCCCCATTTGCACTAAGGCCCCTTTCACACTTAGGAGTTTTTCAGGCGTTTTAGCGCTAAAAATAGCGCCTAACTACCGCCTGAAAAACTCCTGCCCTGCTGGCAGGACCGCTCCAAAAGTCCTGCTAGCCGCATCTTTAGAGCGGTGAAGGAGCGGTGTGTATACCGCTCCTTTACCGCTTCTTCCCATTGAAATCAATAGGACAGCGCGGCTATACCGCCCGTGGTTTGCGGTCCGTTTTAACCCTTTCTCGGCCCCTAGCGGGGGGTTAAAACCGCACCGCTAATGGCCGAACTGCGCCGAAAATCCGCCCATAGCGCCGGCGGTAAAAATAGCAGCGTTTTACCGCCGACGCTATGAGCGCCCCAGTGTGAAAGGGGCCTAAGGCATTTTTGATGCAGTTAAATGAGTGTGAAATTACAGTCAATGGAACTGTTCACATTTCATGTACAGTAATACCTCGGCTTGCGAGTAACGCGGTTTACGAGCGTTTCACTAGGGCTGGGCGATTTTGGCAAAAAAACAAAATCTGCGATTTTTAAAACAAAAAACTCGATTCACGATTCGAATCGAGTTTTTTTTTTTCCTGATGAACACTGCGCCGGCAGGAGTTTTAAGGCGAGGCCGCGGCTTCGGCCTAGTCCGCCGCGATCCTGGGAAAAGGCCGCGGCCTCGCCTAAAAAACCTAGTCCGCAGCGTCCAGGCCTCGCGGCCTTTTAGCTGCGGGCAGGATTTTTTAGGCGAGGCCGCGGCTTCGGCCTAGTCCGCGGAGCGCCGGTCCAATGAAAAAAAATAAAAAATTAAAAAATCGAAAAAATCGATTCGGTCAAAATCTGAATCAATTTGCCCTTGCAACTCAGATTTTAAATCGATTTTTTTCCCAGCCCTACGTTTCACAATACGATCTATTTATATATTTTTTTCAATCCTGACTCGATTTGCGAGACGAGAAGGATTCAAGCCTCTGGGTTGTGCAGTACCGCATGTGGCCAGAGGTCTGGGGGCGCCGGTGAGGTTCGGAGACGCTCGGAGACCCTTGGAAACCTTCAGAGACTCTCGGTTCTCAATGGGTCTCTGAGTGTCTGAGTGTTTCCGAGTGTCTTAGGCGCCCCCGCACCTCTGGCCACATGCGGTACTGCATACACCAGCAGTGGCTGTGGAACGCATTATCTGAGTTTCCATTGATTCCTATGGGGAAACTCGCTTTGATATACAAGTGCTTTGGATTACAAGCATGCTTCTGGAACGAATTATGCACGTAATCCAAGATACTACTGTAGTTCATGGTCATGCTTGCCTACTAGGACTGCCCAGATACTCACTGTGTGCACTCGGCAGTCTTGCCCTTGCTTTGATAATCCATTATACATTGTATCAGGTGGTGGTTCTCATCCAACATCTGTTCAAGGAAACAAAAAAAAAGAAAGATGTTATTTTATGGAATATTTTTATTTTATTTTTTTGGGGAATATTTTCTTTAAAAGTTGAATTCCAGGTATGGATATTTTTTACATTTACCTTGGCCCAGCTTGGAAGCTGGCAGTCAAAGTAGTGATCCCGCAGGTATGGAACATAATACTTACATTGCTCAAAGCTGGACCAAGGGGCCTTTGTAAAAATATTCATACCTGGAATAAAAAAAAATTAAAAAAAGTAGCTGGGTCTTTAATCTGAACTCTGAGAAGCCCACTGCAACAAGTGCCCAGTCTGCCCAACAGAACTGTGGCAGACTGATGACCTGTAGGTGCTTTTACACCAAAGATTTTGGAAAACTTTGAGGGTACCAAAGTCTGTTGCCGTTTCATGGGCCTGCATCGGTTTTTTGGCGTGACATGTCGGGTATCCGTTTACTCGGCACAACCTCTTCTTTTATATCCTACCATAAAATTGGGTAATATATTGTGTTTGTGTGCACTAAAATAAACTTCATTGTATTTTTTACTGAAAATTTTCCCTCGATAAACCCTTGCGCTAATATTGTACGACATCAAAAAAAAATTCTATGAATGAAGGTAAAAAAAAAAACTTCTGTGTGCAGCAGCTCCCCTAATACTTACCTGAGCCCCATCTCTATCCAGCGATGTGCACGAGAGACTTGGCTCTCCGGGACTCTCCTTCCTCATTGGCTGAGAAAAAAGGGGAGGGGCCAGGAGTGCCGACTGGGGACCTGAGAAGAGGAGGATCACGGATGCTCTGTGCAAAACCATTACGCAGAGCAGGTAAGTATGACTTTTTTTTTTTATTGCCTTCAATATCACTTTTAAGTGGTTGTAAATCCTTACATATACCCAGTGAAGGGAGTAGCCTCAGGGGAGTTGTACCTGTTTATCTGCATCAGTCGTCTCTACATCTGTTCATAATACAGAATTTATACTGTATTGTTATATGACATTGATGGTGAACCTTGGCACCCCAGATGTTTTGGAACTACATATCCCATGATGTTCAACTACACTGCAGAGTGACTGAGCATCATGGGAAATGTAGTTCCAAAACATCGGGGGTGCCAAGGTTCTCCATCACTGTTATATGGGACTCTTTACAGTTACCCACTTTGGTGATGTTCCTGATATCCAACAATGGACTGTTTGAGGCGGTCTTTGCCTAAACTTCCTATCCTTTAAATCCGTTAGGCCCCATGCACACAGGGCGTTTTTGCAGCTGCTAACAGCAGCTTTAGACGTTTTTTTTTTTACAGCTTCAAAACGCCCATCCATGTTATTCTATTGTGTCATGCACACTAGAGCTTTTATGAGCTCCAAGTGGCATAGGCGTTTTCCAGTTGCAAAAAAAACCCAATTCCAGTGCGTTCTGGAGCTCCAAGTTCGAGCTGCAAAAACGCCTGACGCTATTAAACGCGCATAAACGCGCAAAAAACGCCGCAAAAACGCGCAAAAACGCCGCGATTTGCGTTTTTGAGGTCCGGGATTTTTTTTTTTTTTTTTTTAAAAGGTCAAAAAATGTCAAAAAATGTTTACAAAACATGGACAGGCGTTTTTAAGCTCTAAAAAAAGCGGCTGTAAAAACGCCCTGTGTGCATGGGGCCTAATCGTTACTACTTTCTTGTCAACGGATTTTGATGACAGTGTCATGATGCAATTTTTTTTGTTACATCATAACATGTTTTTAATTGTCATTTAAATAAAAAATAAAAAAACATGAATAAAAAGATTGAAAGGAAAATACAGAATTTATAAGGCTTGTCTGAAAAAAAAAAACACGAATAAAAAGATTGAAACGAAAATACAGAATTTATAAAGGCTTGTCTGAAAAAAAAAAAAACATGAATAAAAAGATTGAAATGAAAATACAGAATTTATAAAGCTTGTCTTAGCTGTCAGAAAAAAAGGGGCGGAGAGCTGAAATTACACACTGGAGAGCTCAGTGAGGAGAACTGATTGGAGGGAAGGGACACACCCCGCCTTCACACAACACACAGGAACAGAGCTAATGCTGTCAATCACAGGCTGTGTGCTAGAGCTCCCTCCCCTGTCACCTTTTTTCGCTTGGTGTCAGGAAAACTTGTCAGAAGGGAGGCATGCTGATAGCAGAGGAACGAGGCAGCAGACAAAAATGATACTTTGTGCTCTGGATTGAGACAAGTACATAATATAGAGGGATATGCTTTGTTCATGTCTGAGGTTTACAACCACTTTAAAGTGAACTTAAATCAGAGCTTCACACTTAAATATATGTGATGTTGTCCTGCTTCCTCCCCCCACCTTCTCTTACAAATGAATATCAATAGTATTGTACTTGTATGAGAAAGTCTCCTTTTTCTCTTTGTATTGCCTGCTTTGTGTACAGTCCCTGGTGTTCCTGCAAGTCCAATTCCTTTCCTATTAAAAACTTACCACACTAAGCAGGGAGAGCACAGCGTGGTCAGTTCTCTAGTTATGCTGGGAACTCAGTGTACTTTCCTCCAATGATCAGACTTGTCCTGGCACGCCCCCCGCTGCACAGCTATTCACTGGGAAGCTCAGTGTGCTGCTGCTTCTCCTCCCCCAGCTCTTATGCAGCTGAGAAGAGGAGTAATGTGATCATTATTTAAAAAGGGAGGAAAAAAAAAAAAAAGAAGGGATTTACAATTTCTATTTTTTGTATCTATATAAAAATGTTTTGCCTTTCATTTCTATTTTAAACTGAATGGGTTATTTTACAATCACTTTAAGTTCTTTAACTTTTTTTTTTTACTTTTTACTCAAAAAGTTCCTCTCCTCCCCCTCTTTCTGCAATGATGTACAATCTTTTGTTTTTCATATAAGGGGGGAATGCTTTTTTAGTGGAGCACAGCTCATCTTTTGGACAGAATGACGCCCCCCCCCCCCCCCCCCGTCCGAAGTCTCTTGAGATACCCACGTCACAAATCTCAGGAGGCTTTGGAGATGTGCGGGACCCACTGCGCATGCGCACTGAGCGTCATCAGGACTTGGAAAAGACAGCCAAGCTCCTGATGATGTCACAAAGAAGATGGCAGCATGTGGTGGTGGCTCTTAGATCATAGTGGGAGATCGCGGGATTCACGGAGAGGAGGAGTATACTAATCCATCTCAATCTGCCACACCAGGTTAGAAGGGGTTAATATTACAACTAATTCCGTTTGGGGGGATTCAGTGATAAAGTTCCTCTATAATGTGAGGGGAAAAAGTATTTGATCCCAAAGAATTGGAATCCGATTGATTGATTCTGTGGACAGGTGTCTTTTATACAGGTAACAAGCTGAGATTCGGAGAACTCCCTTTAAGCCCAGGGGTCTCAAACTGGTGGCCCTCCAGCTGTTGCAGAACTACAAGTCCCATCATGCCTCTGCCTGTGGGAGTCATGCTGTCAGCCTTGCAATGCCTCATGGGAATTGTAGTTCTGCAACAGCTGGAGGGCCACTAGTTTGAGACCCCTGCTTAAGCCCTGGTTCACACTGGTGCATTTTGACATGCGATTTGGCATGTCAAATCGCATGTCAAAACGCTGATACCGTCCTAATCGGTACGACGCTGCATCGATTTCAAAAAGTGGTTTCTGTACTACTTTTTGCGATTTCGGCCGCGATTTACATTGACATCTGTGTCAGACGTCTTTGTAATCGCGGCTGAAACCGGGACTGCCAGCGGGAGTGAAATCGTGCGAGTTCAGCTGAACTCGCACGGCTTCACTCCCGCAGCCCAAGTGTGAACCTGGGCTTAAGGCCCCTTTCACACTGGGACGGGAGGTGCGGTGGCGGTAAAGCACTGCTATTTTTAGCGGCGCTTTACCGTTGGAATTGCAGCGGTAATTCGGCCAGGATTTTAACCCCCGCTAGCGGCCGAAAAAGGGTTAAAAACCACCGCAAAGCACCTCTGCGCATTGCCGGCGGTATCGCCGCGGTGTCCCATTGATTTCAATGGGCATGAGCGGTGGAGGAGCGGTAAACACACCGCTCCAAAGATGCGGCTAGCAGGACTTTTGGAGCGGTCCTGCTAGCGCACCGCCCCAGTGTGAAAGCCGCTGTTTAGGGTCGGTTTGCAGGCGCTATTTTTAACGCAAATCGCCCCCAATGTGAAAGGGACCTAAGCCCACGTTCACACTGGGGCTGCGGGAGTGAAGCCTGCAAGTTCAGCTGAACTCGCACGATTTCACTCCCGCTGGCAGTCCTGATTTCAGCCGCGATTTCAAAGACATCTGAAACAGCTGAAATCGCAAAAAGTAGTACAGAAACTACTTTTTGTAATTGGTGCAGCGCCGCAGATGCGGCGTCGCACCGATTAGGACGGTGCCATTGGCCGCAATTTGCGGCAAATTTTGCCGATTTGACATGCGATTTGACATGTCAAATCGCACCAGTGTGAACCAGGGCTTAGAGAGTGCTCCTAATCTCAGCTCATTACCTGTACAGAAGACACCTGGGAGCCAGAAATCTTGCTGATTGATAGGGGATCAAATACATGGGGGGTTGGGGCATGCAGGATAAACGGACCTTGCATTTTCATGTAAGGTCCACTTTAAAAAAAAAATATTAAAATTAAAGTGAAGTATGACGGCCGCCCTGATTGGCCTCCCCCTTTTTTGAAATGCCTGCTCTCTGGCTGTTATGTTGATCCAATGGCTTCAGTACTTTCTGAGTCACTGAGCAGGAACAAGTATGCAGATTAGAAGCAATGGAAGGGCAGTACTAAAGCCAGGAACAGCCAGAAATAAAGGATTTTTTAGAGCCAGGTTGTCAATGGCTGCCCTGTATTTTCATTAGAACTCATCTTCTTTAAAAGATAAACTAAAATCAAAGCAAATATTGTCTAAATACAAACAGCTTGTGTAGAATCTTGATAATGCTTTGTATATTTCTTCCAGACTTCTGCAGGAGTCCAGCATGCAAAAAAAAAAAATCTTACACTTTGCTTCTTTGAAGGAGCTTCCTGTAATAAAGACCGCTCACTGCTGCTCGCTCTCCTTGTGCAGGGAGACTGGTCTTGTCTCCGCCCCCCTGCAGGCAGCCTGCAGTGGGCGGAGCTGCTGGGCTCCTCCCACCACTCTGCTCTCTGCACAGGCTATGTACAGTGCAGTGTTGATATCACCTCTACTTTTACATGGTAATATCTGGGTTTGTGAGTGTATTAAGTGTACACAGACTAGATTTATATCCTTTCGGGTTGATTTACTTAAACTGGAAAGTGCAAAATCTTGTGCAGCTGAGCACAGGAACCAATCAGCTTCCAGGATTTTTTGTCAACGCCTAAATGAACAAGGTGATGTTAGAAGCTGATTGGCCACCATGCACTGCTGCACCAGATGTTGCACTCTCCAGTTTTAGTAAATCCACCTCTTTGTGTCTATTTATGAAGGTTTTTGCTTCTGGAGTTGAGCATTAAGGAAAGATCCCCAACTCATGCAAACTTTGATCCATCACAGGTCCTACCCAGCATGAAAAAACAAACCTACCATCAAGATAAATAGTGTGAATGAGTAACCTCTGTATCATGACTAGCAGAAATGTGACATGCAGGTCACCAAGAGAAACTGAGCATTTCCTGCAAGGCTGCACGAGCCACATCAAAAGGCGCTGAAAGCCACATGTGTCCCCCAAGCAACCGGCTGCAGACAGAACCTCAGTCCTATTTATTCGCCACTTTTCTGCTTGTCATCAGCCCCACTGACACTGAACAAGCAACAGCATGAAACCAACACAATCCATCAAGGGACACACTCCCTCCATCAAGATTTATCTCAAGGAGAAAGAAATCCACCAGAATTGTGCAGAATTCACATTGTACTCCCCTCACTGATCCCTACTCCCTCTTCTCTGATCTGACAATGAGGAGGGAGGAAATACAAACGGTGATAGTCAGTGCTGACATATTAAGTGTCATTCATGAACCCTCCTCCCCTAATCCACAGATAAGGATGAAGAAGACACTCAAGTGTTGTCTATAGCTGCAACTGTCATGGAGGCAGATGACATCTCAGAGAGGACGTGTAATGATTAGTATTCACTGGGGCACCCAGGCAGGCTTCAATGATCAGGCATATACATACATACATATATATATATATATATATATATATAGCTCAAGGATCACACACATATATATATATATAGCTCAAGGATCACATATATATATATATAGCTCAAGGATCACACACATATATATATATATATAGCTCAAGGATCACACACACATATATATATATAGCTCAAGGATCACACACATATATATAGCTCAAGGATCACACATATATATATATAGCTCAAGGATCACATATATATATATATAGCTCAAGGATCACATATATATATATATAGCTCAAGGATCACATATATATATATATATATATATATATAGCTCAAGGATCACACACATATACATATATATATATATATATATATATATATATATATATATATATATGTAGCTCAAGGATCACACATATATATATAGCTCAAGGATCACACACATATACATATATATATATATATATATATATATATATATATGTAGCTCAAGGATCACACATATATATATAGCTCAAGGATCACATTATATATATATATATATATAGCTCAAGGATCACATTATATATATATATATAGCTCAAGGATCACACATATATATAGCTCAAGGAGCATGCATTATATATATATATATATATAGTTCAATGATCATGTATACAATATATAGCTCAAGGATCATGCATGTACATATGTATAGTTCAATGATCATGTATACAGTATATAGCTAAATGATCGTATATACAGTATATAGTTCAATAATCATACATGCAGTATATAGCTCAAAGATTGTGCATATACATATATATATAGCTCAATGGTCATATACACAGCTCAATGATCATGCATATACAGTATATAGTTCAATGATCATACATATACAGTATATAGTTCAATGATAGCTCATATACATATATTTAGTTCAATGATCATATATACAGTATATAGCTCAACGATCATATATACAGTATATAGCTCAGCGATCATATATACAGTATATAGCTCAGCGATCATATATACAGTATATAGCTCAATGATTATATTACACACACACAGTATATAGCTCAATGATCACACGTGTATATATCTCCCAATAATACATATATAATGTCCAATGATCAGGAAATACATAGTGCAATAATCATACATATATACATAGATATCAATGATCATACATAAATAGATATCAATAAACATACATACATAAATATATAGATATCAATGATCATACATACATACATATATAACATATATAATTAGATAACAATAATCATACATACATACACATATAAATGGATATCAATGATCATACATACATACATATCAATGATCATACATACATACATACATATCAATAATCATACATACATACATATAAATAGATATCAATGATCATACACACATATATAACATACATAATTAGATATCAATAATCATACATACATACATACATAGATATCAATGATCATACATACATATATAAATAGATATCAATAATCATACATACATACATACATACATATCAATGATCATACATACATACATACATACATATCAATGATCATACATACATACATACATACATATCAATGATCATACATACATATATAAATAGATATCAATAATCATACATACATACATACATATCAATGATCATACATACATACATACATACATATCAATGATCATACATACATATAAATAGATATCAATGGTGATCTATGAATGAAAAATGTTCCCATTGTGAAGTGTGTCCATGAATGGGGTTGTGTGTGTCAGACATCCATCATGCAGATAGATGCCATAGCTCTGTCTCCTGTATAATATGCATGGCACACATGGGTATTGCCTGTCCCCTCCTCCCCTAGAATAAAGCTGGTGCCATCATCACCCCTCCACCATCACAGATCCTCCTGTACCTTCTGTATAGTTTGCTGGGTGACTTCTCCTTTTCCTCTGGGTCTGGCTGATGCAAAGGCCACAGACATGGTTGCCCCCCTCTGGCCCGGCGTGTGTCTGAGCAGCAGAATAAATTATTCCTGATATTCCTAATATCTGCACCCTTATTACTAGCCAGAGGATTCTTATTCTACGCAGCAGACAGGGGGGAGACGGTGCCAAATGGTATGATCCGTTTCACACCCGACGGACTGCACCGGCCAGATTGCGGTCAATTTATACAGAAGAATAATTTAAACGATGTAATAAATATACATGTCTGAGGGAAAGGTTACGAAACTGGCGGTGTGGCGCAGTGAAGCTTTCCGTCCTCCCCTGCTTACTTTTGGTACGCTCCACAAGCCGGGTTTCCTGTCTGTAAGCGCCGGGTAGCGCAGGTTCCCGTGGGCGGGGTTTGGTTACGCAATTTGCGTAGCGTAGAGAGGTGGGAAAGGCAAGGGCTCTACGCTGCGCTGGAGGCGTAAGTCGGCTTAGTGGATAGGAGGCGGATGAGTGAGCTGTTTTCAGGAGAAGCTTTCGGTTTGGTGAGCAGTCTGACCGCGCTGTGAGAATGAGCTACGACCGAGCTATCACCGTCTTCTCCCCGGATGGACACCTCTTCCAGGTGGAATATGCCCAGGAGGCCGTGAAGAAAGGCTCCACGGCGGTGAGGGCGGCTCTGTGTTCTCTGTGGAGGGACATGTGTCCCGCCTGGGGGGGATGGGGGCCTTCCAGGGACAAGGGAACACATACTGGGGCTCTTGGTAACCAACCAGGCCTGAGATCTCATGATAGAGGTCACTTGGTTGCTATAGGCAACAACTCCAGGCCTGTTTAGATCTCAAATACAGAGCATGTGATTTCTATGGGCAACCACTTCAGGTCTCTTAGTCTGATGGATGAGAAGTGGGAACTGTTGCTCCTAGCAGCCAATCAGATCCTAGGAAACAGGGCTTATGGTTGCTATGAGTAACAGCACCAGGTCTCTTGGCCTAAAGAGTGAAACTTTTGCCCTTGGCAACCCTTCAGATCTCAGAATACAGGGCTTCTGGTTGTTATAGGCAACACCTCCAGGTTTTTGGCCCTGATGGGTGAGAAGTGAAACTGTTGCCACTAGCAACCAGTCATTTCAGAAAACAGAGCATCTGGTTGCTATAGCCAACAGCTCCGGGGCCTGTTGCTCTTGGCAACCATTTAGATCTCAAATACAGAGCATGTGGTTTCTATGGGTAACAGCTTCAGGTCTCTTTAGTCTGATGGATGAGAAGTGGAACTGTTGGCCCTAGCAGCCAATCAGATCGTAGGAAACAGGGCAGCTGGTTGCTATGGGTAACTGCACCAGATCTCTTGGCCTAATGTAAGAGTGAAACTGTTGCCCTTGGCAATCCATCGGATCTCAGGATACAGGGCTTCTGGTTGTTATGGGCAACACCTCCCAGGTTTTTGGGCCTGATGGGTGAGAAGTGAAACTGTTGCCCTTAACAACCCACCAGATCTCAGAAAACGGGGTATCTGGTTGCTTTGGGCAACATAGCCAGGTCTCTTGGCCTGAGAGAAGTGAAGCTGTTGCCTGTTGCAATCAATCAGACCTCAGTAAACAATGCATCTGGTTGCTATAAGCTACGTAGCCAGGTCTCTTGGCTTGATATGAGAGAGGTGGAACCGTTGACCTTGGCGACCAATCAGATCTCAGGAATCAAGGCATCTGGTTGCTGTGGGCAACAGCTCCACATTTTTGGGCCTTACGGGGGAGAATTGATATTGTTGCCCTTAGCAACCCATCAGATCTCAGGTAAAAGGGCATCTGGTTGCTGGGTTTGATGTGTGGGAAGGGAAGCTGTTGACCTTAGCAACCTATTCAGATCATAAGATACAGGGCATCTGGTTGGCATGGGCAACAGCACCAGGCTATTCAATGCCCACACAGCTGGTCCAGCGGTCTGGGGAATTGAAATCCCCGCTCCTCTTGCAGCACTTTTGGGCAGACCAGATGGATTCACTGTGCAGGTGCTGACCAATCAGAATTGCTCTGGTCTGTCCCAGAAGCGATGCCCAGAGAAGGGGGGGGGGGTGTTACTGTTAGTTTTTCGATAAAGGTGAACTAACACTTTTTAAGGTCTCTTGCTGTAGCGGAATGAATTTCCATCTGATGGCGCCGGAGTCATTCTGGAGACAATACCGCTTGGTAAAGCCAGTTGCATGACACCAATGATCTCTTTAGCGGCCTCTGAGCTCCACCATAAGGGTGTTTTCTTCCCACCAGTCATTTGGTTTTAGCAGAAATTCTGAGACCTGAAAATTATTTCACGGGTTCTTCTGGGGTAAAAAGGTTGAGAGGGAAAGAGATACTGCCCCAGGTGGGTACAATCCGGCAATCAATGTCCTCTCGGAAACCAAGGGTGCAGGCAATGCTTGTGTAGCTATGACTAAGCACTAGTTCCCAGTGCGAAACATGTCAGTTGCACCCCCATTTTGTCTGCTGTGATCTGTAGTGCTTTGTATTTTTAAATAAAAGGCTACCTGAACGGTTCTTTGGAGTGCGGCTGTCCATACATCCACCCTTATTTTCTAAAAAGGTTGAGAGGCTGCTGTAGGCTGGATGGTGGCATCAGAGGCATTCACCAGGAAACGAGGAAGCTCTTAGAGCAGCCACACTCAACCAGAGCTCCATGGGAACCCTAGGTTGCTAGGGGTTCCTTGAGCTGTAGTTTGTTGACCCTCCATCTGATGATGCCTGCATAGTTCCAGGGCCAATGCCACTTGGCGATGTGGGCAGCATGACAACAGTGACAGTGGTTATTTTGCTCTCTGTAAGGGTGGTATTTTAACCACAAATATAAGGGGGCATTCTACCTACTTCCCGCCGTGTGAGGGGGGGGCATTCTTCCTAGAGGTCGACCCATATGGGTTTTTCTCTGGCCGATGCCGATATTTAGAAATCGCTGCGGCCGATGGCCGATATATGATGCCGATTTTTTTTTTTTTTTAAAAATTTTTAATTTTTTTGGTGCCGATATGTTAGGCCGATTTTTTTTTTTTTTTTCAGATTCTATGAGATGAAGGGGAAAAAAAAAACCTAACAGTTGGACCCCTTTCACCCTGGGGCGTTTTTCAGGCACTTTCGGGCTAAAAATAGCACCTGTAAAAATGGCTGCAAAACAGCTCCCCTGCAGTCTCAGTGTGAAAGCCTGAGTGCTTTCACACTAAGGCGGTGCGCTGGCAGGACGTTAAAAAAAAGTCCTGCAAGCAGCATCTTTGGAGCGGTGTATACCGCTCCTCCACCACTACTGCCCATTGAAATGAATGGGCACTACTGCCGAAGCGCCTGCAAAGCGCTTCTGCAGCAGTGCTACACGGGCGCATTTAACCTGTTCATCGGCCGCTAGCTGGGTTATAAGCTCCCCGCTAGCAGCCGAATATCGCCACTAAAATGATGGTAAAGCGCAGCTAAAACTAGCTGCGTTTTACCGCCAACACCTGCCCGCTCCAGTGTGAAAGCAGCGGAGTTCCGCCAAAAAAAAAATATTAAAAGTCAGCAGCTACAAATACTGCAGCTGCTGACTTTTAATATATGGACACTTGTCCTGGGCGCCCGCGATGTCGGCACCCGAAGCCGATCTGTCTCTCGGCTCTCGCGTGCTGCCGCCGCCTTCTTCGGTAAGGGAATCAGGAAGCAGGCACAAAAACAGGTAATCAAAACTTTGACGAAAAAAAAAAAAGTTAATGTTTGGGGGTTCTGAGTAATTTTCTAGCAGAAAATACAGGATTTTTACTTGTAAGCTACAAGTGTCAGAAAAGATTTAGCCTTTAAATGGTTAAACTGAGAACTTCTTCTACACATGGAGTTCAGTTCATTGATAAGAAGAAACATTGTTTCTTCTTTTCTCTCAAGGCTGCCCAGAGATGAGTCACTCCACCTCCACGGGAAACTTCAGGCAACTTGCATTGACTTCTATGAAAGATGTTATTTGCAAGCCGCGCTGAAGTTTTTTTTTTTTTTTTTATCGGCTTTTGTTTTCAGAATAAATCGGCCGATGCCGATTAATTAAAAAGTGCGAAAAATCGACCGATATATCAGCCGACCGATATATCGGTCGACCTCTAATTCTTCCTACTTCCCGCCAGTGTGAGGGGGGGCATTCTTCCTACTTTCCGCCAGTGTGAGGGGGGGCATTCTTCCTACTTTCCGCCAGTGTGAGGGGGGGCATTCTTCCTACTTTCCGCCAGTGTGAGGGGGGCATTCTTCCTACTTTCCGCCAGTGTGAGGGGGGGCATTCTTCCTACTTTCCGCCAGTGTGAGGGGGGGCATTCTTCCTACTTTCCGCCAGTGTGAGGGGGGGCATTCTTCCTACTTTCCGCCAGTGTGAGGGGGGGCATTCTTCCTACTTTCCGCCAGTGTGAGGGGGGGCATTCTTCCTACTTTCCGCCAGTGTGAGGGGGGGCATTCTTCCTACTTTCCGCCAGTGTGAGGGGGGGCATTCTTCCTACTTTCCGCCAGTGTGAGGGGGGGCATTCTTCCTACTTTCCGCCAGTGTGAGGGGGGGCATTCTTCCTACTTTCCGCCAGTGTGAGGGGGGGCATTCTTCCTACTTTCCGCCAGTGTGAGGGGGGGCATTCTTCCTACTTTCCGCCAGTGTGAGGGGGGGCATTCTTCCTACTTTCCGCCAGTGTGAGGGGGGGCATTCTTCCTACTTCCCGCCAGTGTGAGGGGGGCGTTCTTCCTACTTCCCGCCAGTGTGAGGGGGGGCGTTCTTCCTACTTCCCGCCAGTGTGAGGGGGGCGTTCTTCCTACTTCCCGCCAGTGTGAGGGGGGCGTTCTTCCTACTTCCCGCCAGTGTGAGGGGGGCGTTCTTCCTACTTCCCGCCAGTGTGAGGGGGGGCATTCTTCCTACTTCCCGCCAGTGTGAGGGGGGGCGTTCTTCCTACTTCCCGCCAGTGTGAGGGGGGGCATTCTTCCCACTTCCCGCCAGTGTGAGGGGGGGCATTCTTCCCACTTCCCGCCAGTGTGAGGGGGGGCATTCTTCCCACTTCCCGCCAGTGTGAGGGGGGGCATTCTTCCTACTTCCCGCCAGTGTGAGGGGGGGCATTCTTCCTACTTCCCGCCAGTGTGAGAGGGGGCATTCTTCCTACTTCCCGCCAGTGTGAGGGGGGGGCATTCTTCCTACTTCCCGCCAGTGTGAGGGGGGGCATTCTTCCCGCCAGTGTGAGGGGGGGGCATTCTTCCCGCCAGTGTGAGGGGGGGGCATTCTTCCCGCCAGTGTGAGGGGGGGCATTCTTCCCGCCAGTGTGAGGGGGGGGGCATTCTTCCCGCCAGTGTGAGGGGGGGGGGCATTCTTCCCGCCAGTGTGAGGGGGGGGGCATTCTTCCCGCCAGTGTGAGGGGGGGGGCATTCTTCCCGCCAGTGTGAGGGGGGGCATTCTTCCCGCCAGTGTGAGGGGGGGCATTCTTCCCGCCAGTGTGAGGGGGGGGGCGGCATTCTTCCCGCCAGTGTGAGGGGGGGGGCGGCATTCTTCCCGCCAGTGTGAGGGGGGGGCGGCATTCTTCCCGCCAGTGTGAGGGGGGGGCGGCATTCTTCCCGCCAGTGTGAGGGGGGGCGGCATTCTTCCCGCCAGTGTGAGGGGGGGGGCGGCATTCTTCCCGCCAGTGTGAGGGGGGGGCGGCATTCTTCCCGCCAGTGTGAGGGGGGGGCGGCATTCTTCCCGCCAGTGTGAGGGGGGGGCGGCATTCTTCCCGCCAGTGTGAGGGGGGGGCGGCATTCTTCCCGCCAGTGTGAGGGGGGGCGGCATTCTTCCCACCAGTGAGGGGGGGGGGCGGCATTCTTCCCACCAGTGTGAGGGGGGGGGGCGGCATTCTTCCCACCAGTGTGAGGGGGGGGGGCGGCATTCTTCCCACCAGTGAGGGGGGGGGGGCGGCATTCTTCCCACCAGTGTGAGGGGGGGGCGGCATTCTTCCCACCAGTGTGAGGGGGGGGGGGGGCGGCATTCTTCCCACCAGTGTGAGGGGGGGGGGCGGCATTCTTCCCACCAGTGTGAGGGGGGGGGCGGCATTCTTCCCACCAGTGTGAGGGGGGGGCGGCATTCTTCCCACCAGTGTGAGGGGGGGGGATTCTTCCCACCAGTGTGGGGGGGGCATTCTTCCCACCAGTGTGGGGGGGCATTCTTCCCACCAGTTTGGGGGGGGGGCATTCTTCCTACTTCCCACCTGTGTTAGGGGGGCATTCTTCGTTTTCAGTTAACTATAATCCCCACCAACACATTAACAAATATTGGTTTGATCTTCTTGGTGATTGTGTAGGTGTGGATCATAGATAACTGAAAAAGAAGAAACAACCAATATTGGTGATTATGCTGGTGGGGATTAGGGTAGCGCCGTAACTAAGCATTTGCACAAGTATCGGTACTCGGCAAATGCTCCAAAACTTTCAGGCTCGGTTTTTTTCAGCTGTCGGCTGGATTCCCCCACTGACAGCTGAAATGTTAAAAAAAAAAAGCTGACAATTATTGGTTAAGGAGGGGGCCATCGCGTGCTTAAAGCGGTGTTCGGCCTTGGGGGGGAAAAAGAAATTAAAAGTCAGCAGTTACAAATACTGTAGCTGCTGCCTTTTTAATATATGGACACTTACCTGTCCAGGGAGCTTGCGATGTCGGCACCCCAGCCGATTTTCAGATTGGCTGTTGGGTGCTGCCGCTCCATATGTCATAAGGGAAACCCGCAGGGAAGCCAATCCCTGCATCGAGTGCCCCCACGGAGACCCGCATTCCAAGGGGACACACGTGCGGGCACGCTCGAGTCCTGCTGCTGCATCCATTGACATAGACAGCAGGACTCGGGCCCTGCCCCCCCAACTCCCGTGTCACTGGATTTGATAGCAGCGCAGCCATTGGCTTCGAGACCAGAGACAGTGGCTGGACCTGCTGTGCTCGTCCCCGTTGATGGAACGATCGGGTTCAGGTAAGTAAAAGGGGGGCTGCTGCACTACAGAACGTTTTTCACCGTAATGCATACAATGCATTAAGGTGAAAAACCTTGAGGGTTTAAACCCCTTTAACAACGGATTACTTATTCAGCTGTCACTGGGGTTCCCCTGAAGACAGCTGAAGGGTAAACTAAGTCCTGGCAATTGGAGCTGTCAAAAAAAAAAGAGTAGCCAATGTTTAGCTACCACATTGCGCAGCCACTGAATCAGAAAGATAAAAAGAAACATTGTTTCTTTTTGTATCTGTTTATTCATCTACAGATTAAGGCTGGGTTCACACTATTACGAAATGGATGTGGGATCCCCGCATCCAATACGCAATAGCAGGAGAATGTGAATGGCTCTCTATGGAGCCGGTTCACATATCTCCAATGCGGCTCTTTTGGTCCTTTTTTTTAGGTCCGAATTCAGCCAAACGTTCAGGCTGAAATCGGACCTGAAACGGTGAACCAGGACGCACTGGACCCCTGCTGGGAGCCGCATCGGTATTAGGTGTGAACAGAGCCTGAAGGGATGAACTTTGATCTGCAGATGAAGTCCGTTAAAGCAACCTGTTTTTTTTTTTTGTTGTTTGTTAAATGTTCTTCCGTTTAACCCCTTATTAACCCTTCATTTACTCTAATCGGCCTTAATTAACTTTAAATGTAATTATTATTTTCCTGCTAATTTTTTTTTTTTTCACTTTTTTCTATTTTAGAAACTATTATTAATTAAAACTTTTATTGTTTGCTTTCTTCGTTAATATTTTTATACCTGGTGTATCCCTAGTGGGAATCCTATATAACTGAAAAAGAAGGTCCAACCAATATTGGTGATTGTATTGGTGGGGATCCTATATAACTGAAAGAAGATCCAACTAATATTGGTGATTGTGTTGGTGGGAATCCTATATACCGTATATACTCGAGTATAAGCCGACCCGAATATAAACCGAGGCACCTCATTTTACCACAAAAAACTGGGAAAACGTATTGACTCGAGTATACGTCCATCTGCATGCCTCACTGTGTCCATGTGCATTGCGCCTCACTGTGCCCATGACAAGACTGACGTTTAACGTGGGAGTCTACGGAAGGGGTGCCCAGCTTTGAAAAATCGGTGCTCCCCGGCCGTAGGTCCTCCAGACAACAAACGTTGCACACTTCTAGAGGAGAAATGGGGCTACATGTGTGCCAAGTTCCGGGTCCAGAGGACCTACGACCGGCCGGTAACTGGTCCCCAAAGTCACCAGAGAAATTACCGTTTAACATTGGAGTCTATGGAAGGGGTGCCCGGCTTTGAAAAATTGGTGCTCCCCGGCCGTAGGTCCCCCAAACAACAAATTTTGCACACTTGTAGAGGAAGAGTGGGGCTACATGTGTGCCAAGTTTGGGGCTTAGGGAACCTACGACCGGCCAGTACCAGGTCCCCGAAATCCGGCAGATCAGGAGCAAAAAGGTGACTCGAGTATAAGCCGAGGGGGGCATTTTCAGCACAAAAAAATGTGCTGAAAAACTCTGCTTATACTCGAGTATATACAGTATCTGAAAAAGAAGATCCAACCAATATTGGTGATTGTGTTGGTGGCTATCATAAGTAACTGAAAAAAGAAGATCCAACCAATATTTGAAATCACCATAATTGGTAGGATCTTCTTTTTTAGTTATATAGGATCCCCACTTGGAATCTTTGGTCAGGCTTCAGGATGAGCGGATTGTAGCAGCCTCATTCTCTACTACTGACTACTGTCATTGTGGATGGCAATTAATGAGGGGGCAATAAAAATCCGACAGAAGATCTAACCCAGCCCCACTATAAATAATAGCTTGTTATCAAACCTTCTTTTTGCTGTGTCATTCATAGGAGCAGGAAGTCAGCAGTGCATAGATGTATTGCTTCCTCCTCTATGGACAACTCTTTCCCATACATGAACTGTTCTTCATCACTAATATCACATAGAAGCTTCAACATGTTGCTGTCTTTTCAGAATTCATTTTTTTTAATTTGCATCGTTTATTGAAAGAATACCCGGTGGTTCTGTTTTTTTGTATAGAAAATGCTCTGCCCTTGATTTATAATTGGTCTCCTGAGTTGGCACCCTGTCACGTGGGCTACAGATATAGGCTGCCATTGGCTGTTTCAAAATATCACCAGGAAACCTCTTCTGAGAAATGTCATGTAGCCATCACTGGACAGGCAGTGGCTGCAAAGAGGTTGTAAGAGACCAGGGACTTGAGATGTAAAGCCCAACTCCACCTTTCCTTTCACTAAATAGTTTGATTGGACCAAGCTGGCCCTAACTATTTCCTTTACTAATTGCTGCAGCTGCTGTCAGCACTGAATAATGCATGTAGCACCTGCTGTATACGGTATACGGCAATGTGTTCCGGCAGTGGTAATGGGACTTCCCGTCTGGTGCTGGAATAGAATCAAGTTGGGTTGAGCACTGCTCAGCTATTACCAGGAAGCCTTTTATTTTTATCAATGAATGCAAGTCTTCCCCTGAATGGCTGAGGTGGGGAGGTGGGCGGATGACATCACAACCATCAGGACAAGGCCGGTACTGCAGTTTGTGCACACAGCAGAAGTTTCATTAGCATTGGGGTGTGACGATGTGTTCTGTGTTGCAGGTCGGGGTACGAGGAAAGGAAATTGTGGTACTCGGAGTGGAGAAGAAATCTGTAGCCAAACTTCAGGATGAGAGGACGGTGCGGAAAATCTGTGCTCTGGATGAGAATGTCTTCATGGCCTTCGCTGGTATGAACATGAAATATAACGATTGCTGAGATGGTGTAACTGATATTGAGAGAGGGAGGTGCATGTTTGAAAAAAAAACTGCAAAATGTAAACCAACAAGCTTATTCCATTCATGCTCTTTTCGGTTTTGACACCGAAAGAAGGTTTCTGATTGGTTAAAAGGCAAATCTATTAGATCCTTACTACCAAGAAGTAACATATTATACCATGTTCTGTTTTTTTCCTTACCTGCAGTGTTTACTAATTTAAGGTTTCTTAAAATTATTTTGAAATGATAATTAAAACAATGAGTTCCTCTTATTTGCTACCTTTTTAAATATTGAATTGCCATATATTAGATGGGGACAAAAAATACCCGTCAATCCTGCCAGAAATCCTGTGAGCTGATGGCTCCCTGTGCTCTCTGCTGCAAACTTACCAGCTTGCAATGTTCCTAGGCTTGTGTGCAGGCTGAAGCACACCTCCACCCTATGTTATGGAGAGAGGGAGATGTTTTGTAGGCCTACAACACTTCCTGTTCTGAGGCGACAATGCTGCTCCCCTTTAGTTACAGAACACTAATTCTGCTCCCAATTAGTTACAGAATTTTGTTCTAGAGGGAGAAGTTCTGTAGGCCTACAACACTTCCTGTTTTAGGGTAATAGTGCTGCTCCCCATTAGTTTCAGGACACCTCCCCTCTTTGTTATAGACATGGAAAGGGGGTGGTGTTCTGTAGGCCTGCAACACTGTTCAAGGGTGGCCATGCTACACCTCCAGGGTGAGTTTGGTGAGTAAGTGTTATCACTGGGGTTGCACCGATACTAGTATCAGTGTGATACCGAGCATTTGCACAAGTACTTGTACTCGTGCAAATTTGCGGATGCTTGACCCGAGACCTGGGCAGTCAGGGGTGATCGGTGCAATGGTGGGGGGAGTTACAAGCACTAATCAACCTGTATAGATTTCAATAAAGCAGCTGACAGCCCTTCTCCATGTCATTCTCTGTGTGCTCTTCTGGTCCCCCCTGTCCCGGATCTGTCAGGATGGAGAGCAGAGGAAGGAGCCGGTAAATCTGTAATTTACCCACTCCTTCCTTTTTTTGAATGCATAGAGTCAGTGATCACTGACTGTCCATAACTGAGTAGACTAAACTGTGTTTATGATGTCCCAGTTTATGAATGTAGAGGAGCCTTTTGTCTCCCCTCCATTCACCTCCAGTGCAGCTGAGGCTGCAGAAAAAGGGACTGGGGAATCTCTGTCCTCAGTCCCCTTCCCTGTCTCAAAGGGGATATGTCAGGGATCTGTTTAGACCCCTGATATCTCACCAAAACAGGGCTGTTGAAAAAAAAATTTTAATAAATATTTAAAAGGTAAAATTCTAAAATAAAAATCAATAAAAAACGCTGACACCATCCACTCCTCCCTCCCCCTCCCAAAAAAAGAAAGCATTGTAAAAAAGAATAACAAAAAAATCTAAATTGTAATAAATGTATTTGTAAAAAAAAAAACTACTGACACAGTCCACTGTCACATGACATTAAAAAAATATATCGGTAATCAGTATCGGCAAGTATTGGGGGGGGGAGGAGTATCGTTACTTGTACTCGGTATTAAAAAAAGTGGTATCGGTGCAACCCTAGTTATCACCCTAGGAAAAGAGATTTGTTACTGACAGGATCATCAGGTGAAAATAAATCGAATGTAGCCACCACATCTAAGAACTGATAAGCTGCAACATATTACATTTTTGTTCTTGGGTCTTCAGTCTCTTCTAGCAACCAACCAAACATCCTTTCTTTTGCAGGTCTCACAGCTGACGCCAGAATAGTGATAAATCGGGCACGGGTAGAGTGTCAGAGCCACAGACTGACAGTAGAAGACCCAGTGACTGTGGAGTACATCACACGATATATTGCCAGTCTAAAACAGGTACCGAGATCTAAACAGATTGGATAAGGCTTTGCTTTCTTTGCTTCTCGGGGGATTAGGAAATCCACAGTGATCTAATATGAGAGAGAGGATCGTGTGCACCTGTTGTGTATGGGATTGAGAACTGGCTGCATAGGCATGACAGCCAGGCAACTGGGATTTTCAGCTACAACAGTCTACATCAACTGTTCAATATAGTTGTCCCTAAATTTCCTGATATATAGTATATGTTTTTTATATATAATATATTATATATATATATATATATATATATATAATATATATTATTCTCTGCCTTCTTTGGGATAGAATCCAGCAAAGGACCTCCCAATAAAGAACCCTTTATAGGATGTCGGGGATGTGTTCCAATCCAGTGGAATTTTATACTAACAAGCTTACATTTCCAGCAATCTGCTTGTTCTGTAAAATGTGTGTATGTACTAAACAGTATTCCTGTGCTTCATTGCTGCAAACTCATCCGCTGAGTTGGTTTGCACGATGGTATGCTATAACCCTAACTTTGTATCCCACTAGCGCTACACTCAGAGCAACGGTCGCCGGCCTTTTGGTATATCCGCTCTTATTGTTGGCTTTGATTTCGACGGCACCCCTCGTCTATATCAGACAGATCCTTCTGGAACTTACCATGCTTGGAAAGTAAGTCTGTCTTCTTCAATCTCTTGGCATTCGGTGACCTGTGCAGCTTCATTAAAGACTAATCTATTGTCTTCTTGCAGGCCAATGCTATCGGCAGAGGGGCCAAGTCTGTGCGGGAGTTCCTGGAGAAGCACTACACGGAAGAGGCGATCGAGACAGACGATCTGACCATTAAACTGGTCATTAAGGCACTTCTGGAAGTGAGTACAAAGGCTAGCCACCTATTTCCAGTTCTATGTTATTGGCCAGTCGTTTTTTTATATTGGGCTTTACTTGTAATATAACAGAAATTAAGCACTTAGCAGGCAAATATGAGCCAAGCCGAGCCCCCCCCCCCCCCCTGTAACAACGCACTAAGCCACATATTGGGGTGATGGCCCAGGACACTTGGCTGTGGCTACAGAATACTTCCCCCTGCATTCCACTGAGGGCAGAATGTTGCCCAACACCACAAACAATGAAAACATAGTCCAAAAGTGCAGCTTTACTTCTGAAAACTGTCCATGTAAATCAGGGATGGGCAACTGCAGCCCCCAGTTGTTGCTGAATTACAACTCCCATCATGCTCCTACCTCTGGGAGTAACTGTCAATCCCCCCATCATTTCTCTGCTTTTCAGAGTCATTCTTGTAACTGTCAAGTCTTGCAATGCCTGATGGGACATGTAGTTCCACAACCGCTGGAGGGCCGCAGTGTCCCACCCTGTGATGTAAATAGTTGGTGTCACCTCAGTTGCAGTACATTTATATGGTCCTTACTTTCTTTTGGCACTAAGTGATGATGCGTACAATCGTTTTGGTATTTTGAAAGAAATGCAGTAAAAGATCGATGGAAAATTTAGAAAGATTCCACATCTACATATTGATTTTTCTGGTGATGCGTTCTATAAAGTTTTGTTCTATGAATGATGTCTTAAGTGAACCAATATCTATCATTAACCACTTGACCTCTGGAAGATTTACCCCCCCCCCCTTCATGTCCAGGCCATTTTTTGTGATACGGCACTGCGTTACTTTAACTGACAATTGGGCGGTCATGCGACTCAATTGTACCCAAATAAAATTTGTCCTTTTTTCGCACAAATAGAGCTTTCTTTTGGTGTTATTCGATCACCTCTGCGTGTTTTTTTTTTTGTTTTTTTGCGCTATAAACAAAAAAAAATACCGACCAATTTTGAAAATAAAAAGAAAAAATTTCCTTTCTGCTATGAAACGTATCCAATAAAAAAAAAAATATATTTTTTTTTAGCCAATATGTATTCTGCTGCATATTTTTGGTAAAAAAAAAGAATCCAATAAGCGTATATTGATTGGTTTATGCGAATGGTATAGCGTCTACAAACTATGGGATATATTTATGGAATTTTTATTCATTTTTTTTTTTTTTTTTTTATACTAGTAATGGCGGCGATCAGTGACTTATAGTGGGACTGCAATATTGTGGTGGACAATTTGACACTAAGGCCCCTTTCACACTTCTGCTACTTTAAAGTCGCGATTTTTGCCGGGATTTTGACAAGACAGTCATACGACTGTGGATCCAACTTTGCCCCACGACTTGAAGTACTTCTTCAATGAGCAGGGACACGACTTTGATCCCCCAATAACTGGGGGGAACTCCACGCCAATTTTTTTTTAACCACTTCAATACCATGCACTTATACAGCTTCCTGCCCAAGCCAATTTTGAGCTTTCAGCGCTGTCGCAATTTGAATGACAATTGCGCGGTCATGCTACACTGTACCCAAACAAATTTTTTATCATTTTGTTCCCACAAATAGAGCTCTCTTTCGGTGGTATTTGATCGCCTCTGCGATTTTTATTTTTTGCGCAACAAATAAAAAAAGAGCGAAAAAAAAAAAAACTGTTTCTTTGTTTCTGTTCATTTTTTTTGTAAATAAGTACCTTTTTCTACTTCAATGACGGGCACTGATAAGGCGGCACTGAAGGGCACCGATGAGGTGGCACCGATGATGGGCACTGATGGGCACTGGTAGGCGGCACTGATGGGCACTGATAGGCGGCACTGGGCACTGATAGGCGGCACTGGTATGCGGCACTGATTGGCACTCATAGGCGGCACTGATGGGCACTTTTAGGCGGCACTGATGGGCACTTTTAGGCGGCACTGATGGGCACTTTTAGGCGGCACTGATGGGCACTTTTAGGCGGCACTGATGGGCACTGATGGGCACTTTTAGGCGGCACTGATGGGCACTTTTAGGCGGCACTGATGGGCACTGACGGGCACTGATAGGTGGGCACGGACGGGCACTGATAGGTGGGCACTGATGACACTGCTGCCTAGCAATGCCAGCCACCACACATTATTTTCTTGGCATGATCGTGCCAGTCAGTGCCCATGTGTGTGGGCACTGATTGGCATATTTTTTTATGTTTTTATATATATATATATATATATATATATATATATATATATATAATATAATTTTTTTTTTTTACTACATGTGGATGGCCATGGGGGCCATCCACATGCTTAGGGCTTCCCTGGTGGTCCTTGGGGGCTTCCCTGGTGGTCCCGTGTGGCTTTTTACCGAGATCAGTGTAGCGGTGGGTCAGACTGACCCACCGATCGCCGCGATGCGCGCCCCCCCCGGGCGCGCGGCGGCTGTTATCCCGCAGGACGTCATATGACGTCCAGTGTGGATAACAGAACCACTTCCGGACGTCAATTTGCTATTGACTGGGCGGGAAGTGGTTAAAGTATACTGGGCCCATCAGTCTGGTAAGGATTTTAAGGGGAACCCCCTGCTGAAAAACGGCGTGGGGTCCCCCCAAAATTCATACCAGACCCTTATCCGAGCACCAGCCCAGCCGGTTAAGGAAAGGGGGTGGGGGCGAGCGAGCGCCCCCCCAAGCCGTACCAGGCCACATGCCCTCAACATGGGGGAGTGCATTGGGGCAGGGGGGCACCTTGCCCATAATATATTTTCAGTCTTTAGCCATATGCAGATAACTTTCTGGCATGTAGTCCTTGGGAGACAAAAAGTTCTGCAGTGGCATTGAGCAGATAGGAACAGGTAAGTGTTTTATAGGATGAACATTCCTATATGTGCTTCCCCCTACAAAATAATACCTTGGCTGATATGGTTGTTGTATGGGGACATCATGATTAGTAATTTTTCTTTGTAAATAACTTTTTTTTTTTTTTCTCCCCCAGGTTGTTCAGTCTGGAGGTAAAAACATTGAACTAGCGGTTATGAGGCGAGACCAGCCACTTAAGGTACGCTGTGTGATTTTGTGAATTACGGCAAAAGACAGTCTTCTAGCCTGCACTTGAAAAAAAAAAACATACAAGTCTGATCTTTTTGTTAAAATGAAAGTGGTTCTGAAGGCTGTTGTGTTGTGTTTTTATTTATTTATTTATTTTTCCTTCATGTGTGCAGCTCCCCCCCCCCCCCCCCCCCCTTATACTTTTACCTGAGCCTGATCTTGATCCAGTGATGTGCACAAGAGGAGCTGCTTCCGGCTCCCTCTCGCCTTCGTGGCTCAGACACAGCAGTAGGGGAAATTGGCTCCTGCTGCTGTCAATTACAGGCAATGAGGAAGGGGTGGGGCTGATATGCGCTCTGTGTGATAATGGACATAACTCAGCGAGGATGCACAAGTGCCCCAATAGCAAGTGGCTTGTTATGGGGGCGTTCAGCTGGGGGGAGGAGGAGCCCAGAGTGATGGTGGGGGACCCGAGACGAGGAGGTTTAGGGCTGCTCTGTGCAAAACCATTGTACAGAGCAGGCAAGTATGACATGTTAGTTATTTAAAAAAATCCTGCAGTATCACTTTTTAAGGTGGATCTCTATAGATCGAAGCTGCTTTTGCTGGCCTTTTACTTTAAAGTGGTTGTACACCCTGTACAACCACTTTCACCTACAGGTAAGCCTAGATTAAGGCTTACCTGTAGGTGCTGGAAATATCTCCTAAACCTACATGGTTTAGGAGATATTTACAATTCCCTGTACAAAGATTTTCTTCTGCGCACTTTAGAAAGGGCATGCTGTGCCGTTTCTAGATGGGGGTCATGCTGTGACTGGTGGCTCCCACGCGGGAGTGATGTCACGTGACCCCAGCCAGTCACAGAGCCGGAGTTCACGGCCCCGGAAGAAAGAGGGCTGAAGATGGACGCTTCCAGACAGCGGGGACATCGCAGGCTTCGGTTTCAGGTAAGTGACACATAATGGGCTACTATGCGATGCATAGTAGCCTATTATGCTTTACCTTTGCAGGGAAATAAAGTGAAAGTAAAACCCAACACGGTTTACTTCCTCTTTAAAGCGACTATCCTGTGCTGCCAAAAAATTTCCTGCAGTAGAAAAGATAGTGTGGATCGCCTCTCAGGCAGCTTGTCTTCCCTACCTCCTCTCTGTTTCAGTGCTCAGGCCCCTGCTAGTCTCTTTAAAGTGATTGTGAAAGATCATCTTGTAAAACAACCATTCAGTTTAAAATAGGAATGAAAGGCAAAACATTTTTTAATAGCTCTAAAAAAAGATTATAAATACCTTTTTTCCCTCCTTCGTCGTTTTTTTTTTTTTTTTTTATAGAAGAAGTGATCACATTCCCTCTGTTCTCGGCTGCATAAAAGCTGGGGAGAGGAGAAGCAGCAGCACGCTGAGCTTCCCATTGAATGGCTGTGCAGCGAGGGCGTGTCAGGACAAGTCTGATCATTGGAGGAGAGTACACTGAGTTTCCAGCATAGCTAGAGAACTGACCACGGTGTGCTCTCCTGCCTAGTGCAGTCAGATTTTAATAGGAAAGCAGAGGAACTGGCAGGAACACCAGGGATTTCACATAAAGGAAGCAATACAAAGAACAGGAGACTCTCATACAAGTATGTGGTACAGCAGGCACATATCAGGAATATGAAGTGTTGAGGTAACAAACGCATTCCCCCTTCTGACCCCTACATGACTGCTGAGTTCTATAGTGTGGCATGGGGGGTGCATGGCATTTAGTACTTCCAGAAATTCTGAAAGCTGAAGAGAATGGAGGAGAACAGAGGGGAAGTTAGGAGATGGGCGACCTCTTCCTACCTCTGCCTATTTGTTCTGCTTAGGTAAAGTATGTTTGTCGAAAAGAAAGCACATCACCTCTAAGTGCAGTAATTGAGGACCATTTAATGATGATAAAGGTAAACGGGCTACTCACAATGGGAATACAGGTAAACGCATTGTGATCAGAAGTGATCCTGCAGTAACATCCAGGGGAGGCCAAAAGTGTCAGATTGTGTCCACCATAATGTCGCAGTCATGATAAAAATCGCAGATCGCCGCAATTACTAGTAAAAAAAATAAAAATGCCATAAAACTATCCCCTATTTTGTAGACGCTATAACCTTTGCGCAAACCAATCAAACGCTTATTGCGATTGATTTTTTTTTATTATTGATTTTTTACCAAAGATAAGTAGAAGAGTACGTATCGGCCTATGCTGAGGAATTTTTTATATATATATATATATATATATATATATATATTTGGTATTTATTATAGCAAAAAGTAAAAAATATTGCTTTTTTTTTTTTTTCAAAATTGTCGCTCTATTTTTGTTTATAGCACAAAAAATAAAAACTGCAGAAGTGATCAAATACCACCAAAAGAAAGCTCTATTTGTGGAAAAAAAAGGATGTCAATTTTGTTTGGGAGCCACGTTGCACGACCACGCAATTGTCAGTTAAAGCGACACAGTGACGAATCGCAAAAAGTGGCCCGGTCATTGGGCAGCCAAATCCTCCGGGGCTTTAGTGGTTAAATGGTCCTTTAAAGCGGAGTTCCGACTAAAAAAAAAAAAAAAATTTTGAAAGTCGGCAACTGATGACTTTTAATAATCTAACACTTACCTGTCCCAGGGTCCAGCGATGCAGGGAACGAGGCCTCGCTCCTCTCCCCCCTCCTCACCGGCTGCATTGTAACTGTGGGCGCCCGGCTGTGGCTTCGCACTGCGACGTGTCCCATATGATTGGTGAGAGGGATGGGGGAGAGGTGAACTTACTCCCCCCCCCCCCCCAAAAAAATGACATGCCAAATGTGGCATGTCAGGGGGTCACCTTCCCTTAAAGAGGAAGTTAAATTTTTGGGTGGAACTCCACTTTAATTACTGCACTTAGAGACGCTGTGCTTTCTTTCTTTTGTGCAACACTGGCTGTCCTTGGTACTGGATCATGGACTCCCTTGCTTTCTAAAAGACTTTTAATATACCGGTACATTTTATCCATGGACATTGTCCCTCTTACTGA
This sequence comes from Rana muscosa, assembly GCA_029206835.1. NCBI lineage: Eukaryota > Metazoa > Chordata > Amphibia > Anura > Ranidae > Rana > Rana muscosa. The sequence continues at coordinate 291,303,634 of CM055128.1, read as the reverse complement.
GAGAGACCATTATTTTTAATTGTTTCCCCACCTATCTCCTGGGTCTGTACATTCTCCCTGGGTCCCTTCCCCATACGAGCGCTGAGTCTCTTTCCTTGTTTGAAAGTATGTTTGTCAGCATAAAAGCTGGGAAAGTAGTGTTTTCAAGTCACAGGGTGTATCAGATGCTTCTCCCCATCACAGGATCTTAGGCAAACAGCCTCAGAGAATCGGCAACTCTAATATTCCCATTATTGGAGACCATAAGACTTTACTTTAATGAACAGCCATGGCCAAAAGTTTTGAGAATGACACAATTTTCACAAAGTATGCTGCCTCAGTTTTTATGATGGCAATTTGCATGTACTCCAGAATATTATGAACAGTGGCCAGATGAATTGCAATTATTTGCAAAATCCCTCTTTGCCATGAAAATTAACTTGATCTGATAAAAATCATTTCCACTGCATTTGTGAAGAAGGCTTCAGGGCGCCCAAGAAAGTCCAGCAAGCGCCAGGACAGTCTCCTACAGTTGATTCAGCTGCGGGATTGGGGCACCACTAGTGCAAAGCTTGTTCAGCAATGGCAGCAGACAGGTGTGAGTACATCGGCACACACAGTGAGGAGAAGACATTTGGAGGATGGCTTGGTGTAAAGATGGCAGCAAAGAAGCCACTTCTCTCCGGGAAAAACATCAGGGACAGACTGATATTCTGCAAAAGGTACAGAGATTGGACTGTTGAGGACTGGGGTAAAGCCATTTTCTCTGATGGATCCCCTTTCCCATTGTTTGGGGCATCTGGAAAAATTCTTCTCCAGAGAAGAAAAGGTGAGGACTACCATCAGTCCTGTGTCATGCCAACAGTAAAGTATCCTGAGACCGTTCATGTGTGGGGCTGCTTCTCAGCCAAGGGAGTGGGTCACTCACAATTTTGCCTAAGAACACATGAATAAAGAATGGTACAAAAACATCATCCGAGAACAACTTCTCCCAACAATCCAAGAACAGATTGGTGATGAACAATGTCTTTTCCAGCATGATGGAGCACCTTGCCATAAGACAAAAGTGATAACTAAGTGGCTTGGAGAACAAAACATCAAAATTTTGGGGCCTGGCCAGGAAACTCCCCAGACCTTAATCCCATTGACAACTTGTGGTCAATCCTCAAGAGGCGGGGTGAACAAATCCACAAACTCTGACAAGCTCCAAGGATTGATTATGCAAGAATGGGATGCCATCAGTCAGGATGTGGCTGAGAAGTTGATGGATCTCCATGCCAGGGAGAATTGTAGAGGTCTTGGGGGGGGGGGGGGGGGGTCAACACTGCTGCAAATATTGAGTCTTTGCATAAACTTCATATAATTGTCAATAAAAGTCTTTGACACTTATGAAATGCTTGTAATTATACTTCCGTATACCATAGTAACATCTGACAAACAGATCTAAAAACACTGAAGCAGCAGACTTTGTGAAAATTTAATATTTGTGTCATTCTCAACACTTTTGGCCACATCTGTATTCTGTGTATTCATTCTCCCAATCCCCCATTTTTACCAGAACCTGTTTTCTTACAGATCCTAAGCCCAGACGAGATTGAGCGGTACGTGGCAGAGATTGAAAAAGAGAAGGAAGAAAATGAAAAGAAAAAACAAAAGAAGACAACCTAACTTGACACTTTGTTCTATTCAGTCTGCTTTAAGTATCGGCCTTGTAATGAAATTTCTTTTTTAAAACCTCAGCACTTGTTTGCAGATTTTTGGATGCAGAAAAACCTACATTTTCAATAGTATAGCCTATGGCGGGAGTGCCCAATCAGTGACCCGCAACCACCTGCTCTGGGATAGCGAGTCCGCAAGCCCAGATCGCGAGATGCCGACCCGCCATACCAGAGCATCGGTGTTGTGAATGGAGCTTGTGGAGGAAGTAGGAGCCGCATAGGCTGCTTCCTCCTATAGCGCCGGCGGTCTATCGATTTGTACCCGCACGTGCGCAGAACGGTAGGGCACTCCAGCTGATTTGCCGATCAGCTGGAGTGACGTCACCATAGCTCATGCGCATATCGTAGGAGGTTTTTTTTTTTACACGAGATACCATTTCACAAGCACAATTGAAAGCTATGCAAAGAGCGGAGGGACACTGTAGATGTCAGATTGTGCCTTGCTGTAAACCCGCGAGGCACAATATGACAAATACGGTGTCCCTCCGCTGTTTGTATAGCGTTAAATTGTGGCCGAGAAATGGTATCTCCCGTTGAAAAAACCCTCCTACGATATGCGCTATGGTGACGTCACTCCAGCTGATCGGCAAATCAGCTGAAGTGCCCTTTTCAACGGCGGCCACATATGGACAGAACACTGGCTCCTGTCCCAGGCAATGTGCATTGGGTATCGCTCTGCCTCGGACAGGAATCCAACAGCCAGCGATGGCTGTAGAAAGGGATAATAAAAGGTCGGTTTATGAAAATAACGGATTTAGCACTGGGCATAGTTATTATGTGATGCAATGGGCATAGTTTTTCCAATAGTTGTTAGGCTGCTTTCACACTGATCCACAGGTGCAACACAGGGCACTGAGCCATAGACTTCTATTATATCCTGCGGGTTTGGTGCACTTTCAGAAAGTGCACCTGCAAGATATAATAGAAATTTATGGCAAAGCACAGCTAACCCACAGGTGCACAGCGCTACATCCACTATGCCGGTAAACAGTGCATCAGAGTGAAAGCGTTTATTAGGTGGCCCTGATTGGAACTTCTGCAGTAACGAATATAAACGGATTTGTGTCTGTCTACACCCACCGACCTCCAATGCGATCCACTGGAAAAAAAAAAGTAAATCTGCCCCCCTCTGTTTGGGTCGGATCGGAGGGCCCATAGAACAGAGCAAGCTGTGCCTGCGTTCGATCCGCATATGCAGAGCCTATCCTCTGCCCGCTCCACGGGGGATCAGCGGACTGATACCCTGCTGAGCAAGCGGATTCTGCCCTGTGTGAAAGGGGGCTCAGGACCCTAAGGGCTTGTTTACATTATATTGTCACCAGTTACCAAATCACTTAAGTGGCCCTCACTCTTCAAAAGGCTGTGCACCCCTGGCCTATGGTACATTAAGGGATTAAAAGGAGGTCAGTTTTAAAAATGGTATCAAAATGTTTGAACATATGATTTTCCTTCCCAGATGAAGAGGAGGACCTCTAACAAATGTGTAATAGACCATGAGCACAAACCTTCAAGTTTACCATGTTCTCTATAGTTTGTAGTTGGGGTGCATTTAGAGACAAAACAATGGGCTTTATTTACTGAAGCTGGAGAGTGCAAAATCAGTCTCACTTCTGCATAGAAACCAACCGGTTTCCAGTTTTTTTTATATTTTGCCAAAGCTTAATTGAACAAGCTGAGGTTAGAAGCTGATTCCAAAATCAGTCTCATTTCTGAAGAGAAACCAATCAGCTTCTAACCTCAGCTTGTTCAATTAAGCTTTGGCAAAAAAAAAAATGGAAACCGGTTGGTTTCTCTTCAGAAATTAGACCGATTTTGCACTCTCCAGCTTTAGTAAATGAACCCCTTTATCGTTAGGTTTGCATAGAGTATGGAGGGATTAGGATCTTTGTCCATGTTCATTATTTGTCCTCGGGATTGTCACCAGGACAGAATGTGAGAGAAAATCAAATTTTGAGTTCACGGGATGGAGAATACATTTTCCAAACTGGGTCAGTTGTTGAGGTGAAAAAAGAAGAGATAGTCCTAGCTTTGAAGATACACTATATTGTCAAAAGTATTGGGACACCTGTCTTTACACGCACTTTAATGGCCTCCGAGTCTTAGTCCGTAGGGTTCAATATTGAGTTGACCCACCCTTTGCAGCTATAACAGCTTCAACCCTTCTGAGAAGGCTGTCCGCAAGGTTTAGGAATGTGTCTATGGTAATGTTTGACCATTTGAGCGAGTTTGGGGAGGAGGAACTTAACTGGCCTGCACAGAGACCTGACCTCAACCCGATAGAACACCTTAGGGATGAATTAGAGTGGAGACTGCGAGCCAGGCCTTCTCATCAATGCCTGACCTCACAAATGCTTCTGGAAGAATGGTCAAACATTCATATAGACACACTCCTAAACCTTGTGGACAGCCTTCCCAGAAGGGTTGAAGCTGGTATAGCTGCAAAGGGTGGGACAACTCAATATTCAACCCTACGGACTAAGACTGGGATGCCATTAAAGTTCATGTGCTTGTAAAGGGAGGCGTCCCAATACTTTTGATAATATAGTGTATTTCCTATCCATTCCCATTACCTATGGGACACAGACAGCAAAAAAAAAATAAAACATTTTGGATTTACAGTGCCTTGAAAAAGTATTCATACCCCTTTGAAATTTACCACATTTTGTCATGTTACAACCAAAAACATAAATGTATTTTATGTGATAGACCAACACAAAGTGGCACAGAAGTGGAAGGAAAATTATAAATAGTTTTCAATTTTTTTTACAAATATGTGAAAAGTGTGGTGGGCATTTGTATTTAGCCCCCTTTACTCTGATACCTCTAACTAAAATCTAGTGGAACCAATTGCCGTCAGAAGTCATCAAATTAGTAAATGGAGTCCACCTGTGTGTAATTTAATCAGTAGAAATACAGCTGTTATGTGAAGCCCTCAGAGGTTTGTTAGAGAACCTTAGTGAACAAACGGCATCATGAAGACCAAGGAACACACCAGACAGGTCAGGGATAAAGTTGTGGAGAAGGTTAAAGTAGAGTAAAGTTATAAAAAAAAATATATCCCAAGCTTTGAACATCTCACAGAGCTCTGTTCAATCCATCATCTGAAAAATGGAAAGAGTATGGCACAACTGCAAACCTACCAAGACATGGCCGTCCACCATACTGACAGGCCGGGCAAGGAGAACATTAATCAGAGAAGCAGCCAAGAGGTCCATGGTGACTCTGGAGGAGCTGCTGAGATCCACAGCTCAGGTGGGAGAATCTGTCCACAGGACAACTATTAGACCCCTTTCACACTGTGGCGGTTTTCAGGCGCTTTAGCTGGAAATAGCCTTTGCTAAGCGCCTGAAAACCACCTGCCATTCATTCAAGTGTGACTTTTCAAACTCGGGCGGTGCTCTTGCGGGACGTTCCAAAAAGTCCTGCAAGCAGCATCTTTGGGGCAGGTTGGGAGTGAATGGACAGCGCTTCGAAAGCACCACAACACAGGAGTTTTTAACCCCTTCTTTGGGGTTAGAAGTGCCCCGCTAGCGGCCAAAAAGCACCACTTAAACAGCAGTAAAGAGCAGCGCTTTACTGTGGCCCCAGTGTGAAAAGGGTCTTAGTCACGCACTCCAGAAATCTGCCCTTTATGGAAGAGTGACAAGAAGAAAGCCATTGTTGAAAGAAAGCCATAAGAAGTCCCATTTGTGAGAAGCCATGTGGAAGAAGGTGCTCTGGTCAGATGAGACCAAAATTTTACTTTTTAGTCTAAAAGCAAAACACTGTGAGGTTTATTTGCGAAAGGTAAATCTACTTTGCACTACAAGTGCACTTGGAAGTGCAGTCGCTGTAGATCTGAAATTAGGGGAAGCTCTGCTGATTTTATCATCCAATCATGTGCAAGCTACAATGTTTTTTTTTTTTTTTTTTTTCTTTGCATGTACCCCCTCAGATCTACAGCGACTGCACTTTTAGTGCAAAGTGGATTTGCCTTTCGTACATAACCCCCTATGTGTGGCTGAAAACTAACCCTGCACATAGTTACATAGTAGGTGAGGTGGAAAAAAAGACATAAGTCCAACCTATGTGTGATTTTATATGTCAGTATTACAAAAGTCTAAACACACAGTCCCCACTGTGAAACATGGTGGTGTCAGCATCATGTTGTGGGGATGCTTTTCTTCAGCAGGGACAGGGAAGCTGGTCAGAGTTGATAGGAAGATGGATGGAGCCAAATGCAGGACGATCTTAGAAGAAAACCTGTTAAAGTCTACAAAAGACTTGAGACTGGGGCAGAGGTTCACCTTCCAGCAGGACAACGACCCTAAACATACAGCCAGAGCTACAATGGAATGGTTTAGATCAAAGCATATTCATGTGTTAGAATGACCCAGTCAAAGTCCAGACCTAAATCCAATTGAGAATCTGTGGCAAGACTTGAAAATTGCTGTTCACAGACGCTCTCCATCCAATCTGACAGAGTTTGAGCTATTTTACAAAGAAGAGTGGGGAAAAATGTCACTCTGTAGATGTGCAAAGCTGGTAGAAACTGACTCAGGGGGCTGAATACAAATGTACCCCACACTTTTCACATATTTATTTGTAAAATATAGAAAACCATTTCATTTTCCTTCCACTTCTCAATAATGTGCCACTTTGTGTTGGTCTATCACATAAAATCCCAACTACATTTAGGTTTTTGGTTACAACATGACAAAATGTGGAAAATTCCAAGGGGTATGAATACTACTTGTTCAAGGCACTGTATATGTACTAGGCCAAATAGAAAGCTGGGCCCTGAAGAGCACCAGTAAAAGCACAAAATGAATTCCAATCTTCCCCCACTATCTAAAACTAAAGTTTTGGTTGGACCTTCGTTTCAGGAAACAAGAAAAGCCTCATATTATCATGGTTGGGTAAAGACAGCCAATTTGTTTTGGAGAGGTTTTTCAATTGTTGTTTGAACCTGACCTGGTTTCCCAGCATTTCTTGCTCTAGAAACAACTAAACTGAACTCCCCAATGTCAGGAGCAATCTCACATTTCATAACTTTTCCCCATTGGAAGGTTTCCCCTACAATGCTCTCTGGTGACCCCTGAGATATTACCATCACAATGACAGGAAGTGGGGTAAGTCTCACACAAAGGAGACAGCTAAAACATTCTAAAGCCTCATACACACGATCGGATTTCAAACTTTTTTGTGGATTTTTGTCCGAAGGGAGTTGGCCGGGAACACCCATAGCATACGCACGACAGAACTTTTCTGCAAACTTTCCCAACATCACGTGGTTTTTCTGCTCTTTACCGCCACCCTTTGATCAACTTCTGCTATTGTTAGTTGATTTTAACATTGGTTCTGGGCATGCGTGTTTGTACTTCGGACAAAAGTCCGATGGATTTCTGTACACACGATAGGACTTTGCACCGTAGGACTTTTGTTGCCGAAAAGTTTGTCCGTTTGCAGACCGAACATTTGTCCGATGAAAACCGAAAAAGTTTGTCCGATGGAGCGTACACACAGTAGGATTTTTTTGAAAACTTGCTAATTTTGAAGTTTGTTGTCAAAAAGTCCTACCGTGTGTACGGGGCTTAACTCTTAAGCCCCGTACACACGGTCTGACTTTTTGCCAACAAACTTCATTGTGAGCAAGTTTGACAAAAAATCAGACCGCGTGTACGCTCCACTGAACAAACTTTTTTTGGTTTTCATCGGACAAATGTTCGGTCTGCAAACGGACAAACTTTTCGCCAACAACAGTCCGACTGTGTGTACAGAAAACAAATAATGGTAAAATCAACCAACAATAGCAGAAGTTGACCAAAGGGTGGCGGTAAAGAGCAGAAAAACCACGTGATGTTGGAAAAAGTTTTGGGAAAGTTTGCAGAAAAGTCCTGTGGTGTGTATGCTATGGGTGTGCCCGGCCAACTCCATTCGGACAAAAATCCACAGAAAAGTCCGATGGAAGTCCAACCGTGTGTACGGGGCTTTACCCAACAGCTAAAACAAACGGATTTAGATGCAGCCACAAATTTAAACACCCCTCATTACAAGTTGTGAAGAACTTTGTATGAGGAACGTTTATATACCAGCTGATTTTGGGAATATGTACCTATCCTAATTACAAGATTATCAACGAAACCACGTACAAGGACTTTGATACCGAAAACACTTCCACTGGTATGGTAGCAAGGAGAAAAGGATGGGATTATAGAGGTGCTAGAGACAAATAGTACATAAGAACAATGCATATAAAAATATATTTGTTTTATTGGTACAGAAATATACAAAAAAAAGGGTTCAATTAAAATGAATTATCCAAGCATGTACTGGGAATAGTGGGTCGCTGGTTTCCCAAAGTTAAAAAAATTGGTGGTTGCAGGAGAATATCCTATAGCCCCGTACACACGGTTGGACTTTTGGCCAACAAACTTCATTTTGAGCAAGTTAGACCAACAATCCGACCGTGTGTACGCTCCATCGGACAAACTTTTTTTGCTTTTTTCTTGTTTTCATCGGACAAAAGTTGGGTCTGCAAACGGACAAACTTTTGCTCAACAAAAGTCTGATGGAGCAAAGTCCGACCGTGTGTACAGATAACCATCAGACTTTTGTCCGATGGACAAAAAAACTAATGTTAAAATCAACCAACAATAGCAGAAGTTGACCAAAGGGTGGCGGTAAAGAGCAGAAAAAACCACGTGATGTTGCAAAAAGTTTTGGGAAAGTTGGCAGAAAAGTCCTGTGGTGTGTATGCTATGGGTGTTCCCGACCAACTCCGTTCGGACAAAAAAACACGGAAAAGTCTGATGGAAGCCCGACCGTGTGTACCGGGCTTTACATGTTTCACCAATGTTGCTTCCTCAGGGTATTTTTTCTAGGACCACCAGTCCGTAGCCCAGCTCTGACATATAATACAATACACATTTTGCTATGTAAATAAAAGCTATTTAAATGAACAGCTATCAGGATTAGCAATAACCAATTTACTTATGCAATACATTTTCCCCCATCATTTTATTTTGTCTCTAAAAACACTGCAGGTACAGAAAGGTACCCCATTGGTCCTACCTGGAATTCAGTGTACCTCTAACGTCTCGTTTCAGCTGGCCCATTTTTTGCTGCACTGAAATCAAGCAATTTTGTCAGCCGTTCTCAACTGCTGGACTACTGGAAATCTCATCTCCATAACACAAGGTGCATCTCATAAAATTTGAATATCATCAAAAAGTTAATTTTATTTTAGGAAATCAATTCAAAAAGTGAAACTCATATTTTATATACAGGCGTTACACACTGGGGTTGATTTATCAAAACTGGAGAGTGCAAAATCTGGTGCAGCTGTGCATGGTAGCCAATTGGCTTCTAACTTCAGCTTGTTCAAGTAAGCTTTGACAAAAGAAGCTGATTAGCTACCAGGCACAGCTGCACCAGATTTTGTACTCTCCAGTTTTAGTAAATGGACCCCACAGAGTAATGAATTTTAAGCATTTATTTATTTAAATTTTGATGAACATGGCTTACAGCTAGTGAAAACCCAAAATTTCAGAAAATTTGAATTACATAAGACCAATCAATAAAAAAAAGGATTTTTAATACAGAAATGTTGGCTTACTGAAAAGTATGTCCATGTACAGTATAGTATGTACTCAATACTTGGTCGGGGCTCCTTTTGCATGAATTACTGCATCAATGCGGCGTGGCATGGAGGGGATCAGCCTGTGGCACTGCTGAGGTGTTATGGAAGCCCAGATCGCTTTGATAGCGGCCTTCAGCTGGTCTGCATTATTGGGTCTGGTGTCTCATCTCTCTCTTGACAATACCCCACAGTTTCTCTATGGGGTTTAGGTCAGGGGAGTTTTCTGGCCAACCACAGTGATACCATGATCATTAAACCAGGTATTGGTACTTTTGGCAGTGTGGGCAGGTGCCAAGTCCTGCTGGGAAATGAAATCCGCATCTCCAGAATGCTGGTCAGTAGAGGGAAGCATGAAGTACTCTAGAATTTCCTGGTAGAGAGCTGCACTGACTTTGGACTTGATAAAACACAGTGGACCAACACCAGCAGATGACATGGCTCCCCAAATAATCACAAACTGTGGTAACTTCACACTGGACTTCATGCAACTTGGACCCAGTCACACATTCAATCTGCAGGGAATATATAGCCTGAGAACATTTGTTTTTTCCCCATTCGCACGGAACAAATTTACAAGCAGTTAATATTCTAGATTTCTGAGATACTGAATTGTGGGGTGTCACTAGCTGTAAGCCATAATTATCAAAATTAAAAGAAAAATGCTTGAAATCTATCACTCTGTGTGTAATGAATCTATATAAAATAATAGTTTCACTTTTTGAATAAAATTACTGAAATAAAATTAACTTTTTCATGATATTAAAATTTTATGAGATGCACCTGTGTGTAGTCCAGCAGGAGAACTCAAGCTTAAAGAGGAAGTAAACCCTCCGGGAAAAAAAAAAAAAAACCTGCAAGACAAAGGCATAATCAGCTAGTATGCATAGTACACTAGCCGATTATGTATTACTTACCTCAGATCGAAGCCCCCCCCCCCCCCCCCCCCCCGCAGCAGTCCACGTCTCCCCCTCCGGCCGCCGACATGTCATCCCGGAGTGACTTCTGGGTATCACGGCTTCGGCGCTGTGATTGCCCGGAGCCGTGATGATGGCATGCGCGCGGGAACAGCACAGTACAACTGAAGCAACGGCACATAGTGCCATTGCTTCAGTTGGCTTAAGGGCGCATGTGCCACATGATGTCGGCACAATACAGGGATATTTCCTAAACCGTGCAGGTTTAGGAGATATCCTTGTTAGCCTTAATATAGGCTTACCTGTAACAAAGTTGTAAACAAGGGTTTACAACCACTTTACGCTAGTCATAGATGGATCGAATCTCGGCCGGTTCAGTAGAGCCCCGCCAAGAATTTTAATCCATACATGGGGAGGCTGTTTGTACTGAAGTCGATTAATAGATCTGACTTTAGTACAACCAGCCTTCTGGAATTTAAGCATGCAATCACTGCCAGAAGCTTTAGAAGCTAAGCGTAATCATTGTGTTTTGCTGACAGGGAAGGCTCCCAGCCAGCAGAATACAATTAGTGATGCAGGAGGGATTTCCCCATCAATGACAACTGCGTTGCTGGGGAAAATCTAGCAATTTTCTTTCCTGCAACCTGGGGTTGCAGGAAAGAAAATTGCATCAGCTATTCTATGACTTGCTTTATAATACTGATTGGGATTTTAGCGCATCAGCACATACCAGTATTTATGAGACATTTGATTTTAGACAGCAACAGGTAATGTTCTGTGCGCCTGTTTTTTTCCCCATATTTTGGGGATTAAAGAATTCAAAACTCTAAATAATATCTAAGACAGCAACAAAAACTAAGCAAGGGTTCCAACCCCTTACCAGGGCCATCTTAATAGCATCATGGCCCCCTTGGCCAAGTAATGCACGGGGGACCCCCTACAATTCTGCCCCAATTTACACACCTACTCTCAAGGATTAATGGATAAAGTTAGTCACGCCCTCCAGGCGTCCTCTCCGTGGGACGCTGCGGAGGAGGGTCACATGACGCGCACGCCCCTTCTGGGCGTCTGCGTCGATATGGTGACGCGAGTCTCCACTGCTATGTTTACTTGGGACACTACGGAGGGAGGTCATGTGATGCTGATGTATCCTCTAAACGTCTGTATGGTCATGATGATGCAGACAACGGGGGCGTGGTGCCCCTTCTGGGTGTCTGCGTCGATATGGTGACGCGGGTCTCCAACGCTATGTTGAATCGGGACACTACGGAGGGAGGTCACATGATGCTGACGTACTCTGAGCATCTGTACAGTCACGATGACGCGGGCGTGGTGTCCAATTATTGATTAAACTAGGTGGTCTATTTAAATGTCTAACACTAGCTCCCGTCATACGCTGAAGAAGTCCCGCCCTAGGGACGATACGCATGCGGACGGGATAACCGTGTGACGTCACATCCACCACTCAGAAACGTGCAGAGAGATGCTGTTTGTATACAACAGAGGCTATCTTCCTAGCACTGGGGTCAGTGCTTCTCTTGAGTTGTTTTCTTATTTAATAAAGAGATAATTTTTGAATTAAGCAGAGAGCACTATGTTTAATTGAATTTTACATGAACCACGCTGTTGCCAACGGTACAAGGGATATATCATCACTACAAGTACTAAGCTGGAAAAGATCATTGAAGTAGCTTGCAGGCAGGATCCATCTCCTATTATTGCCCCTGTGGGGAAAGTGTATTTGACCTTCTGTTTATTCAGGGGTCCACTAAGTGAGGTGAGCGGCCTGTACTTATGGTGATGGAGGAACAAAGGATTTACATCTAGAAGCACCATGATCACTACTGAGGATTCTATCCCTGTCTGGTGGCGTCTTTTCCCTTTCATCAGTCTTGGCTTTTAGAAATTGGGACTGCTTGTGGTTTTCTCCATACGTTGGGACTAGTTTATGTATGCTGAACCATTGGACATTACTCATATGAATTTTAGGTGTATGTTTATTATTTTAGCGCTGCGCTATTTTTATCTGTTTATGCTTTTAACCCCCGCTAGGGGCAGAGGAAAGGGTTAATAGCGCCCATGTTGCAGCGCTGCCCATTCATTTCAACGGGCAGGGGCGGTGGAGGGGCTCTGTACGCTCCTGCACCACCCCAAAGATACTGCTTGCAGGACTTTTTGTCCCATCCTGCAAACACATCACCCCAGTGTGGAAACACTCAGGCTTTCACACTGGGGTGGCCTGACAGGCACTTTTCAGGTACGATTTTTAGCGCTATAACACCTGAAAAGCACCTCAGTGTGAAAGGGGTCTAAACGTTTTGAACAAAAATATAACCCTGTATACAATATAGATACAAAATACACATGTCCATTTATATCCGTTGCTCTATAGAGGGCAATGGATAGTCCGATCTGGTCCACCTGAAAAACAGACAAGCGGACCTGACGGGGGTGTACACATGCTGCAAAATTCTCAAGAATCAAAAAGTATAAATAGTCCGATCGATTTGAACACACAGGAGATAAAAATGAGAGAAGAACCTACAATTTCCTACATTTCAAGGTCACTGCTTATTTGCTTAGTCCTATTTGAAATGATCTAACAGGCATAAAAGAGCAGTTTTGTTACATATATTTTGAAGCACAGAATCTTCAATGAGATTTGAAAAAGAAAAATTAGAGAACACTTTCAGATGCCTCCCAGTCATTGGTTAACTACTTCAATACTGGGCACTTACACCCCCTTCCTACCCAGGCCAATTTTCAGAGCGGTCGCACTTTGAATGACAATTGCGTGGTCATAAAACACTTTTCCCAAATGAATTTTTTTTATCGTTTGGTTCCCACAAATAGAGCTTTCTTTTGGTGGTATTTGACCACTGCTGGGTTTTTTTTTGCACAACAAATAAAATTAAAAAAAAGACGAAAAATGTTGATTTTTTTTTCTTTGTTTCTGTTATAAAAAAAAGGTAAGTTTTCTCCTTCACTGACAGGCATGGACTGATAAGGTGGCACTTATAGGCAGCACTGATTGATGACACTGCTGGGCATCACTAATGAGGAGACATCTGGCAGGCAATAATAGTTGGCACTTACTAGCAATCCCTGGTGGCCATGGGTGGCATCCCTGGTCATCCATCCGTTGTGGTTATCCCTGCTGGTCCAGTGTGGGCATCCACAGGGGGGGGGGGCTGCACTGATAATCAGGGCAGACCCCGCCCCTGTCATGAGAGCCGCCAATCGGATCTCCTCTACTCATGTCTGTCAGACACGAGTGAGGAAAATCTGATAAGCAGCTCTTCCCGTTTACATCATGATCGGACACGGCTGATCACGTGGTAAAGAGCCTCCGTCAGATCGAGATTTACAGAGAAAAGTGTAGCAGTGTTTCAGACTGACACGCCCCGCAGCACCGATCACCAGCATTTATCCTGAAAGACATCATATGACGTCCAGTCAGGATAACAACCACCACCCGGCCGTCATTTTGCTATAGACCGGGCGGGACGTGGTTAATCTGGCACCTTGTGCCAATTTCTTTAATTATCTAACAAACCCTATTTGACTGGCATCCTAACTTTCTAGTTTTGGAAGACGGTGAGCCGTTCTACAGTGACTCAAACCCTCCGGTAGCAGGTTGTCCAGATGAAGGACAAATGGATGACCCTTCCAGCCATAGCAAGAGAAGTTTGTCATTCCAAATCTGATTTCTAGAAAATTGCATCTTTACATCCAACTTCATTTATTTGGGTAAATGTTATGTTCATCGTCCAGCTAGGGAAAGACTGAACCCAACGTGTATAAAGAAATCAGGGGAGGGAAGCGTCATGGTTTTGGGGAGGTTTTCTGCAGCAGGAGTTGCAAATGTTTATCAGAACCTTCTTCCACAACATGCAGTTACTTCCCTGCGTTTATCACCAATCAGCCAGCAATTTTCATGAATACCCCATTACACAGCATAACTGGTAAAGTGGGGCCCAGGGGAAGAGGAGCGCAAGGGCAGTGCAAGGGACTAGTGATGTCATGTGCAAAGCAGATGTGCTGCATTCAAAGCAAGGACCCTCACTTTACTAATTGTTCATTGCTGTAACCTTTAGACATGGTAGCTGTAAATTTTCTGACGCAGTCATTGCTGTTCTCTAAATTTGATCAGTTTTCTACAAAACATTTTGTTGAAGTGCCTTGGTTATTTTGAAAAACAGTCTTATTATGATGGCATCACCTCAACGAAAATGTAATCTACTGTTGAGCAATTAAGATTACATCATTTCTGAAAAAAATCAAGTATTCATAAAATTGTTCATTATTTTGATCCCCAGTGTATATTTGCTTCATGACTACAACAAAAGCGATATCGCCAGTGGCATTTGGCAGGCACTACCACGCAAATAAAAAAGGCTGCAACTTTACCACAACTGCATGCAATGCATGTGGCTGTGCTGGGGGGTGATGGAGAACCTTGGCACCTCAGATGTTTGGGAAATACATTTCCCATGATGCTCACACTCTGCATTGTAGTTGAGCATCATGGGAAATGTAGTTCCAAAACATCTGGGGTGCCAAGGTTTGCCATAACCAATTTAGGGGGTTAAAACAGGTGGCGACATATCACCTCACCACCTGTCACACACATGGATTGCTTTTCCGAGTGGCGGCACTCTTTTGCAGTCAGAGCAGCAGAGGGGAGGGATATACATTTCATAACTCATATCCTTATTTTTGGGGATTTTTAAAGGCAATTCAGACATTAAGATATATTTTATTTCACCACATTTAAAGACAAATTGTAAAAATAAGCAATTTTTTAAAGATAACACTTTTTTTTCCAGCATATAGCAAAGTATTTTTCAACAATTACGTATATTGGGATACATTAAAATTGTGTATTGCTGATGCATTAAAGTGGATTTCCCTAGCTACTTATATGGATTCCACCATAGAAGATAAAATTGGTGGATAGTAATTTGTGGGTTGGGGTATCCAACATGTTTCAAAATATGGCTAAAAAATTTTTCCTCAGTTTTTTTTTTTTTACCACTTACTCTATTCTGGGCTAGAGCACTCCCATGGCCCAAAACAGGACCTCCATGGGTCCATTGTGTCACCGTTCGTGCTGTACAAAGACTGCTGGTACATGTCCAAAACTTTCAAAACCATTGAAATGTGTGGTGTCCTATTTTAAAAATGCAGAGATCCAGCCTGCCCCACATGGAAAGCAGCACTCAATCCTCCCTCTATGGTCTCCAGGTAGTGTGACTCCAGACATCAACTATCTGTCTATATCGAGCTATGTGGGACATGCATTTGTCTGGGAGGGGGGGGGGGGGTTTGGATATTGCAGCCTCTAATGCAGTGATGGGGAACCTTGGCACCCCAGATGTTTTGGAACTACATTTCCCATGATGATCATGCATTCTGCAGTGTAGTTGAGCATCATGGGAAATGTAGTTCCAAAACATCTGGGGAGCCAAGGTTTGACATCCCTGCCCTAGATCATTGGAGCTGGCCCTGATGGGGGTCCCATGCTCACCTTGGCAGTGCTTTTTTTTTTAACAATCGCATATACCGTATATACTTGAGTATAAGCAGAGTTTTTAAGCACAATTTTTTGTGCAGAAAAAGGCCCCCCTTGGCTTATACTCGAGTCACCTTTTTGCACCTGATCTCCCGGACTTTAAGGAGCCGGTACCGGCCGGCCGTAGGTCCCCTGGACTTGGCACACATATAGCCCCACTCTTCCTCTACAAGTGTGCAAAGTTTCTTGTCGGGGGGACCTACAGCCGGGTAGCACCGATTTTTCAAAGCCGGGCACCCCTTCCATAGACTCCCATGTTAAACGTCAGTGAGGCATGGGCACAGTGAGGCATGGGCACAGTGAGGCATGGGCACAGTGAGGCATGGGCACAGTGAGGCATGGGCACAGTGAGGCATGGGCACAGTGAGGCATGGGCACAGTGAGGCATGGGCACAGTGAGGCATGGGCACAGTGAGGCATGGGCACAGTGAGGCATGGGCACAGTGAGGCATGGGCACAGTGAGGCATGGGCACAGTGAGGCATGGGCACAGTGAGGCATGGGCACAGTGAGGCATGGGCACAGTGAGGCATGGGCACAGTGAGGCATGGGCACAGTGAGGCATGGGCACAGTGAGGCATGGGCACAGTGAGGCATGGGCACAGTGAGGCATGGGCACAGTGAGGCATGGGCACAGTGAGGCATGGGCACAGTGAGGCATGGGCACAGTGAGGCATGGGCACAGTGAGGCATGGGCACAGTGAGGCATGGGCACAGTGAGGCATGGGCACAGTGAGGCATGGGCACAGTGAGGCATGGGCACAGTGAGGCATGGGCACAGTGAGGCATGGGCACAGTGAGGCATGGGCACAGTGAGGCATGGGCACAGTGAGGCATGGGCACAGTGAGGCATGGGCACAGTGAGGCATGGGCACAGTGAGGCATGGGCACAGTGAGGCATGGGCACAGTGAGGCATGGGCACAGTGAGGCATGGGCACAGTGAGGCATGGGCACAGTGAGGCATGGGCACAGTGAGGCATGGGCACAGTGAGGCATGGGCACAGTGAGGCATGGGCACAGTGAGGCATGGGCACAGTGAGGCATGGGCACAGTGAGGCATGGGCACAGTGAGGCATGGGCACAGTGAGGCATGGGCACAGTGAGGCATGGGCACAGTGAGGCATGGGCACAGTGAGGCATGGGCACAGTGAGGCATGGGCACAGTGAGGCATGGGCACAGTGAGGCATGGGCACAGTGAGGCATGGGCACAGTGAGGCATGGGCACAGTGAGGCATGGGCACAGTGAGGCATGGGCACAGTGAGGCATGGGCACAGTGAGGCATGGGCACAATGAGGCATGGGCACAATGAGGCACAATGAGGCAAAATGAGGCACAATGAGGCAAAATGAGGCACAATGAGGCAAAATGAGGCACAATGAGGCACAATGAGGCACACCCTAGGCTTATACTCGAGTCAATAACGTTTTCCAGTTTTTGTGGTAAAATTAGGTGCCTCGGCTTATATTCGGGTCGGCTTATACTTGAGTATATACAATATATTACCTATAATAAATCAAATAAGCATAAAATGGTGTAAAATGACTTTCAGGAGAGAAAAAAAAAAGAGCACAACTTGTTAAATGGTAGTCTTTTTATTTGTAGATTACAATTGAGATCAAATCCCATGGCCTACTGGTTCTTAGCACCAGGATTCTACAAAAATAAAGACACTTAACTTAAACTTTTCAGAAACGTATAACTTAAAAATTGTCATTTACGGAGAAACTTGACAATACTAGGTAATGTTTAATGCAACAAAAGACAAAGAAAATAAGCAGACCCACCCCATGCAATTATTGTGGCATTTGATTCTAGAGAAATGCTTACTAGGCATGCTCTAGCTGGGAAAGCCACACTTTGGGTTCATATGAATAAAGTCACATGACAGCTTGGCAGCTGTATCGGCCAGTTTTGTAAGCCATGATCACCCAATCAGCATTAAGCACTTGTCTGTTATTGCAGTTAATAAGGAACAATTCTGGGTAACATGGGAGCTTCCATTGACAACTTGTTGAAGGCGCAGTCACTGTCCTTCCATTGCATGACTGCACAAGAATACACACATTTGTACACCCGATATGCAAATACTCAGCCCCGGTTCAGTGACAAATATAGACTAGTGCACCTTTAACAAGTCCACAATGGCAGCTGCCATACTTTTATCCTGAGCAAGGAGAGATTTCTGCATACAGGACCCCTTTTACCTGGCTGTACTGTAACCTCAGTACTAAGTGCTTTGGAAATCAAAAAATGAGGGGTAAAATAAGTGCCTGCCACCCGTAACGCTTTGGTACAGTTTCCTCATGACAAAAGCTTGGATGGTACCCCCACAAGAAAAAAAAAAGGAAGTAGTGTTTAATGGTGAGCATACCACTCATCTGAGTGCAGACCAAAGGGCATTAAAACTCCCCCATGCAAAGGGGAATGCATTCCTTCCAAAACAAAAAAAAGTGATTGGTAAAGAGTAATCAAGATTCCATTTTGCTACGAGCATAAAACATAATTGCTCACCTTAACTAAAGTGCCACATACCATCCCCCCCATAGTCTCAGCATTGATCATTCCTCATATGCACAAGCTCTTGTGTCAAGTCTGCTCTGTGGCTTATACAGTGTTACATGGATGAAAAGCAATGGCAGGATTTAAAGCCTGCCTGGCGCAGGGTTACAGGACTGCTACAATGCGTCAGGGAAGAAAACTTATGGAAGACAGGACGGTCTAGGGACATGAGAACCCCCCCCCTTTTCTGTCCATTGTGGTTGCAGAGGTCTTCACACTCTCCCAGTGCCAGCCCTTTGCGTTACCTGGGTTCTTCGAGGAACTGCGGCACCCCTACCTCCTCTGAACCCACCGCGGTAGCTGCGTCCTCGACGGAACCTTCCAGAGACCCCAAAGGTTTCAGTGTTGAGTTTTTTCTCTTCTGCCCATGTAGTTCGTCTAGAAAAATTGAAATTACTGGCAAATAAATCATCCTTTCTGAAAAGCTAAAGTTTTACATCTTTAAAAACTGCACTAATGCTGGACAACATTGTACATGTGAAGGTGTCATTAAAAGCCCCAAACTGGTGCCTCCAAGCCCCCCCCCCCCCAAACCGAAATTAAACTGTACACAAAAGTAGAGGCCCTGCCATACATAACTGCCACAATACAGAATTTATCCCCGTACATCTGTATACAGTTATGCCACTTTTGTTATGTATTGCTCAGTGACAAACTCCCTAATTTTCAAGTGCTAGTTGACCAAACAAAAGTCCTTTAGATCTGTATATAAGCTTCAGATTTAGATCAAATGGTTATATACAGTGTCATGTATGTACCAAACATGGCTGATCTCATGGCATTCGGGTGCTTCAATCCATTTTGTTGCACTAGAACAGACTAGAACCTAAAAGGTGACAATGGGAAACGGTTCTCCAGGGTAAAAGACAAACACTTTAAACCCTACCTGGATTTCATCTCCGAGGAAATGTTATCGAAGAACGACTTGGACCGGTCATAGTAAATATTTGGCGCCAAAGGTTCCTCCTCAGGGTTCCCATCACTATTTTGGGTCTCCACACCGGAATCTGCCTTCTCATCCCCCTCCTTCTCCGGCTTGTCATCTGTAAAGATTGGCATTTAGGTATGGACTCTTATCTGGAAAGAGGGTGCTCAAAAGATTAGATAATTACCTTTGAAGTTGAGCTTATCTTTGAATTCTTTGTCCAGTTCCTCACGATTAAATTGAGCATTGGCGCTCTCGAAATCAAAGTCTCCATCAAATTTTATGGTGTTCTCCTTGACAGTCGTTGGGCGGTTCTGACCCCGAGAACGGTTCCTTGTCCGTCTGTTACCTATATAAAAAGGCATTGCAGAACAGGATGAAAGCTTGAGTACAGCTTGATATTTGACCATATTAAGAGCAGCCAACTTCTTAAGCTGGGAAACAAGTTTCTGGGCTGAACCCCAAGTTGCTGGACACAAGTTAATAGCCCAACAGTGGTTGTTGCAACTGCTCTTAACTCAAAGTTTGTCTGCATTAACCACTGCAACGATTGAGGGTGTGCAGGATGTTGGAATAAACCATTTACCTATCTGCATTAGGCATTGTGCTTAGCTTCCAAATAACCAAAAAAGACCAGCATTGAAGCAGATCTGCACTGGCACAGAAGCTGGTCTTCATTCACTTTGCAGACTGCTGACCTCAGCATTGACTTAAAGGCCACGTTCACCTTTTAAAAAAAAAAATTACACATCTTTTTGCAAGTGTAAAAAAATATATATTTTTGGAGCCTGGAAAGCATTGCACCTACGGTCAGCAGAAGGTCCGCCACCTGTCACAACATGGAGCCGGGTGATTTGTAACATGTTACCCTGTGAATATGGGTGAAATATGGTACAAAAGGTGAACGCATCCTTTAAGCCCACAACTTTAGGTCACAACTTAAGACTACAAAATTGCTTTCCAGTAGACACATTTATGTATAGTCCAACACCCCCAACCATTCTCCTATAAAGCATACCCAACTTCATAAAGACCTCAGTTAAGTCCGTTCTACAGTGCAGTGTATATCTAGCTTTTTCTGGATAGAATAGGGAATGGTTATACCACATTGGGAAGCGTTCCCTACACTTACCATCCTGTGACTACAGAAAGTGATAAGAATCATTCACCAAGCTAATTAAGGGGGCAGGTCAAAAAAGTTTGCTTTAGGGAGCTCAACCCATAAATTTAAGTTTTTTATTAAATGAGGGCAGTTCTACACAAAAAAATTAATTATGAATGACATGTCAAGTCTTGAAAAATTTAAAGTGGTTCTTCACTCTTTTTGAAGTCAACAGCTACATTGGTGAACTTCCAGTGTCATCACCTAGGCCTGTGGTTCTCAACCTCAGTCCTCAAGTACCTCCAACGGGCCATGTTTAGATTTCCCTTTACTTTGCACAGCTGCTTTAAATCAATGACGTGGTATTGATGAGAGCCATTTTATCTAAGGGAAGTTCCCATAACATGGCCTGTTGGGAGGGTACTTTAGGACCGAGGCCGAGAACCACTGGCCTAGGCGACCTGACCAGAAGTGGGATCAGGTACCCGCTACACCCTCAAAAGTGAGGAAAGTAGAAGAGGCCCTAAAGAGGAACTTCCCCTTTAGTGTGAAGTTCTTTAATAACAATGTATGAAATCACTCTGAACAGATTTAACACAATTGGCACAGGGATGGTCTAATATGGCAATATTTGCCAATATTCAAAAATAGACAACCTTACAAATGTAACCTAAAGATAAAATGTTTATTCTCTTCTAGAGGGCCATTATCTCTCTGTTCACCAGTACAGATGAACCTTTGTGACCCCACCAGTACATAGCCCTCAGTGACCCCACCAGTGTCACAGAACCTCACTGCCCTTAAAAAATTACCTGATCTCCGCCTGGGGGGTCGTCTGTTCTCATCATTCACTGTATTCTGTACCTGTGTAGCAGGAGCCGATACTGAAAGAGGTAGAATGAACTTAAATATAGCCGAGAGCTGCACACAACTGACATTTGTTGCAAGTGTTAGTGCCAGTATAGTCAATGAAGAAAACTTCGATAAGAAACGGGCCACTGACTGCAAAAGCAGATAGTCATGGACTTTGCATGTTATTAAACAAGGATATATATGAACTGGGACTTGAGACCAAGCTAGAATAGGGTCATTGAGGAACCTTTACAGTAGACCTAATTCAAGCTTATGTTGGCTTCAGAAATGAGTAAGGCAGGTTCAAAGATAACACAAGGCACCTTGGTAATCTGGACCACTCAATGAAAAGTCTTCTGCCACAGTGACCCAACACACATGGGCCTGATCACAACCAGATTCTGGACAGGTACGTTTTTACACTCTAGGACAAGTGACAACCATGATCATGCTGCCAGAATAAGCAATTTGTTTTTCTGAAGCATGCATGAGCTTTGAGTTTAGATCCAGTCTAAATCAGGAACGGAGAGGTGCCCGTGTTCTCCCACTAGCTAAAAGACCAACATGTGGCAAAGCATTCAATGGAAAGATATCACTGCACCCTCCTGCAATAAGTGGAAAAACCTTTTCTATTACCATTAATCTGTGCAGGTGGTGGTGCTGGTGCCTGGCCTGGTGCCTGCCCCGGTGCCTGGCCCAGTCTGTTCCCTCGCTGGCTTACAGGGGGTCCTTTGGGCAGCTGCACCTTCTTCTGTGCCAGATTCTCCATTGGACCGGTCTGAACCGCTTGTTCCACCATTGGACTCCTCCGTACCGGGACAGATGGGAAGCCACCTCCTAACAAGAAAGGTAGTTCTTTAGGATACTGAAATGGAAGCACCAAGTACACTTAAATTTCTTAAAACAAACACATTGAGCGGCACAAACCCTGCCATTAAAAAAGATCACTACCAATATGGGTATCTAACTGGTTTTGCAGTTTTAGAAAAGCAACCCTTATGGATGTCCAATGTCTCTAACCAGCACATCGACATCTTAATCACTTAAGGGCCAAGCCACTTTGTAGATGTGTTTAAACAAGTTTTTTTGCTAGAAAATTACTTAGAACCCCCAAACATTATACATTTTCTAACACCCTAGAGAATAAAATGGCGGTCATTGCAATAATTTGTCACACCGTATTAGTGTAGCGGTCTTACAAGCGCACTTTTTTTCCCAAAAATAATTTTTGGATTAAAAGTAAAGTTAGCTAAAAAAAAATTATATTGTGAAAGATAATGTAAATTGATACCCAACATGTCACCCTTCAAAATTGCGCCCGCTCGTGGAATGGCGTTAAACTTTTACCCTTAACCACTTAAGCCCCGGACCATTTGGTAGCTAAAGGACCAGAGGTGAATTCAGAATTTTGCACTGCGCTGCTTTAACTAAATTGTGCGGACATGCAATGTTGTACCCAAACGAAATTTGCGTCCTTTTCTTCCCACAAATAGAGCTTTCTTTTAATGGTATTTGATTGCCTCTGCGATTTCTTTTTTGCGATATAAACGGAAAAAGACCGAAAATTTTGAAAAAAAAAATGATATTTTCTACTTTTTGTTATAAGAAAAATCGAATAAACTCAATTTTAGTCATACATTTAGGCCAAAATGTATTCAGCCATATGTCTTTAGTAAAAAAAATGTCAATAAGCGTATATTTATTGGTTTGCGCAAAAGTTATAGCGTTTACAAACTAGGGTACATTTTCTGGAATTTACACAGCTTTAAATTTATGACTGCCTATCTCATTTCTTGAGGTGCTAAAATGGCAGGGCAGTACAAAACCCCCCCAAATGACCCCATTTTAGAAAGTAGACACCCCAAGGAAATTGCTGAGAGGCATGTTGAGCCCATTTAATATTTTTTTTTGTCCCAAGTGATTGAATGACAAAAAAAAAAAAATTACAAAAAGTTGTCACTAAATGATATATTGCTCACACATGCCATGGTTATATGTGGAATTGCACCCCAAAATACATTCTGCTGCTTCTCCTGAGTACGGGGATACCACATGTGTGGGACTTTTTAGGAGCCTAGCCACGTACGGGACCCCGGAAACCAAGCACCGCCTTCAGGATTTCTAAGGGCGCAAATTTTTGATTTCACTCCTCACTAACTATCACAGTTTTGAAGGCCATAAAATGCCAAAATAGCACAAAACCCCCCCAAATGACCCCATTTTGGAAAGTAGACACCCCAAGCTATTTACTGAGAGGCATGGTGAGTATTTTACAGCTCTCATTTGTTTTTGAAAATGAAGAAAGAACATTTTTTTTTTCTTTTTTTTTTCAATTTTCAAAACTTTGTGACAAAAAGCGAGATCTGCAAAATACTCACAATACCTCTCAGCAAATAGCTTGGGGTGTCTTTCCAAAATGGGGTCATTTGGGGGGGGTTTTGTGCTATCTGGGCATTCCATGGCCTCCGAAACTGTGATAGGCAGTGAGAAGTGAAATCAAAAATTTACACCCTTAGAAAGCCTGAAGGCGGTGATTGGTTTTTGGGGTCCCGTACGCGGCTAGGCTCCCAAAAAGTCTCACACATGTGGTATCCCCGTACTCAGGAGAAGCAACAGAATGTATTTTGGGGTGTAATTCCACATATGCCCATGGCATGTTTGAGCAATATATCATTTAGTGACAACTTTGTGCAAAAAAAAAAAAAAAAATTGTATTTTTTCCGCAACTTGTGTCAACATAAAATATTCCATGGACTCGACATGCCTCTCAGTATATAGCTTGGGGTGTCTACTTTCCAAAATGGGGAGTTTTGAACTGTTCTGGCATTTTATACACATTAGGAAGCTTACATCCACTCTTCTAACCACTTGAAGACAAAGCCCTTTGACACTTTGTTTACATGAAAACATTTTTTTGCAGGAAAATTATGTTGAACCCCCAAACATTATATATATTTTTAAAGCAAAGGCCCTACAGAATAAAATGGTGGGTGTTGCATTTTTTTTTCTACACAGTATTTGCGCAGCGATTTTTCAAACGCATTTTTTGGGGAAAAAATACACTTTTTAATTTTAATACACTAAAACACACTATATTGCCCAAATGTTTGATGAAATAAATAAGATTATCTTAGGCCGAGTACATAGATACCAAACACGACATGCTTTAAAATTTCGCACAAACGCGCATTGGCGACAAACTACATACATTTTTAAAAGCCTTTAAAAGCATTTACAGGTTACCCCGTTAGATTTACAGAGAAGGTCTACTGCTAAAATTACTGCCCTCGATCTGACCTTCGCGGTGATACCTCACATGCATGGTGCAATTGCTGTTTACATATGACGCCAGACCGACGCTTGCGTTCGCCATTGGGCAAGAGCAGGGCAGGACAGGGGTGCTTTTTTTTTTTTTTTATTATTATTAATTTTGCTTTTTTATTTTATTTTTAAACTGTTGCTTCCATATTTATTTTTATCACTTTTATTGTTATCTCAGGGAATGTAAATATCCCCTATGATAGCAATAGGTAATGACAGGTACTTTTTTTTGAAAAAACTGGGGTCTATTGGACCCTAGATCTTTCCTCTGCCCTCAAAGCATCTGACCACACCAAGATCGGTGTGATAAAATGCTTTCCTAATTTCCCAATGGCGCTTTTTATATCCGGGGGGGGGGGGGGGACATTCCCTTTCCCTCCCACTGCTTGTAAAAGCAGTCCAGAGGCTAATTAGCCACTAGGATTGCTTTTACATGAAAGCCGGCCGCTGGCTGAAAAGAATGATACCAAGATGATACCTAAACCTGCAGGCATCATTCTGGTATAAACATTCAAAGTCCAGCAACATACCAGTACGTTGCTGGTCCTTGTTGGACATGTATTGTAATCTTTTTTTCATGCAGCCTGTTGGCTGAACGAAAAAAAAAAAGATTGATCGGTGGGTATGCCCACCATTAGAATACCGCCCTTCATCCACCCACTTCTAATGATGGGCATACATGCACCATTTATATATGCCGAAGCATGGGGGCATCCTCCTGCAAAAAAGTTATGCCACACACATGGTCGGACTTTTCCACGGGCAAGCCTCTGTCGGAATTTCGACCGTATGTACGCGGCATTAGGAGCAAAATCGCTCCTCTGCTCCTGCTGCCCCAATGCTTCGGCATATATGCTTTTTTTTTTTAACTGTGGTGGTGAAATTACCTCCTACAGCACTGGAGTCGCAGGGATCAGGCCTGTCTCTGCGAACGCTGCAGTTATGTGTGTTGTGTTTTGTAAGTGACAGTGATCGATCGATACTGCACTTGGGTGGCCTGGGCTGGACGGAGGGGCAAAACGCAGGTGCCAGCAGGTATCTGGGCTGATCCCGCTAACACTGCGTTTTTGGGAACCCTAAACTGCTGGGGACGCTAGTATAGATCTGATCAGATATTGAGCTGATCAGATACTATACCACTAAGGGGGGTGTATGCTTCACGCGTGGGTGTTAGCGCTACTGGCACTAACCTGACGCTGCCTGGGGTGTGACGCAGACCCTCTCTGACGCTAAAACCTAATTGATATCACCCGCCGGGCGATCAGGGGGTTAAACCTTTATTGGGTTATATACGGCGGGTGCCCTGACACTATAAAAAGCAAACTAACCAGCGTCACCCGTAACACTTATATGATGATTACTGGTGAAAGGGTTAACTAGGGGCAATTAGGGGGTTAAAACCTTTATTAGGTAATATATGGGGGTACCTGACGCTATAAAAACCTGACGGCGAACCTAAAAAAAATTACTGGCTACCTATCGGCATCACCGACACTAAGACAACGATCATAAAAACGATCGCTTAGCGACAGTGGTGATAGGGGGTGAAAGGGTTACCTGGGGGGGCGATCAGGGGGTTAAACCTTTATTAGATAATATATTGGGGTACCTGACGCTATAAAAACCTGCGGCGAACCTAAAAAAAATTACTGGCTACCGATCAGCATCACCGACGCTAAGACATCGATCAGAAAAATGATCGCATAGCGACGGCGGTGCTAGGGGGTGAAAGGGTTATCTGGGGGGTGATCAGGGGGTTAAAACTTTATTAGGGGGGGTTAGGGGGCTACACTGGACCTAAAACTAAATGTAGTGACACTTACAGTCACAAATGTCACTGATTGCAGTGACCATTTATTTAGTGATCACTGCAATCAGTGACACTGACTGGGGATGGGGGGTGATCTGGGGGGGCCGATTCATGTGCCTATGTGTCCTGGTGTCAGTGTAGTGTTTTGTGTACTAACCTGCATCTTCTCCTGTACGGCGCTCGGTATATGTGAGCGCCGCAGGAGAGATGACATCACTTCCTCCTTCCTGACAGGCAGGGGAAGCTCTCTCATTCGCCGGGAGCGATCGAGAGGGGGTGGCCAGAATCGAACGGCCGTCCCCTCATGCCGGATCGCTCCCGAAGGTAAAACGACCACCCACTGTAAAGAAGGGGGGTCCGATTGGACCCCCCCCAACTATACAAAGGCAATCACGTATATGTACGTGATTCTGCCTGTCGGTGCCATTCTGCTGACGTATATTTACAGTGGGCGGTCATTAAGTGGTTAAAAAGCTCCATAGGCGGCGATTCAAAAAATTCTACAAGTTGCATGTTTTGAGTTACTGAGGAGGTCTAGGGCTAGAATTATTGCTCTTGCTGCAACGCTCGCGGCGATACCTCACGTGTGTGGTTTGAACAGTTTTCATATGCGGGCGCTGCTCACATATGCGTTCTCTTTTGCGTGCGCAAGCTCTTCGGGACACAAACTTTTTTTTAATTTTTACACGCTTTTAAAAATAAAAATCTTGGGTCACTTATTCCTATTACAAGGAATGTAAACATCCCTTGTAATAGAAAAAAGCATGACAGGTCCTCTTAAAGTGACCAGTTACACTTACCGGTAACGGTGTTTCTGGGAAGTCTTCCAGGACGGCACAATGAGAGATGACTGGCTCCACCTGACAGGAAACACAATCAATTCAAAGAGGTTAAAGCACCCGCCCCTCCCCGTGCTCCTCAGTTATGATAAAGTACAGACCCACACCAGAGCACGAGAGAGAAAACACACACCCAAATAACTCTATACAAACCAATGTATCAACCAAAGCGGTGGGAAGTAGGCCTGCCGTCCTGGAAGACTTCCCAGAAACACCGTTACCGGTAAGTGTAACTGGTCACTTTCTCAAGTCGTCTTCCAGGACGGCACAATGAGAGAGAAGCAAGTAGCTTCAGGCCTACCTTAGGGTGGGACAACTGCTTGCAGGACCTCTCTACCAAAGGACAGGTCCTGAGGTGACAGCAACTCCACTCGAATGCCTTAGGAATGTATTCTGGCTTGACCAAGTCGCAGCTTTACAGATCTGTTCCACCGAAGCTCCAGCTCTTTCTGCCCAGGAGGTTGCCAAAGAGCGAGTAGAATGAGCTTTAACTTTCGGGGCTGTCTTACCAGCCTGGTCATAAGCTATGGAGATTGTCTGTCTGATCCATCTAGATATGGATGCTCTAGATGCCTGTTGGCCTTTTTTCTGTCCAAAAAAATTAGTAAATGGCTGGATTTCCTAAATTCACCCACTATCCAGATAAGCTAGCAGACCCCGTCTGACATCTAGACAATGAAAGGAGGCCTCTCTCATTTTGTGGATTTGAACAAAAGGAAGGAAGAATAATTTCTTGTGATCTATGAAACTTTGACACTACCTTAGGGAGGTACAGGGGGTCCTGCCTAAGAATAACTCTGTCCTCGAATAAACTAAAGAAAGGCTCTTTAATCGTCAGCCTGCATGTCGCCTATTCTTCTGGCTGTAGTAATTGCCAGAAGAAAAGCAAACTTAAATGTCAGTAATTTAACTGAAATATCTTCTAGTGGCTCAAACGGAGCCTTAGTTAATTGTTCCAAAACTAACGTAAGGTCCCAGGGCGGGACTCTAGAGATCTGCACCGGGGACAATCTATCCCTGGCCATTAGAAATCTTTTAACTAGAGGGTCCAGTGATAACTTTGTCCAAAAAATACGATAAGGCTGCTACCTGTACTCTTAGAGTCTTGGTAGCGAGACCTAAGTCGGCGCCATCCTGGAGAAAGTCCAGGATGACCGAGGTTTCTTGCTGGGATACCTTTCTCACTAGACACCAGTGAGAGAAGACTCCCCACACCTTCCTGTA
Organism: Rana muscosa; assembly: GCA_029206835.1. Taxonomy (NCBI): domain Eukaryota; kingdom Metazoa; phylum Chordata; class Amphibia; order Anura; family Ranidae; genus Rana; species Rana muscosa. The sequence continues at coordinate 291,275,193 of CM055128.1, read as the reverse complement.
GATACGTCTGGTGACCTCTTTTCTACTTGAGAGGAGAGTGTTAATCACTCTCTCGGAACATCCCCTCTCCCGCAGGTTCTGCCTCTCAAGCACCAGGCCGTCAGCTTGAAGAAGCTGGGATCTGGGTGAAAGACTGGTCCCTGCCGAGAAGGTCCACCCGAACTGGTAGATGGAGGGGAGGTGCTACAGACCAGTTCTGTAGAGCGGGAAACCAGGCTCTCTTGGGCCACCAAGGAGCAATTAGAATGAGTCTGGTCTCTGAGACCTAGTTTTTGTAGGACTCTTGGAATGAGACTCAGAGGGGGAAAAGCATAAGCCAGGTGAAAACTCCATACCTGAGCCAGTGCATCCACCCCCCCTGAGCCCCACTCCCGGGACAGGGAAAAGAATCTTACTCTCCTGTTCTCCTTGCGGGCAAAAAGGTCTATTTCTGGCCTTCCAAAATGTTGGCACACCAGGTTGAACACCTCTGGGTTCAGCTCCCATTCCCCCTGGAGAATCCGATGACGGCTTAGATAGTCCGCCTCTATGTTGTACCTTCCCTTTATGTGTACTGCCGTAATAGAGGCAATCCGAAGCTCTGCCCAGTCCAGAATTCCTAGAGACAAGGTCAGCAGGGAGGGAGACCTGGTTCCCCCCTGATTTATGAAGGCCACCGTGGTCGCATTGTCGGAGAGGATCTGGACCTCCCGTTCTCAGATCCTTTCCTCGAACGCTTTTAGGGCCTCCCCGACCGCCAATAATTCCCGGAAGTTTGAGGAGGCGTGTCACTGATCCTGATTCCAGGAACCCTGGGCTCGGAGTTCGCCTAAGTGGGCCCCCCAACCCCAGGAGCTTGCGTCCGTCGTTATCCTGAGGGGGTCTGTCTGAGTCCATAGATGACCCACCTGCAACTTCTGAGGAAGAAGCCACCAGCTCAGAGAGTCCTTTACTACCTCTGGGATGGAGATTCTGTGGTCTAATGTCCCTCTTGTTCCGTCCCAGGAGGATAAGAGGAATTGTTGGAGAGGTCTGGAGTGGAGCTGAGACCACAGGAATACAAGAGGTCATTAGACCCAGTACCCTCATGATGTCTCTGAAAGAGAACTCTCCTGGCTCCAACAGAGACCAGACCGCTGCCATGAGGCCCTAGGCCTTCTCCTGGGGCAAGAAGAGCCTCCTCTGTAGGGAGTCTATCAGGAAACCCAGGTAAACTTTTCTTTGGTCCGGGATCATCGAGGACTTCTCCCTGTTTATGATCCAACCTAGGGATTCCAGGGTACTCACAACCTTGGCCAGGTCTGCGAGGAGGAGATCTCAACTCTGGTTGTAGAGTAGAAGATCGTCGAGATAAGGGACTATTGATATACCCTGCAAGTGTAGGAAGGCGACCACCTCTGCTACGATTTTTGTAAACACCCTTGGGCTGGAAGCCAGTCCAAAGGGGAGGGCAGCAAACTGCCAGTGTTGAATCCCTTGAGGAGACTTGACTGAAAATCTGAGGAAGGCCTGATGTCCTGGAAAGATCGGGACATGTAGGTAGGCGTCCTTTAAGTCGATCGTTACCATGTATACCTCCTTCAGAAGGAGTCTTCTGAGGGTGTATATGCTCTCCATGCGAAATTTCTTATGACGCAGAGAGGTATTCAGGGGTCTCAGGTTTATTATCAAACGGTATTTGCCTGAGGATTTTGGAACAACGAAGATATGGGAGTAGACCCCCATTCCGCGTTGACCCGCAGGTACCGGAACTACCACTCCCTGTTCTGCTAGGTCTGAGATGTTTTGCAGAAGACCTGCCTTCTTGAGGGGGTCCCTGGGGAGAAATGTTAATAGGAACTTTGAGGGGGGGGGGGTGAAGAAACTCCAGCCTGTAACCCTCTTATAATGTTGAGAATATGAGGGCTCTGAGTAATACTCTCCCACCTGGCCCTTTTCATTTGATTTTTGGTTGGAAAAGAGGATACTTCCTTTCGGCTTATCCTTCCCAACGCCCCACTTCCTATTACCGGCAGGCTTCTTGCTTGAGAAGCGGTTTCTACCCTGAGGGCCTCGAAAAAATCTTTTTTGGTCCCTTTTAGGTTTGGTGGGAAACCTCTTGCCCTTTTCAGTAGATCTTGACAGAGCTTGATCAAGCCCTGTACCAAAAAGGAGGGAGCCCTCAAATGGGAGTCCACATAAGCGGGTCCTGGAACTGCGCTACCTATCACCTGTAGAGAGTCTAGGACTCCCCTGGACTTGGACACACGGGAAACATGTCCTATTAGCTTGGCTATCCATGTATCCGCGTTCCTAGCTATACAAGCTGAAGCCAACGCGGGGCTCATTGCTGCCGCATTGGCTTCCCAGGCTCTACGCAAGGTCGTCTCAGTACGGCGATCCATAAGATCCTTGATCTTAACCGCGTCCTCAAAGGAGAGGTCGGATTGCTTTGACACCTGTGCCAAAGAGGCATCCAATCTGGGAACTTTAAAGAATTTCTCCTCATCCTCCCCCTTAAAAGGACACCTACGCTTCCAAGTTTTATATTTCAGAAGCTTCCTTTCACTCTCTAAGGATCACATCTTTGAGAGTCTGATGAACCGGAATGGCTCTGGGTTGGGCCCTTACCAGGCCTCGGTACAATCTATCCTGTGCAGATACCTGCTCCGTCGGCTCCTGAATTTCTTCAGAGGCGTAGATTGCACCAAGGAGGCCTTACATGTTGTCAGCTGAGAAGATGTGTCTTCCTGACCTAGAGCCCTCTTCCTCCTCCTCAGCCTGACTATCTACCAGGCCCTCATCGGAAAGTCCCTGATCAGGGATCTCCGAGTCTTCTTCTGCCTCTGAGTCCTGAGACAGGAGGGATCTCAGGGATTCTGGGTGTCCTCTCCCTAATCTGGTTGAGGAGGAACTCCTCTGGTTCTTTAGCCTTAAGGGAGGCTTGAAAATCCTTAAGGGTGGCAAGCATCTGGGTTTGGACAGAGAAAGTCTCTCATAACCTGAGATGTTTCCTTCCCCGCCAGCTTCTGGATACACTTGAAGCAGAAGGGCTTGGAATGGGTTGAAGGTAATTTCTCATTACAGTTGCCGCATCTTTTGGAGCGGGCAGGGGCTCTAGAGGAACGACTAGCAACCCCTTGGGCAGTGACGTCCTCACCTGCAATGTAAGAGTACACAGGAATGCATTTAGAAAAAACCCTGTGACAGGCAAGGGGAAAGAGTCGGGGTACCCTCCCCCATCATGACCCCTGCTGGCTGGGTTGACTCACCCCCTGTGGTCTCCTCTGTAGCCGCGGCCGTAGTCGGCCTCTCCTCATGCTCCATGTAGGTGATATGCTCTGCTCCCGATCGCAGTTCCACTGGAGGAGAAAAAAGGGCGCCTCCTTCCTGGCGTCCCTCCGTTTTTGAATGCGGTAGCAGACGCCGGCCGCCGCCATTTTGCCGGAGACCGGAAATGACGCGGCACGCGATGGCGTCATCCTTGACGCTAGAGGACGAATGTCCTAGACGCCGGGAAAATGGCGCCGCAATGCTATGCACCTGCATAGAGCGGCGCCCTAAGCAAACAGACCGCGCGAGCAGACGGAGGAACCTGCCAGCCCCCCCCTCCAGGATGGACACCCAAACAGGTAGGAGGGAGGAAGGAGGATATCTGGCCCCTGAAGTCCCGGGTACAGCCCCGCACCTAGGGAGCTTCAGTGCTCAGGGAGGCTCTTCAACTGCCCTCCCTGAGAAGGAATGGGATACCCCCCAGGACGAACAAATAGAGTCCTGCTAGGCCCAGAGGCTTCCCAGGCATTCGGCTCAGCTCCCGGGGGGGGGACTTCCAGCCCCAGGCCTTCAGTCTGTGGGAAAAAAAAATAAACGGTTTCGCTGTGGGGAAACACAATCAAGAACTGAGGAGCACGGGGGAGGGGCGGGTGCTTTAACCTCTTTGAATTGATTGTGTTTCCTGTCAGGTGGAGCCAGTCATCCCTCATTGTGCCGTCCTGGAAGACGACTTGAGAAATATGAGATCTGGGGTCAAAAAAGACCTCATATTTAGACTGAAACTAAAGTGCCCCCATAATCAACTACAACTTCGGGCCTAGTTAACAGTTTTACCAGATTTCTAAATGACACTGTAGTAGACCTGCAGTCCCAAACTAACAACCCTGCATGTCTTGGGCCCCTTTCACATGGACGATACAAATCAGGTCAACCTATCAGATTTTCCAACCAGACCTGATTGGAAGGTCTAAGCATTCCTATGAACAGGCAGATGTAAACGGACTTGTTCGTTTACATCCACCTACTTTTGGGTCCGATCTGGTCCGCTAAAAACGGAAGGGACCCGTTATTCCATTTAGGTGGATTGGACCAGAGGGTAGTTGGGTGTAAATGGACAGAGCAGTCAGTTTACTCCCAGCCACCCATAGAGCAGAGTGGACAGTGTCTGCTCTGCAGAAAGTGAGTGGACAAGGAGGTGTCATCCACATGCTCTGCAAGGGATCTGTGAGCTGATTGGAAAGAAATCTGCCCCCGGGTGAAAGGGGCTTTCGTCCTGCACAAAATGCCCTAGCTTAGTCACGGGCTACATTATGGGAATGGCCAATTGCAGGTGAGCAAAAACGACACCTGCGCTGGTTATATCTGCAGTATGGATGTTAACAGTGAGCTGTAAATCCAACAAGAAGCTTACTAGTCAAGCTGAAAGCCATTTGAAATAGACTTTGTATACCCAAAGATATAAACTGATAAAATGGTGTCCAGAGTTAGGAGTATAGTGGAGGTTTATAATGGTGTTTAATCTGCTCCCAGGAAGAGGTAATGCACCCCACTCACTTGGCTCTCAAAAGGCCCTAGCCACAGCCATTCCAATAAGCTGCAATTAGGCGGGGGCCATATTGGAAACATCTGCCGTGCACACTGCCAGTAAAAAGACTGACCACAATTACTCACAATTTGCAACATCTTTTGCAGAATGGTTTGCCATTTAGGTAGACTAGAGGCTATCCATCTACAGCCACACCATCATCTGCAGTGTGCTTAGGTTATACATGCTGTGCTGTGGTCAATGGGTCTACTTTATCCACTTCCAGCCCAAGGAAGTCATGATGTCCTGGACTGAGTGTAGCTACAGGCAGCATTCAGATATCTTTTTCCAGGCAGCAATTCTGTGCACCCCAAGAACAATCATAGCGACAGTTCAGGCTGTACGATCGGCAAGCCGGAGAATGAATCAATCGCTGCCAGAAGTTGATCAGAGATTTCAGGTGAGCAGATGGTCCCCAGTCATCTCTATGACCCTTGGAGGGGCGGGCTCGACGTCATGACGTCACGGCCAGGCCCGCAGATGTGATCAAAGCCGGGGACTCGGCTGGAAAGGCTGAGACAGTTCATTTTTTTGATCTCGGTCTTTCCAGCCTGGAGGAGAGATGTGGGGTCTTATAGACCAAATCCCTCCTTAACGAGGACCTGTCACACACCATGCCTATTACAAGGGATGTTTATATTCCTTATAATAGGAGTCAAAGGGATAAAAAGAAAAAAAGGGTTAAAAAGAATCCCCCCAAAAATTTAAAGTGCCCCCATTCCCGCATGATCACACACAGAAGCGAATGCATACGCAAGTCGCACCCACATATGTAAACGGCGTTCAAATCACACATGTGAGGTATCGCTGCATGTGTTCGAGCAAGAGCAACAATTCTCGCCCAAGACCTCTAAATCTAAACAGGTAAAAAAATAAAAAAATTTAAGTGTCGCCTATGGAGATTTTTAAGTACTGTTTGGTGCCATGCCATGAGTGCAATTTTAAAGCATGACATGTTAGCCATCTATTTACTCGGCATAACATCTTTCACATTTTACAAAAAAATTGTGCTAACTTTACCGTTCTTTTAAATTCATTATCTTTTTTCCCCCCCCAAGACTCGTTTGAAAAATTACTGCGCAAATACCGTGTGACGTAAAAAGTTTGATTGCAATTTTATTCCCAGAGTCTCTGCTAAAAAAAACATGATTTTTACAGGTAGGAAAGGAGTGCCAGAATAGGCCCGGGACGGTAGTGGTTAAATGAAAACAGTGGGGAGGAAAATAAAAAATGTGCCACTTAAAGTACATCCAAACCACATGAATAGCACGTGGAGGGGTTGGAACCTGTCAGGTTTTTATTGGAAAATGACCCTCTGTAGTCACCAGAACAGGAAACTTGTCACTGGTAGGATAGAGCAGAAAATCTCCCATGGGGACACTTGTTCAGGCAACACCTAAGGAAATTTTTCCTTGCTTGTGCCACATGGAGAAATTTCCTCAATGGGACGGACTAAAACCCAAAGCCTTTTGGCATGAGATGCCCTTTAAAGCCAAATCTAAACCCCAACTAGGTAACACCAGGTAATTGTCCGTCTCACACTGGTCTGCAAACTACGGCCCATGGGGCACCATGCCTCCCAATTGACACCCATGGGGCACCATGCCTGCCAATTGACACCCATGGGGCACCAAATGGTGGTTTACTGCCACTGATGCCAGGAAAAGTTCCACTCCGGTTGGCCACAGTCCAGCCCCCCTAATGTCTGAAGAATAAACTGGCCCTTTTGTTTAGACCCCTGTTCTATCAAATGCAATTTTTGCCTTCAGTGTTATCTGCACATCATTGCTCCGGAAAGGCTTCCCAATGACAAAAGCAGACTATGCCTGTGCAAGGTTAGCCCAGCAATTAGTCTTCACCAGAAGCACATCTGACAAGACAGGAGCCCCAGTGTATTCACCCTATAAATGGAAGTGCCTGAACAATGACCATAATGCCAGATCTGTTTTCTTCTACAAATTTTGCACATTAAAAAAAAAAAAAAACCTGTTAAAGCCATCTTGGTGGTTGGGTTTAGGCCAACTTTAATGTAAATGGCAGGCAACTCACAGATAGGTTGCCAAATACAATGGTACACCATGTAGGTTTCAGGTGGAGAGGTCAGCATCAGGAGCCCCAGCACCATGAGCTTTGTTGGTGATAAAAGTTTAGGAAAAAAAAATACACCATGTAAAAGCAAAATCAGCTTAAAAAGTACCTTAGAAGTCAGTGTAAAATTATACTTGCTTCTATGTACATGTTATCTGGGAGGCAACTGCTAAGGGTTTTTCTCCCCACAGATATGATTGACACGGTTACATGATCATCACAAATTCTTGTTTTCAGAATATTGTATAACACAACTGAATTAAAGACATAAAATATTAGATAAAAATGAAGACGTTAGTCCACATTAGTTAAACCAGCATTGTACAAGCACAACGCATCAATTAGAACAGCTATACAAGCGTACACTCAAACCAAATTCTATCTGCATCCCAAACCACAGAAGTAACCAGTACAACCTAGCCAGCTTTTACTTGCATCTAAAGGTTTCAGACATTGGAGACATTTTGAAGGACATCTGTACTTTTGGTACAATTCTTTGAAGACTCCCCCAGACACTTGCACCAACACCCCCCCCCCCCCCCCAAACTAGCAATCTCAATTGGTGACAGTATTCAGAATCTACCCTGCCTGGTCCCCTTTGAGGGCATGCACATTGAAGCCACATTTATTCACATGGGCAACCGTCTAAGGGATATGCGCTTATTACCGCAGGTTAGTTGAACAGTTGGCAAAGTTATACTGGCTGGAAAATTCCTGATAAGCAAGTGACACAAAGAAACCGGTACCTGAAACAAACTTTTTAGCAGGGCCATGCGAGCCTTAAAAACCCTTTCACACTGAAGCATATTGCAGGTGCTATAGCGTTAAAAATATCACCTGCAATCTGCCCTTAAACAGCTGCTCCATTCACTTCAGTGTGAAAGCCTGAGGGGTGCACTAGCAGGACGGTAAAAAAAAGTCCTGCTAGCCGCATCTTTGGAGCAGTGAAGGAGCGGTGTGTATACCACTCCTGCCCATTGAAATCAATGGGACAGCACAGCTATACCGCCGACAATGCGCCGCTTCAGCATAGCATTGCGGTCGGTTTTAACCCTTTCTCGGCTGCTAAAAGCGCCCCACTAGCAGCCGAAATGTGCCGCAAATCTGCCCATAGCGTCAGCGGTAAAAATAGCAGAGTTTTACCGCCAACGCTATGGGCGGGCTCAGTGTGAAAGGGCTCCAAGAGTATCTAAAGCAGGGGTCTTCAAACTACGGCCCTCCAGCTGTTGCGGAACTACAATTCCCATCATGCCTAGTCATGTCTGTGAATGTTAGTTTTGCAATGCCTCATGGGATTTGTAGTTCCGCAACAGCTGGAGGGCCATAGTTTGGGGATCCCTGATCTAAAGCCTATCTTGAGTGTTTTGGATAGCTAGGGAAGTGTTAAAAGCCGGCAAGTTTTAGTGTTCTATTAGGCTTCACTTTGGTGCCAAAACCAACAGGAAAATCTCCCCAGAGGGAAATGGTCTTTTGTCGTCACTTCAGCAAGTATCCGCATTAGAAGACTTATCCAAATTTTGGAGATACCAGAAAAAAAATTGCCAGTTTCCTCATTTCCAGTCCTGGTTAGTGGTTACCAGGGCAAAGATGCTGAATTTATCCAGCCAACACAGCAATAAAGTATGGTTGTGAACCCTTTACCACTATCCAAAAATCAACGTTTTGGCTTTAGATACACAAAGTAATGGCTATCGTAGGTGGCACCATTCAAAGACCAGCATACAGTTTTACAATCATGAGGTTGGCTATATACTTCATTATTCTACACTAGAAGCTGGCAAGGTCACAGGCTACTGGAAATTGCAATGAGCCTATTGCTGCTTTAGACATCACAACAATGCTACAGCCAATACTGCCTTTATAGCAAAAAAAAAAAAAATCAGAATCCAAAGGCTTTTCAGTAGAAGTGTAGAGATAGGGGAACCTGCAGACACTTATTCAGATTTCAGGAACTGGTCAAATAAAGCTGACCATACACATAGATTTTAATGTTTCAATACATTTACTTCTGACAATTGTTAGGCACAAATCCATGGTCAAATACAGTCCTACAAGTTATTTTTAGACCAAACCACCAATTTTTGCAATTACTGCTTTGTGCCAAAAGCAAGCCGTTAGACTACTACTCCCACAGTGCCCAATTTGCTTCAACCAGTGTGCGGAAGATGATGAATTTAAGACTTGCATATAATTGCACACAGCGTGGGTCAAACCCCATTGAATTTGATAGGTGGACTAAACCTGTTTTTAACATCTGTCTATAGCCTTTTTTAGAGAGACTCAGCCTGCCCATTTAGCTAGTCCTCAGTCCAGCCCTTCCACTCCAATGGCCACCACTGCAAATCACCAGGTGCTCCCGAGTGTTGGGAAGCCCCATACGTTAACACCAAGCATCACATGTGTCTTAACCGCTATCCTCTGACAGTGGCCGACACTGGATATTATGCCGATGGTTTAGAGGTTGAAACAGCGATAGGGCTAGCAAAAAATAAATAAAGTATTAAGTGGCTGGGCTGGTGCATTTGTGCAGAAGGCTATGGACTAGTTGTGGAAAACTATAAAGATCCTTAAAGTGCAGAGACGAGGTAAACTACATTAAGACAAGGTTAGTCCACAAGGACACAACTTCACTGGTTTTTTGGAACCGATTGAAATCTGAAAAATATCAAAGCATGACTGGACAACACACACAAACTAGTCTATGCATGCAAGGGCAACAGGGAAGATAACAGCATGCAGAGCGTTACAAACACATTGGCCATGTTACCCTTTGAGGTGAGGTGCGGAGGCTCCGCCAGTATGTCAGGATCCGCCAGGGCAGGCTGTGGAGATGGGGAAGAGGAGGAGCTGGATTCCGCGGCTGAGGCCGAAGGACTTACCAGCTTCTCTGCATGGATAGGGCAAAACATTAATCAACAAGTCATTAACACAGTAGTGGCTTCAAGTATCAAGATCACATGAGGAACGTTGATAGCCAGAATTGTCCATTTCATTCTCAAGCTTACACAGGAAAAATGATAGTTGGCATTTAGGAAAAACTCATTGGCCTCTGACTCAACAGCCTTCAGTACAACGTGCTGCAGACAAAGCCGCTTTTATGTACATTAACAATTCATCCAAATGACATTCCCTACAAAGCTTTTCAATGTTAAAGCCGACCATGCACTATAATGCTCTATAGGTGAAAAAAGCCTTTAATATTTATGCTTTAAAGGGCTCCAGCTTTTGGGCTCAGACACCTATGCACTATGCAAATTTTAAGCTAAAAGCTAGTGGTTTGGACTTTGAAGGCACACGGTAGACAAAAGTAAAAAACTAAAGATATTTTAATATAGAATAATTCATATAAGACAGTCTTATAAAACAACATATTTGATCAAATGTTATAACTGGTCCACAGAGGTTATCATAGTAATCATCATACAGTACATTTTCCCTAATTGGAGTCAACCGAGTATAAACAAGGCAATGATCATAGAACTATAAGATTGATAACCAGGCAGTGGTTCCAGAGGTGGAGAGCTTGCTCAACATGTTACGCGTTCATAAAACGCTTCCTCAGGAGCATATGTATATGAATATAATAGGCTGTGTTGAAAAAACAAACAGTTACTCAGCCCATCTACCTAGACAATGGCGAGCTAATAAGAGGTGCCGCCAGTCAAGGAGGTAGTATCGTGAAAATGTAATATTGATAAGGCGATCTACGCTGGTAAGCACAAAGCAACAGGGGTACACTCAGCCGATCTACGGATAAATAGTAATGTGGTTCTTTTTTGGGAACAGAGTTGAAGCACATCAACTTCGTCCATAAAAGGGTTGTAGTGGTGCTATTGTGATCTAGAGGTACAAATATAGATCCTTGGATGGAGATGGTGTCCGTGTTGGCGAGTGGTCCTGTGCTTAAAATGATCGCTTCGTGCACTATGACATCAGTAGGACAGGCTGGTACACAAGAACACAAGTTGAAATTTAAGAGCTGCACCACGAGAAAAGCCAAGCAGCTCAGAGCAAGCTTCTGGGTGCCATCTGACTAGCTGGGGCTAGAAGGAACGTTTCCTGCAATGGCTATTAACTTTGGCGCTGGGTGCTGGACTGACCCATGTCAATTCATACTCTTCCCAGGGCAAAGAACCGCTCCTTTCATCAAAATGGAGCTTCTTCCAGCATTAGAGGGGTTCAGCTTTGCTTGCTAAAATTCTTGTAAAAAAAAAAACGGTACCAAGGTCAGCTTTAACATTGTCACTTACATTGTCTTTACGTAAGTGAAAGCAAGCTAAAAATAGAACCTATGACAATAGGCGTGGTAAAGGGAAAAAGAAAAGTTTTGGGACTTTGAATGAAGCATGTGTAACATAATGAATGAAATGGAACCTATTTTTTCCGGGTCATGTGTTGTAATTCCCTTTTGGGGCAGCACAAGATCCTTGAACAATAATCTCCAATTAGTAACATTTGATCAATTTGAGGTTCATGAATACACATAGTACCCAGTATAATAAAGATTGTGTCATGTAGCAAATGCATGACACATGGTTTCAAAAAGAAACATAATAAAATGTACTATGTGTATTCATGAACCTCAAATTGATCAAATATTACCAATTTCATTCATTATGTTACATACACATGCTTCATTCAAAGTCCCAAAACTTTTATTTTTCCCTTATATGGGGAAGGAGGCATGTGTATGATACATTTGGCTTGGGCGTCACAAGGTCACTCATTTTTCGCTATGACAATAGGCATTGTGCACAAACAATTCGGGGACAATTACTGCTAGTTCAAAATTGAGGCATCTTACAATAGTCATTTTCCATGTAGCGTCATTTGTACATTCTTCAGATATCTAGTGACCGAGTCTTCCCCTTTGAACAACAGTGGCTAATGAGTCTTCAGGATCTGACACTTCCAGTAGTGTCAGAATCCTAGCTCCCTATTGTACTCTTTGGCTCCATCTGCTGGCCCATACAGTGCCACACAGGAAGCATCGGGACCCACAGTGCTCAGATGGAGACCAGCCACTCAAAGTGTCAGACGCAAAGATTCTTTAACCACTGTAGCTATTCAAGACAGGTAAGACTGGCAGAACACACCTTTTAAACATTTTTTAAATATTCATAATCTGACTTTACAGACTTAGAAGTCCAAGTACTCTGACATATCAGGGAATGCAGCCAGAACGCCTGAAAGTTGTTGAGATTACAGGATCAATCACACCTTCCTGTCATAGGGTGACCACGTTCACTCACCCTATGGAGGAGCGGCGTTGTCACCCTGGTACAGGAGATTAGAACACCCCCCGCTCTGCTCACTCTGCTCACCACCACATGGGGGAGCAGTTTGGTTCTCCAAGATAGTTGGGAAGGCAAACATTTTCTCTGTATTTGCAGAACCTAGACTAGCACTATACAAGGCAGCCACAAATTCTAAGGACTGGTAACACATAATGCGTTACATTTGTGCTTATAAATCTAATTTCTAAACTTTTTGCCTGAGATTTAAATATAAAGCAGATTACTGATTAATGCAGGTACTGATTAATGCAGAGTTGATTTGACCTCGGCAATGGGTTCGTCAATGACCCCTGGCCATGGAAGGATTGGAGACCTTCCAATCCAGCATTTTGTCATGACTGGCCCCTCAGTTGGGCCCCTTTCACACTGGGGCGGGAGGTGCGTCGGCGGTAAAGCGCCGCCATTTATAACGGCACTTTACCGCCAATTTCGGCTGCTAGCGGTGCAGTTTTACCCCCCGCTAGCAGGCAAGAAAGTGTTAAAAACCACCGCAAAGCGCCTCTGCAGAGACGGTATAGCCGCGGTGCCCCATTGATTTCAATGGGCAGGAGCGGTATACACACCGCTCCAAAGATGCTAGCAGGACTTTTTTTACCATCCTGCTAGCGCACCGCTCCAGTGTGAAAGCCCTCAGGGCTTTCAGGCTGGAGAGACAGAGCGGCTGTTTCAGGTCTGTTTGCAGGCGCTATTTTTAGCGCAATAGCGCCTGCAAAATGACCCAGTGTGAAAGGGGTCTTACTGCAGGGTTGTACTGTGACGCTGCTACCATTTGCGATCAATACAGAATATCAGCTTTCACTGCTGGCCTTTTGTAGCAGACCTGGAATAAGCAGACATAGAATGAGCAGGACACTTCATTAACATGTTCTAGGTCAGGGAATCACCAAGCAGCCACACCAGGACAGCTAGGAATGCACAGATACCAAGATTTGTATCAATACAAAATGAAAGGGTGCAAATCGCACCACAAAAAATTGCATGCGATTTGAACAGGAATGTGTTGCGATTACCCCCTCCGCTAGTGTGTATAAAAAGGAAAAAGCGCCATCTAGTGGGCAGTTTATAAAACCTGTTAGAACTCACAGTACATAGTACAAACAGTACTCACCTTTCTTCACAGGTGTCCCGCCGATGATAGCAAATCACGGCCACTGAAGGAGCTCACTGGAGGAGATGTAGAGGTGAGCCACCCCCAAGTAGACTTCACTTCCGCCCTATATCCACGCGGTCCCGGAACTTTTCCTCAAGCCCTGTGAGCGCCTCCAGTGGCCGTGATTTGCCATCGGTGGGACACCTTTGAAGATTTTGCATTTGGCCAGATACCGTATGTACTGTGAGTTCTAACATTTTAATAAACTGCCCTCTAGATGGTGCTCTTCCCTTTCTATACACACAGGAGCAGTGGTGGAAATCGCATGCAATTCAGACAGAAATCGCACGTGATTCTTTGCGCCAATATTTTGCGCAAAGTATGGATATTCCGTATTGGATGTTACTTGACCAAAAGTATCGGTACTCACCAACTGGTATCGGCGCAACCCTATGGACAGTTGCACCTTCACAAACAGGTCCAACTAGGGAACCTCCATATTTGTATCCTGCAGGTTCCATTTTAAAGGAGTTCCAGGGAAACTGATCCCCCATTACTTAAAAGGATGCTTTCTAGATTGGGCTTAACCTCCATTTAAAAGGCTTAGGCCACATTTGCAACCATTTTTCATGTTGCACAGGGTCACGTTTCCCACAGTTTTCTTTAAAAGCAGCCACAACTTGAGTAAAATATCCTGCCACCTGCCAATATGCTGTGTGCAGAAGCAGCATTCTCTCTGCTGAGGCCCAATACCCCACCCTAGTCAAAGCTTCACCTCTCTAGTTACCAAATCTCATGCCTGTTGATTACAGAACTCTGGTTTTGACTCGGGGGGGGGGGGGGGACAATCGCCCTTCTCTACCACATATCAAGCTACACACCACAAACAGGATGGTGGTCTCCATTTATAAAGGGCATATGGGGAAGTGAGGACCCCTGTGTACCTCTGCAGGGAAGGAGATGACCATTTTTCCAGGAAACCCCCATTCATGGAACTTTATGACCAAAAGCCAATTTGTCCATATTTGACTCTCCTGTAAGCTCACATTGAAAGGCAAGTTCAGATCAATGACTCCCAGCAATTACTAATACAAGCACTTACCAAGGCCCAAGGATGCAGCATACTGCTGGCTAAGGAGAGAGGAGGCTGCCAGCTGACCATACGATGGCATGCCACGGAACGGACTGTAAGGCACGGACTGCTGGTAGGACGATGTTGAAGCAGAGCCCAATGATGACTAAAAGAAAGGGTAAGGAAGACAATTAAAATCCCATCAGTACTACAGTAAAAAAAAAAAACACAACGTTCGAGAAACTATTAAATGCTTACTTGCAGTCCTTTTTATAAATTAGCGGTATTCACTTGCAATGTGCCTTTGAACTTGCTAAAAAAAAAAAGTTTACTATTCCAAGCCACAGTCTTCAATTACTGCACGTGCTGGCCCAGCTCCTTCACCCCCCTAGATTGCCTATAGTTGCCAGGAGGGCAGTGAAGGAGAATACTATAGTGACTTTTCTGAGCCTGCTGGGGCTTCTGTCATCAGATTCAAGGTAGCATCCAAGAAAGCTTTTCTTGTCACTAGGGGTGCACCGAAAGGAAATTTTGGTGCCGAAACTGAAAATGCAGGATTCACATAGCCGAAAACCGAAATTGACAGTTTAAAACATTTGTTTTATATATAGATACAGCAGATGGTCAGAGACTGCAGCCACGATACAGCAGATGGTCAGAGACTGCAGCCACGATACAGCAGATGGTCAGAGACTGCAGCCACGATACAGCAGATGGTCAGAGACTGCAGCCACGATACAGCAGATGGTCAGAGACTGGAGGGAGATGCAGCCTCAACAGTGCCCATGAGATGCAGCCTCAACAGTGCCCATGAGATGCAGCCTCAACAGTGCCCATGAGATGCAGCCTCAACAGTGCCCATGAGATGCAGCCTCAACAGTGCCCATGAGATGCAGCCTCAACAGTGCCCATGAGATGCAGCCTCAACAGTGCCCATGAGATGCAGCCTCAACAGTGCCCATGAGATGCAGCCTCAACAGTGCCCATGAGATGCAGCCTCAACAGTGCCCATGAGATGCAGCCTCAACAGTGCCCATGAGATGCAGCCTCAACAGTGCCCATGAGATGCAGCCTCAACAGTGCCCATGAGATGCAGCCTCAACAGTGCCCATGAGATGCAGCCTCAACAGTGCCCATGAGATGCAGCCTCAACAGTGCCCATGAGATGCAGCCTCAACAGTGCCCATGAGATGCAGCCTCAACAGTGCCCATGAGATGCAGCCTCAACAGTGCCCATGAGATGCAGCCTCAACAGTGCCCATGAGATGCAGCCTCAACAGTGCCCATGAGATGCAGCCTCAACAGTGCCCATGAGATGCAGCCTCAACAGTGCCCAGTAGTGTGATCTCATGCTGTGTCAAAGCTGGATTTGAATCGCCGGGCAGCCGCTGTAACAATGTCCCACCTCCTAGACCTACTCCAATGACACGGCACAATGATTGCCAGCATTGGCTCAGTGTGCCATCCATCAAGTGAGCTGGTCTAGGAGGCAGGACATTGTTACAGGGGCCACCCAGCGATTTAAATCCAGCTCTGAGATGGAACTACCAGGCACTGGTGAGGCTGCATCTGATGACAATCCCAAGGAGAGAAGGAAAGGAGGAGGGAGGGGAGGACTGACAGGGGCACGCCAGGATAACACGTGTAGCACCCAGGGCAGACCCCCCCCCCCCCCATTTCAGTTCCATTAATCTGCAACTTTTTCTTTTGGGCCGTCTGCCGAAAATAACTTTTTCGGACGGAATTTCTAGTGTCCAGTTGTCACCACAAGGCTTTTATAGGCAACATGCAAAACACATTAAAATGTTACTAAACCCAGGAGCCTGCATTCACTATATCTGGTCTCCCACAGTCCACAGAACATGAAAAATGCATACAAGGTCCTGTTCAAACCTGAGCATTTTTCAGCTTGTAAAACGCTCAGCGCTGAAGCTCCAAATCCCCTTCATTTCAATGGCCCCTGTTCACATATGAGCGTTGTCACTTGCAGCAAAACGCCTGAAGCTCAAAAAACGCATGGGCTTCTTTTTGGCAGATTAGAAGCGTTTTAAGCCCAATAGAAACGCCTAACTTGAGCAGAAAAACACTGGTAAAACGCTCAAATAGCAGCTCTCCACCTAATTTCCTCTCCCTCAAGCTTCTAAAGCGCTTTAAAAAACTTGTAAAAAGTTGCAAAAAAGCTTAACAGCAGTAAAACTAGAGTTAGACTTACCGGTAACTCTATTTCTAGGAGTCGTCCAGGACAGCACTAGAGAGATAGGCTCCACCTCCGGAGGCAGGAAACACATCATACCGATCTTTAAAGGGCGGCTTCCGTCCCTCGTCCTCAGTCTTAACCGAGAACTTCCCCGGAACGGCTTCTGAAACAAAAAACACTCGTCCACCATTATAACAGCATATAGGGAGGGAATCCCTGCTGTCCTGGACGACTCCTAGAAATAGAGTTACCGGTAAGTCTAACTAGTTTTCTCTAGTCGTCTGTCCAGGACAGCACTAGAGAGGATCAGCGAGAACTTACCAGATTAGGGGGGGGACTACCGCTTGGAGGACTTTCCTCCCAAACGCTTGGTCTTGCGCTGAGAGAAGGTCCAATCTATAATGCTTCATGAACGTCGAGTAATTTGACCATGTTGCTGCTCGACAAATTTGTTCTGGTGTTGCTCCAGCTCGCTCTGCCCAAGAGGCCGATAGTGCCCGTGTGGAGTGAGCCATGGGGGAAAAAGGGCATTCTTTTCCTAAGATTTTGTAAGCTTCCACAATAGCCTGCTTAATCCATCTTGCGATTGTGCCTTTTGAAGCTTGAAACCCCAATTTTTTTCCCGAATGCAAAATAAATAGAGCATTGGATTTCCTAATGTTTTTGGACAACTCCAGATACTGTAAGACACAGGCTCTCACGTCCAGATTGTGGAATTCTGTCTCCCTTAGATTGGTTGGGGACCCACAAAAAGGCAAAATAATTTGAGCCCTATGGAACTTTGACACCACTTTGGGCAAAAAAACCTGGGTCTGTACGTAATACCAGCCTGTCTTCAAAAACTTGTAGAAAAGGCTCCTTAATGGAAATTGCCTGCAGCTCACTAATGCGTCTCGCAGTGGTTATGGCCACTAGAAAGACAGATTTGAGCGTGACCCATTTTAGGGACAGCTCTTTCTCTTGTGACCATTTAGCCCAACCCTGCAACACTGTCGTCAGGTCCCATTTTGGCAGGACTTTAAATGGAATAGGTCTAATTCTGGCTAACCCCTTGAAGAACCTGCTCACTAGCGGGTCTATAGCCAGGGGTCGCTCTAAAAAAACTAACAAGGCCGATACCTGTACTTTTAGTGTACTAATGGCCAGTCCTTTATCCGCACCATCTTGTAAAAACTCCAAGATGGCTGGGATACTTGCAGACACCTTTTTGGTATCCAACCATGAACAACATTTTTTCAAAACTAACATAAATCGCTTGGGTAACCTTTCTACTAGAAAGAATGGTGTTTACTACCCTATCCGAGAGCCCCTTAGACTTCAGGAGACTCTCCAGACACCAGGCTGACAGCTTCAGGGTCTGAACCTTGGATAATAGGACTGGGCCCTGGGATAGCAGATCCTTCCTTACGGGCAACATGAGGGGGGGGGGGTTCCGCTGTCAGGCGTAACAGTATGGAAAACCAAGGCCTCTTTGGCCAATACGGGACCACTAAGATCATTGTGGTGCGTTCCTGCACAAATTTCCTCAGGACAAGAGGAATAAGTTTGAACGGGGGAAAGGCGCAACATAGGTGAAACGGCCACTTCTGGGCTAAGGCATCTATCCCTTTGGCCCCTATTTCTCTTTCTATCGAAAAGTAAGCTGGAACTTTGGCATTCGACCTGTTGGCAAACAAGTCCACTTTGGGAATGCCCCACTTCTCTATTAGTTGGAAGACCTCCCTGTTTAGCGACCACTCTGATTCGCACACTTGGTGTCGGCTCAGAAAGTCCGCCAGGCAATTGTCCACTCCCTTCAGATGGACCGCGGATATGGACTTCAGATTTTTTTCTGCCCAGGCAAAGATAGCGCTCGCTATCTTGATTAAGGATGGACACCTTGTTCCTCCTTGCTTGTTTAAATATGAGACTGCTACCACACTGTCTGAGAGGACCTGTACGTGGTGATTTTTCAGCTCCACGACAAATGCCCTTAGGGCTTCCCAGATTGCTTGCAACTCCCTCCAATTGGCTGTCCTTTGGGACTGCACTTTTTCCCAGCGCCCTTGGGCTACCTTTGATCCCCAATGGGCCCCCCAGCCCCAGGCACTGGCGTCCGTGGTTATTCGGACTGACACCGGAAGAGACCAAAACAGACCCTGCACTAGGTTCTCTTCGTCCCTCCACCACCAAAGAGACCTTTTGGTCTTTGGGGATAGGTGGAAGGTCGCGTCCAACGATTCCTGCGTTCCGTCCCAGTTGTTCAGGATATCTGCCTGAAGACACCTGAAATGGGCTCTTGCCCATGGTACCGCAGGGATTGTTGCCGTCAGGACACCCAGACCCGACATGGCTGAGCGGATAGAAATTGCCAGATTGTTTTGAAGGAAGGCTGCCGTAGCCTTTACCTTTTTTACTTTCTCCGCTGCAAGATAAATTTTCTGCGTCACTGAGTTTACTAGGAAGCCCAAGTACTGCAGGACCTGTGTCGGGGTTAGGTTTGATTTCTCCCAATTTATTAACCACCCCAGTTTTTTCAAAAAGGATATGGCCACCCGTAGATCCTCTTGCAGTTGGAGCGCGGAGGGTGCAAAAAATAAAAGGTCGTCCAGGTAAGGGATGACTGATATCCCTTCCAGTCTCAGGGGGGCCAGTGCCTCCGCCAAAATTTTTGTAAATATTCTGGGGGATGAAGACAGGCCGAATGGCAGGGCCCTGAACTGAAAATGTCGGACCTGCTTTCCCCATCTGATTGCTACCCTTAAAAACTTTTGAGATTCCGGATGGATAGGGACGTGTAAGTAGGCATCCCTCAAATCGAGGGAGGCCAAGAAACAATCCGGGGGAAGAATTGACTTCACCGAAAGGATTGTCTCCATCCGAAATTTTTTGTAAGCCACCCATTTGTTTAGTGATTTCAGATTTAATATTAGACGGAAATTGCCCGACGGTTTTCTCACTATGAAAACATGCGAGTAGAAACCTAGGTTTATCTCCTGCTGTGGCACTGGGATAAGAACCCCCTGGTCTACCAAGTCGCCTATTTGTGACAACAAGGCTGTCTTTTTCTGAAAATCCCTGGGCGGAGAGGTTACGAACGTTCTTGTGGGCGGAGTGCCCCTGAACTGAATTCGATAGCCTTCCCTGATTATCCTCCGAATAAATGTATTTGGGGTAGTCTTTTCCCACTGTGGGAGGAACTGCCCCAATCTCCCTCCCACTGGAACTAAATCACTGGGATTTGGTGGTCTTTTTAGGAGAGGAAAACAGGACACCTTTCTGCTTACCCTTTCCCCACTGCTTCCCAGAGGTCGACCCCTTAGGGGCCTGCCCCTGAATCGGCCTTTGTCCTTGGGGACGAAAAAAACGTTTCCCCTGAACCCTTTTATTTTTGACCCGGGAAGGCCTTTTTCTTGTCGGCAGTACGGTCTAGCACTTTCTCTAGATCTTGCCTGAACAAGAGGTCTCCTTCAAATGGGATGCCACAGTCTGATTTTTGATGCCGGGTCTCCCGACCAGGACTTTAGCCATAAAGCCCTGCGTGAGGAATTTATTAAGGCAGCAGTCTTTGCCGATAGCTTGACCGACTCCGCGGATGCGTCCGCCATATAGCCCGCCGCCTTGTGTAGCATAGGCAGGGAATCAAGAATCTCCTTCCTGGAGGTCCCACTTTCCAGATGGTTTTGTAGCTGGTCCAGCCAGACCTCCAAGTTACGAGCCACTATAGTTGTAGCCATTGCTGGCTTTAAACTTGTCATGGCTACTTCCCATGACCTTTTCAGCAGTACCTCCATCCTTTTGTCCATAGGTTCCTTAAGGACACCCATGTCCTCAAAGGCGAGGTCTGTTGACTTGGAACACTGGGAAAAGGCTGCATCCACTTTGGGCACTTTGTTCCAGATACAGGAGGAATCCTCACTGAAGGGAAATCTCTTCAGACTTATGGGAAAAAACAATTTTTTCTCTGGTTCCCGCCATTCCTTTTTAATAGAATCTGCCAGTGTACTATGTACCGGAAATACCCTGTTCCGACCCTCTTTCAGGGTTTGGTACATCTGGTCATGCAAGGACAATGAAGCCTGCTCTTTGATATCGAGAGTCTCATATATCACCCCTAATAAGGCATCCACCTCCTCGAGTGAGAGCCTGTATCTGGGCGAACTTGTCCCCTGGCTCGGAATATCTCTGGATGAAGCCGCCTCACTTAGCTCGTCCAAGGAATCTGGTTCCCCTCCATCTGATGCGTCACCCACCTCTGGGGCCGAATCAGGGGGGGGCTGCAGCTGGTGGTTTTGGGGTTTCAAGGCTTGCCAGCATTGATTTAATGGTCTTCATTTCTTTCTGAACCCCAGCAATTAGTTCCTTACATGCCCCTGTTGCCTCCTTGTAAACCAATTTGTCAATACAGGGTTTACAAAGGGGCTTGCTCCATCCCTCCTTTAGTTTGTTCGTACATGACAGACACCTCTTCTTCCCCCCTGACCTCTCCGGGTCTTTAGGCTGAGCCTGGGAAAGAGAAGGAGAGAAGAAACCAGGGCAAGTAGTCAAAAACCCTTTAGACCATCGGAGATTGTACCTTCACCACACCGATGTGCACCCCCACCAGCCGCTGACAGGATTCGCATGGCTCTTTAGCCCGGATCCTGTCGCTGAAGGAGAGGGGGGGGTATTTCCCCTTTTTTCCCCCTCCTTCCCCAGCCATGTAGGTCCAGGGCACCCCAGTGTCTGCCTACCTGAGCCGGGCCGGCACCACTGCCACCTGGTTCCATTGTCTCCATGCTGTCTTCTACCTCTGTAGTCAGCTGGTGGATAATCTTCAAGGAACCGTCTATCTTGTGGCCGGCGTTTTTAAAATTTTCCGCCATGGCCCCAGCGTCCACGCTCGCCCCGGAACCGGAAGTGTTGTGCCGGAAGTCCCCGCCCTCCTCCTGCGTTCCACAGGCCGGAACTCGAGGCCTACGCCCGCCCCCCGCTGGACACACGCCAGAGACCACAGTACCTGGCCGGCAGATGCCAGGATGTCCTGTGCGGGGAACGTCAGCCCTCCTCGGGCTATTCCGGAGGATTGCGCCGGTACCAGCTTCCCTGCAGCCTGACCGGGGGACCCAACAAAGCCTGCCACCTTCCAGGTATCGCAGACCTCCTTCCCCCTTCCTCAAGCAGTCTGCCTCGGCTTAGGGGAAGGAGAGCTCCATCCAGCCTCCTCCTCCGGTGGAGGAAACACAAAGACTGAGGACGAGGGACGGAAGCCGCCCTTTAAATATCGGTATGATGTGTTTCCTGCCTCCGGAGGTGGAGCCTATCTCTCTAGTGCTGTCCTGGACAGACTAGAGAAAAATCGATATGCTCAGGTGTGAATGGAGCCTTAGCAAATATAAACCGCCACTTTCTCAGCAGTATATAGTAGCATTGCAACTTCTATCAGTGTCTGGTTAAAGCTTTTAGGAAAGTTCTCATTCTCCTCTGACTGTCCTATGAGGCTGCATGACCCCTGACCCTCTGGACAGGGCCGATTGGCCCTGTACTGATCACATGCACCCTCCCAAGAAAAAAAACTAACACACCAAACTGAGCATGCGCAGATTGCCCATCCCAAGACTATTCTATTAGATGGATTGAGGACAGTGAAGGAAAGGTAGGATCAAGGGAGAAGACAGGATCAAACAGCCTTTACACAATGCAGAGGATTAACCCTCTTGGGTTCCACAGTGAGTATACCAAGCATGCTTTGCTGCATATACAGACTGATTTTACTGCTGTGGTTTTAGTAACACCAACTAGTCTTATGGGAAGATTGTTGAAATGAATGGCCTGGTGACAGGTTCTCTTAACGATATGACTGCTCTTTCCAATAAAGAAACACTGCCATCAGCCCCTGCTCTAGGTGGCCTCTCAGGCGCTCCCCGTTTACAAGTCATCTGATCAGAGACCAATTGAAGTAGCAGGGAAGCAAAATATCATGGAGAAAAGCAAAGAGGCATGCAGGAAAATCCCTGGTCACTGAGCCAAGGACCCCAGCACTGCAAGGCCAAAGCACTAACCATACAAGCCAGTTACAGGCTGGTGGATGGTAATACATCTGCCCATCTACATTAGCCAAGAAGTGAAACCCACTGCAGGCTTCTCACCAGCTCAACCATAAAAGTGGTACGTAGTTGGTGCAAAAAGGTGAGAACTACTCTTCATAACAAATTCCCCAACTGGACATCACCCCACTGATTACCTATATAGGACACAATAACCGCCCGTGTTCTCTTACAACCTAATCACCATACAGCTGCCTTCCAGCCAAGTGCGAATCCTTGCCAAGTCAACTGTATACATTTAGTCTCCTAATGTACCCCAGAACACAGCCTGACCACCCGACTCCTGCAGTCTTCATGGCCTGGTGATCTCGGACCCTGCAGATTTCACAAGGCGGAGATCTATTCTCGTCTCCTGCAGGTGACAATGATGTCCCACCTTCACTTTGTTAGACGGCGCTTCATTTGTCTCACTGCTGAAGCCTATAATTATCTTGTGCCTGTCGGGAATTCGACGACAAGTTACATAAACAGGGACTGGCATCAGAGGGATTAAACAGCTGCTTGCTCCAGTTCTATATTTTAGAAGGTAAAGTTAACCCATCAGCCACCCAAATCTAATTTTAGAGATTTTTTTTTTTTTTACTATGGAGCAGTTAGGAGCCCAAGCTTCACAAGAGAGCTCAGGTCCAAAAATATGTACTGTATATGCCCTATATCACATGCCAAATACAGAGGGCTGGATATGGCCCACCAGACCTGGTCAGGTGACCCTCATACGCAGTTTTACAGCCGAACGTGTTGGAACACTATTCCACTCTCCACTCCCTGCTGTCACTTGCAAACACAGAAGCCTTCCGTTTACAAGGGACAGCTTTTCTCTGGATTGAAAAGATCCCTGCATGCAGTCTGGAGCGGGCAGAGATCTCCAAAATCAGAGAACCTTCTTGCAAGACGAGGCAGAGCCACTTATACAGAGAGGTACTAGAGCCGGGCCAGGTAGGGGAGAGTAGAGATGGGATGAAGCTTTACGGGGGTTGTTGGGGTGGGCATAGCATATCCCTGCACCCAGCGCACACTCCTGAACCCCCGCACCCAGCCACTCCTGAACCCCGCACCCACACACACTCCTGAACCCAGCACCCCCCCACACACTCCTGAACCGCGCACACACACACACAGACACACACACACACACTCCTGATCCCCGCACCCACACACTCCTGATCCCCGCACCCACACACTCCTGATCCCCGCACCCACACACTCCTGATCCCCGCACCCACACACTCCTGATCCCCGCACCCACACACTCCTGATCCCCGCACCCACACACTCCTGATCCCCGCACCCACACACTCCTGATCCCCGCACCCACACACTCCTGATCCCCGCACCCACACACTCCTGATCCCCGCACCCACACACTCCTGATCCCCGCACCCACACACTCCTGATCCCCGCACCCACACACTCCTGATCCCCGCACCCACACACTCCTGATCCCCGCACCCACACACTCCTGATCCCCGCACCCACACACTCCTGATCCCCGCACCCAGCGCGCACACACTCCTGAACCCCGCACCCAGCGCATGGGGCAGCCTAGATACAACTGCCCCTTTGTGGTGAACCATACTGCTAGCTAATGCAGACCGCAATGAAATTGAGTTAGAAACCCCTGCGCTATATACTTCCTACAATTTCCGTAGTGAGTCAACAGTCTCTGCTGCACTGAAATCCCAAGCAGTGTTGTCAGCCCTGCCTAGTCCTTGACAGAACTGTGGTACACAACCCCAGACCTAATTTCAACAGCAAGGTGTTCAATAGACCATCAGGGGAGAACCTCGTTAAGGCCGACTACACCGACATTGATCCTGTAGCGGGATGTTAATTACAGGTATGGCAACACTCCCCCCCTCCCCCCCCCTATAGTGAAGTGCTAGGAACCTGGCTGCCAAATCACCAGGTCTATGCACTGTCACATGGGGAGCAAGGAGGAGCTTACAGAGCCCTGTGCAGGTTACAGCATTCCAGAAGTCAAAGCTTGCATGCGGAATATGGGCATGCTCTACGCTAAACTGGTGGCCACACAATTAGAATGCAGTTTAGGAAACAATCTCATGTAAACCCCTTGTGTAGTTGCCACATACCTGGACAATGGCTGGATCCTGGGGCAAGGCATGCTGGGCCTTAGGGGGCTCACACACCGTAATATCTTTGATGTCACTACCCCTGAAGATGATATATTCATAAACCTCTTCGCGAGGGGGTGCTGGACGATCGGTTGGACGGTCTTCAGTCCCAAAGGATCTTACTGTAAAGAAATCAAAAATATTGTTCAGGAACGAACGAGTCCTCAAAGTCCACTACATAAAAAGTCAGCTCTTGGCAAGGCCAACAGAGATGACTGGGTGACTATAGACTAACCAGCTTTTGAACACCTATGCACCAAGCTCATTGTCTAAGAGGCAAGTCAGCGGTGCACCCAGTAGGGCTGGGCGATTTCCCCCCCAAAAAAATATGCGATTTTTTATAAAAAAACACGATTTACGGTTCGATTTTTTTTAATTATATTAAAGTTCATCAAACAAAATTTCAAAGGCAAACCCTTTCTCTAACTGCAAAGTCAGTGTGCAACAAGATTGTTAAACATCCAAATTATTAATAGTGTATTTGGATTTAGCTAACAAAAAATCCTGAGGTTACTCTTAGTTGAATTGAACTGTGCCCGTGTCTCAATCACTGTGCCCAATGCCTCACTGTGCCCAATGCCTCACTGTGCCTGTACCTGATGCAGATTTTCATGGGATACAGATTTTACTGCTACACCGGCGGCCATTCCAGTATTCAAAAGCCGCGCCTCCTCCTCGTCTGATAGGCGGAACACTCAATTTCCCAGCATTCAGTGTTCCGCCTATCATGGACATCCGCTCATCCTCATAACAGACGAGGATGAGAGGATGTCCGTGATAGGCTTAACACTGCCTGCTGTGAAATTGAGTGTTCCGCCTATCACAGACGAGGACTCGGGAGGCGCGGCTTTTGAACACTGCAATGGCCGCCGTCTGTCCGCATGACACGCTGATCAAGTAGGCAGACGGCGGCTTGCGGTTAGTTCGTGTTACATTACATCTACTTGCTGCGGCGAGTAGATGTAATTGGGGTAACGCCGCCCAGTGCCATTCCGGATACACCCCCTGCAGCCCTGCTACAGAAACTCTAAAGGGAAAAAAAAAAAAATCGATTTTCTTCAAATCTGAATTGATTTGAACTCAAAACTCGATTCAAGATTAAAATTGATTTTTTTTCCCAGCCCTAGCACCCAGATCAGTGCCATATCCTTCATTAGTTATGAGTATAGCAATGTGCACACTGACAGCCAAGTTGAATGTTTATGGCTTATTACAAGGGCAGCCCACCTATACCCAACTGTCAAGCTTCCAGAGCGGTCTATAAAAGTCAGTCTACTGTGCAGCACAAGGCCTGCAGCCTCAGATGAGTAGAACCCAAAGGGCTCCTCATATCCACACAGTTAGGGCCCCCCATCTACATAAACTTTAAATATCTCTAGCGCCAATATGATCATTGCCTCTTCTGGGGTTCTGAATACTCTGGCTATAAAGTATATTAGTACCAGCATCAGTAAAGGTACAATGAGCTTGCACATTCTCAAATCCTGCAGGAAAGCCGTTATGCAACTGTTGCCGATTAACTTTGCCAACAAGAAAGTGAAGGTTTCAATACCTTCTACCAGAGTATAAGGCCTCATGTACAGTGCTGCTGGTAAACGGACGTTTAGGAGCAGTTGGGCATTTTTTTCAGCTGCCCCTGAACTCTCCTCCATGTTATCTTATCAGGACATGTACACAGGGTCGCTTATAGTTTTTTCTAGGCAGGAGTTTAGAGGCTTTTTTGGAAAGCAAAAAAATGGGTTCAGACGCTGAGTTTAGAGGCATTAAGCGCTTCTAAACGCAGCTAAATGTGGTAGCAAGCGCTTAGCCGCATTTCGTTTACAGGCGTTTTCCGTTTTTGGCTATTTAAAAAAAAATTTTTTTTTAAAAACGCTTCTAAACGCAAACGTCGCAAAATGCGTCTAAATGCAGCAAAACGGACGTTTTAAACGTGCGTTACTATCTGTCAAGTTAAATAATTCAGGAGAGGTTGTAAAAACGTCCCGTGTACATGAAGCCTAAGGGTTCCTACTTTTGGGCACCAGAAACTGCCCCAATTAGACGCACATGCGCAGTGGGGAACCTGGGAAGTGAAGCCGCAACGCTTCACTTCCTGATTCCCTCACCCATGATGGCAGTGGGGGCAGCAGATAGACGAGCGATTGCTCGCCTTCTGCCGCCAACGTCGCTGGACTCCAGGACAGGTAAGTGTCTTAATATTAAAAGTCAGCAGCTGCAGTATTTGTAGCTGCTGTCTTAATATTTTTTACGGCGGAGCTCCGCTTTAAGACTTTCAAGATGACTCCAAATCCATTGACAGGTGCAGCTGATCTTCTGACCTGTATTTTATGTGCCTCAAGCAGGTTTTGCATTCTCAGACTCCCATTAGAAGGCTTTACTGCATACAAATCCTATAAAAAGTCCAGTTCCACCCAAAAATAATTTTAATTTTCCCCATTCCTCCCCCTCTAACTCATGTCAGAGAGGGGGGGGGGGGGGAGTAAAATTTTCCCTACCTGGGTTATAGTCACCTCCCCCTCCCACCCATCCAGGTCCCACGCCAACGCAGTTTCCTCCTGCAAGAACCACCGTTTGTAAGCCCATGGCCCCGACATCAGCTCTTCCATATCCTAAAAGGACACCTCCATTGGCCGGTCAATGGGAATTGTCCACACCACGCAAACAGTGATTTGGACACCTAGAAGGACCGCACCTGAAGGGAAACCGTGAGGCTCTGGCGATGGATGATCTTGTGACCGCAGGTTCAGGTTAAGTGAGAACTGGTATTAGATCTTATATTTTGCAAACCTGGCAATTAGAGGGGGGGTTACATTCATACAAGAGGGCTAAAAGCCTTCAACAGCTTCAAGATCTGCAGGGCAAAACATTACCAATTAAGAGCCCTGTCCAAAAGTCTCAAGGGCCCTCTGTACAAAGAGTCAGAAAGCTCAGGATTTCCTTGGGGGTTCCAACCCAACAGGACTCCATCGCTCAACAGCCTTAAGATCTGCAGGGCAGCGCATCATTAATGAGACCTGTCCCTAAATCTCAAGGGGGTACATAGCAAGTTTCAGAGGGATCTGGGAGGACCAAACCTCTCAGGATCTGCAAGGCAACACATAACCAATTAAAGCCCTCCTAAACTCACAAGGGACTTGGTCCCAAGCTTCAGAGTGCTCTGGATCTCCTGGGGGGGCTCCAACCCAAAAGGCTTCCATCCTATTGCAAGGGGGCTCCAACCCTCAGATCAGCAGGGCAACACATTACCAGTTAGGAGCCCTGTCCCAGAATCTCAAGGGCGCTCTGATCTTCTGGCGGGCACCAACCCAACATCCCACCATTCCAACATCTCAAGATCTGCAGGGCAACACTTGACCAATTAAGAGCACTGACCTAAGATCTCAAGGTGGCTTCGTCCAGAGTGCTCTGGATCTCCTGGATGGCTGCAACCCAAAACACCAAAGAGGACTCTAACCAACAGGCCTTCAAACTTAAACAGCCTCAAGATATGTAGGGCAACACATTACCAATTAGAAAACCTGCCCCAAGATCTCAAGGGGGGCCAGCCCAAGTTTCAGAGGGATATGGATCCTCTGGGGGGCTCCAACCCAACATGCATCCATTCCAACATATCAAGATCTGCAGGGCAACACTTTACTAATTAAGAGCCCAGTCTCAAGATGGCTCCAGCTAAAGATTGAGTGCTCTGGACCTCCTGGATGGCTCCAACCAAAACCCTCAAAGGACCTAAACCAAAAGGCCTCCATCCTAAAAATCACACTAGCCATGATCTGCAGGACACCACATTACCCAAGATCTCAAGGGGGCTCCATCTCAAGATTCAGAGGGGTACTGGATCTCCTGGGGGCGCCTCCAACCCAATGAGGGGGCAGCCCAAAATCCCAAGGGGTTTTCCAACCCAACATCTCAAGAGCTGCAGGGCAACACTACCAATTAAGAGCCCTGTACCAAGATCTTAAGGTGATTTCATCCCAAGATTAAGTGCTCTGGACGGCTTCAACCCAAAACAGGACTTCAACCAACAGACCTCCACCCAAAATCACATCCCATGGAGAAAGGGGGCCCTCCAACCCAGCATCCCAAGGAAAAAGGGGGGCCCTCCATCCCAAGGAGAAGGGGGGCCTCCTACCCAACATCTGCAGGGCAACACTACCAATTAAAAGCCCTGTACCAAGATCTCAAGGTGATTTCATCTCAAGATTGAGTGCTTTGGACCTCCATCCCAAAACAGACTTCCACCAACAGGCCTCCATCCTATCACAGGGGTCTCCAACCCCACTAGTCTTGATCTGCAGGGCAACACATTACCAATTAGAAACCCTGTCCCAAGATCTCAAGGGGGCTCCATCCCAAGATTCAGAGGGGTACTGGATCTCCGAGGGGGGGGCTTCCAACCCAACCTCTCAGGGGAAGGGGGGGGAGGCCTCCAACCCAACCTCTCAAGGGAAGGGGGGGAGGCCTCCAACCCAACCTCTCAAGAGAAGGGGGGGGAGGCCTCCAACCCAACCTCTCAAGAGAAGGGGGGGGAGGCCTCCAACCCAACCTCTCAAGTGAAGGGGGGGAGGCCTCCAACCCAACCTCTCGAGAAGGGGCGGAGGCCTCCAACCCAACCTCTCGAGAAGGGGGGGAGGCCTCCAACCCAACCTCTCGAGAAGGGGGGGGAGGCCTCCAACCCAACCTCTCGAGAAGGGGGGGAGGCCTCCAACCCAACCTCTCGAGAAGGGGGGGGGAGGCCTCCAACCCAACCTCTCGAGAAGGGGGGGAGGCCTCCAACCCAACCTCTCGAGAAGGGGGGGGAGGCCTCCAACCCAACCTCTCGAGAAGGGGGGGGGAGGCCTCCAACCCAACCTCTCGAGAAGGGGGGGGGGAGGCCTCCAACCCAACCTCTCGAGAAGGGGGGGGGGAGGCCTCCAACCCAACCTCTCGAGAAGGGGGGGAGGCCTCCAACCCAACCTCTCAAGAGAAGGGGGGGGAGGCCTCCAACCCAACCTCTCAGGGGACGGGGGGGGGAGGCCTCCAACCCAACCTCTCAAGGGACGGGGGGGGGGAGGCCTCCAACCCAACCTCTCAAGGGACGGGGGGGGGAGGCCTCCAACCCAACCTCTCAAGGGACGGGGGGGGGGGGGAGGCCTCCAACCCAACCTCTCAAGGGACGGGGGGGAAGGCCTCCAACCCAACCTCTCAAGGGACGGGGGGGAAGGCCTCCAACCCAACCTCTCAAGGGACGGGGGGGGGAGGCCTCCAACCCAACCTCTCAAGGGACGGGGGGGGGAGGCCTCCAACCCAACCTCTCAAGGGACGGGGGGGGGGGAGGCCTCCAACCCAACCTCTCAAGGGACGGGGGGGGAGGCCTCCAACCCAACCTCTCAAGGGAAGGCCTCCAACCCAACCTCTCAAGGGAAGGCCTCCAACCCAACCTCTCAAGGGAAGGGGGGGAGGCCTCCAACCCAACCTCTCAAGGGAAGGGGGGGAGGCCTCCAACCCAACCTCTCAAGGGAAGGGGGGGGAGGCCTCCAACCCAACCTCTCAAGGGAAGGGGGGGGAGGCCTCCAACCCAACCTCTCAAGGGAAGGGGGGGAGGCCTCCAACCCAACCTCTCAAGGGAAGGGGGGGAGGCCTCCAACCCAACCTCTCAAGGGAAGGGGGGGAGGCCTCCAACCCAACCTCTCAAGGGAAGGGGGGGAGGCCTCCAACCCAACCTCTCAAGGGAAGGGGGGGAGGCCCCCAACCCAACCTCTCAAGGGAAGGGGGGGAGGCCCCCAACCCAACCTCTCAAGGGAAGGGGGGGAGGCCCCCAACCCAACCTCTCAAGGGAAGGGGGGGAGGCCTCCAACCCAACCTCTCAAGGGAAGGGGGGGAGGCCCCCAACCCAACCTCTCAAGGGAAGGGGGGGAGGCCCCCAACCCAACCTCTCAAGGGAAGGGGGGGAGGCCCCCAACCCAACCTCTCAAGGGAAGGGGGGGAGGCCCCCAACCCAACCTCTCAAGGGAAGGGGGGAGGCCCCCAACCCAACCTCTCAAGGGAAGGGGGGAGGCCTCCAACCCAACCTCTCAAGGGAAGGGGGGAGGCCTCCAACCCAACCTCTCAAGGGAAGGGGGGGGAGGCCTCCAACCCAACCTCTCAAGGGAAGGCCTCCAACCCAACCTCTCAAGGGAAGGGGGCCCTCTCAAGGGAAGGGGGGCCCTCTCAAGGGAAGGGGGCCCTCTCAAGGGAAGGGGGCCCTCTCAAGGGAAGGGGGGCCTCCAACCCAACCTTTCAAGGGAAGGGGGGCCTCCAACCCAACCTCTCAAGGGAAGGGGGGGCCTCCAACCCAACATCTCAAGGGAAGGGGGGGCCTCCAACCCAACCTCTCAAGGGACCAAACGTGGTCAGTAAAATGCCCAAGCCTTTCCTTCTATTATAAAATGGTCAAGCCTTGACATCATGGTGGCCTCCATCTCTCCTGCCCACCCAGAGCCCTGTAGTTCCCCAGTTGCAGAGTACCAGCACACAGGTAATAACCCGAAATACCATCATGGCCTCCAGTGCCCTCCTGGGGTGACAGGGCTTTGTCCCCGCCCCCTAGCGGGCTCCAGCACCGTGCCCGGAATGACGTCACCCCTCCGCAGGAAGACCCGCTTCCCCATCGGGCAGAGGTTGGTATCCTCCCCAGTGACGCACATCCACAAGCAGTGCACCCCCTCCCTCCCAGGCCCGGGCCCGCTGGCTGCACCTTTGGCTAGGGCCACAGTGGAGTTCTCGGTGTCGATGGTGTAGAGGATGCCCTCATAGCGGATCTGCGCCTTGGAGATGAGGCTGATCTTGCTCCCGATGTACGGCGTTCCCGAGCTCATCCTTCCAGTCTTCTCAGGGAGTCCCCTCCACACACCTTCCCACCTGCGGAACCCCCCCGGACTGCGAAGCGCCGCCCACCACCCCCATTAATATACCGCGCCGCTGGGCCCGCCCATTAACACGCTGAGGGGGCGGGGCGCCCCTCTTGTTTCTTTACTGCGCACTCTTCTGTGCGGGTCTCTCCGGGCAGGTGACGTCGAATGCGCTGATTGGCCGTGACGGGCAGACTAGGCGAGCCCCAGCAACTAGTGACGCGAGGACACAGCTGGCTCCAGAGTGACGACATGTGTAGGGGGCGGCGGCCATGTTGTAGGTGGGAGTGTCGGCCAGTGTGATGGGCGGGTCCCAGGTATCCCGGGGTGTAACGAGGATCTGTCATCCCTGAGCGTTGTCACCGATAGGATCACGTGGTTTTATTAAAGAGAACCTGTCATCTCTAAGTGATGTCACCGAAAGGATCACAAAGTTTTATCTATCATAACATGTCTATAGTGCATAGGCTGATCAGTCAAAATGAGAGTCGTCCTAAAGGTCCACTCCTGGGGGTCACCTAAGAGTAATCCTGACACTTGACCTGAGAGCCATCCAGAGATTTGTCCTGAGAGTGGACCTGGGAGCAATTCTGAGAGTCACCCTGGGAGTCGTCCTGAGAATTATCGTAAAAGTCATCCGGAGATTTGTCCTGAGAGTTGACCTGAGAATCCAGCTGAGAGTCATCCCTAGAGTTGTCCTGAGAGTTGACCTGAGAATCCAGCTGAGAGTCATCCCTAGAGTTGTCCTGAGAGTTGACCTGAGAGCCATCCAGAGATTTGTCCTGAGAGTTGACCTGAGAATCCAGCTGAGAGTCATCCCTAGAGTTGTCCTGAGAGTTGACCTGAGAATCCAGCTGAGAGTCATCCCTAGAGTTGTCCTGAGAGTTGACCTGAGAGCCATCCAGAGATTTGTCCTTAAAGTGGACCTGGGAGCCATCCAGAGATTTGTCCTGAGAGTGGACCTGGGAGCCATTCTGAGAGTCACCCTGAGAGTCATCCTGAGGATCGTTCTGAGAGTCCACCTGAGAGTCATAATTAGAGTCATCCTGAGAGTTGACCCGAGAGTCATCCTGAGACTCATCCAGAGATTTGTCCTGAGACTCATCCAGAGATTTGTCCCGGGAGTCGACTTGGGAGCCATTCTGATAGTCATCCTAAGAGTTGACCTGAGAGTCGTCTTCAGAATTATCGTAAAAGTCATCCGGAAATTTGTCCTGAGAGTTGACCTGAGAATCATCCCTAGAGATGTCCTGAGAGTTGAGTTGAGTTGAGAGGTATCTTAATATAGCGCGGTCTTACCCCGAAGGGTCCCGCCACACTTAGCAGAGTTCCTGGGAGAAGAAGACCCAGGGACCAGAAGCACAAAGGATGAAATCAAAAAAGGCTACGCAGGAAAGGCTGACCTTAGTTGACCTGAGAGCCATCCAGAGATTTGTCCTGAGAGTCGACATGGGAGCCATTCTGGGAGTCACCGAAGAGTCGCCCTGAGGATCGTTCTGAGATTCCACCTGAGAGTTATAATTAGAGTCATCCTGAGAGTTGACCTGAGCATCATCCTGAGTCTCATCCAGAGATTTGTCCTGAGAGTGGACCTGGGAGCAATTCTGAGAGTCACCCTGGGAGTCGTCCTGAGAATTATCGTAAAAGTCATCCGGAGATTTGTCCTGAGAGTTGACCTGAGAATCCAGCTGAGAGTCATCCCTAGAGTTGTCCTGAGAGTTGACCTGAGAATCCAGCTGAGAGTCATCCCTAGAGTTGTCCTGAGAGTTGACCTGAGAATCCAGCTGAGAGTCATCCCTAGAGTTGTCCTGAGAGTTGACCTGAGAATCCAGCTGAGAGTCATCCCTAGAGTTGTCCTGAGAGTTGACCTGAGAATCCAGCTGAGAGTTATCCCTAGAGTTGTCCTGAGAGTTGACCTGAGAATCCAGCTGAGAGTCATCCCTAGAGTTGTCCTGAGAGTTGACCTGAGAATCCAGCTGAGAGTCATCCCTAGAGTTGTCCTGAGAGTTGACCTGAGAGCCATCCAGAGATTTGTCCTGAGAGTTGACCTGAGAATCCAGCTGAGAGTCATCCCTAGAGTTGTCCTGAGAGTTGACCTGAGAATCCAGCTGAGAGTCATCCCTAGAGTTGTCCTGAGAGTTGACCTGAGAATCCAGCTGAGAGTCATCCCTAGAGTTGTCCTGAGAGTTGACCTGAGAATCCAGCTGAGAGTCATCCCTAGAGTTGTCCTGAGAGTTGACCTGAGAATCCAGCTGAGAGTCATCCCTAGAGTTGTCCTGAGAGTTGACCTGAGAGCCATCCAGAGATTTGTCCTGAGAGTTGACCTGAGAATCCAGCTGAGAGTCATCCCTAGAGTTGTCCTGAGAGTTGACCTGAGAATCCAGCTGAGAGTCATCCCTAGAGTTGTCCTGAGAGTTGACCTGAGAATCCAGCTGAGAGTCATCCCTAGAGCATAGTTGCCAACATTGCAAAAAAAACATCTGGGACACTTTTTTTGTATTGAGGCGGAGCCTTGCTATAATTAGGGGGCGGGGCATTCGTTTGTAGGCGTGTCATGCTGAAATGAAAATGGGCGTGGTTTACGCACGATAGTGGGTGTGGCTTAAATGGGCGTGGTTCAAAGGGGTGTGGCTACAGTCCGAGGTGAGAGAAAGAGAGAGAAAGAAATAGAAAGAAAGAAGCCAGATCCTACACCACAATAGTAATGTGTAACAAAATTGGCAGATAAGTATACTCCAAAACACCTGTTGGCGCTTCAATCATCCCGACACCATGTTTGTTATGGTGTCAGGGTGATTGAAGCGCATTATTTCTATTATTACATTGTAATATAAAATGAAATCATTCAACTCACCATAATGCTGAATCAGTGGGACCCCTAAGCGTGTCACCTGCCACTTCGCCTGCCACCAGATGCCATAAAATGCCCCCAGCAGAGTCCGTCCTTACATCAGGTGCCCCCAGCAGAGTCAGTCCTTACATCAGGTGCCCCCAGCAGAGTCCATCCTTACATCAGGTGCCCCCAGCAGAGTCTGTCCTTACAAACTCTCCACTCTCTTGTGTACGGCAGTGGCGTCACTAGGGTTGGTGTCACCTGGTGGGGTAAAACATGGTGTCACCCCCCCCCCCCCGTCTAGGCTACCCAGCTCCATTCAGGTAGCGCACGGTCACAGGGTGCACCCCAAACCAGCCCCTGTAAATGATAGTATAGGGTGGTATAGTGGCAGATTAGGGTAAAATAGGGTGGTATAGTGTCAGGTTGAGGTGGTATATGACAGGTTAGGGTGGTACAGGGCAGGTTAGGGCGGTATTGGGGTGGTATAGGGCAAGTTAGGGTGGCACAGGGCAGGTTGAAGTGGCACAGGGAAGGCTTGGATGGCAAAGTGCAGGCTGTGGTGGTATAGGGCAGGCTGGGGTGGTACAGGGCAGGTTGGGGTGGTACAGGGCAAATTAGGGTGGCACAGAGCAGGTTGGGTAGTATAGGGCAAGTTAGGGTGGCATAGGGCAGGTTGGGGTGGTATAGGGCAGGTTAGGTTGGCACAGGGCAGGTTGGGGTGGCACAGGGCAGGCTGGGTTGGTATAGGGCAGTTTGGAGTGGTACAGGGCAGGATGGGGTGGTATAGGGCAGGCTTGGGTGGCACAGAGCAGGCTGGGTGGTATAGCGCAGGCTGGGGTGGTATAGGGCTGGTTGGGGTAATACAGGGCAGGCAGGCGGTGGTATAGGGCAGGCTGGGGTGGTATAGGGCAGGTTGGGGTAATACAGGGCAGGCTGTGGTGGTACAGGGCAGGCTGGGGTGGCACAGGGCAGCTTGGGGTGGCACATGGTCCAAAAACTAAGAAAATTAATATGATTGAAGATCAGATGTGGCACTACATGTCTCAGCAGCAGGTAATAAGGTGTGAGTGAGGATCAGCTGTGGCACTACATGTCCCAGCACGCTTGATGGCAGGTTGCCCTGTGTTGTGTAGGTAGGGGTGGAAATGCTATGCTAGGTGCCCATTCTCTCTCTCTCTCTCTCTCCTCTCTCTCTCTCTCTCTCTCTCTCTCTCTCCTGTGCTGGTGTCCTCCTCGGGGAGTAGCAGTGTGATGACAGTCAGGTGTAATACGATCTCATACACCTCCTCTCTATAACCGAGCACATGCACACTCACTGTTTGTGATCTCCTCTACAGAGCTGACCTCTGACTCCCCGGGCTGCCATCATGTGCAACGGCAGCTACACAGTTCCTGGCTTCCACGTGTGTTAAGTGTAGAGAGGAGGGGCCTCTAGGCTTCAGTGTATACTTGTACACTGAAGAGAGAAGCTGATTGGATGCCCATCCTCTCTCCACTGAACACTAGGGGAAATGTACTGGCAGAGGCGACGGCGGCCATTTTTCTGTAGCCCGTCGGCTGCTTTTTCCGTAAAACACTCCCGATTTTCCCGGGACAAAAGCAAAATCCCGGGAAAATAATCGGGACAAGCTTAATTCGGGACGAGGGTCCCAAATTCGGGATTGTCCCGGGAAATTCGGGACTGTTGCCAACTATGCTAGAGTTGTCCTGAGAGTTGACCTGAGAATCCAGCTGAGAGTCATCCCTAGAGTTGTCCTGAGAGTTGACCTGAGAATCCAGCTGAGAGTCATCCCTAGAGTTGTCCTGAGAGTTGACCTGAGAGCCATCCAGAGATTTGTCCTGAGAGTGGACCTGGGAGCCATCCAGAGATTTGTCCTGAGAGTGGACCTGAGAGCCATCCAGAGATTTGTCCTGAGAGTTGACCTGAGAGCCATCCAGAGATTTGTCCTGAGAGTGGACCTGAGAGCCATCCAGAGATTTGTCCTGAGAGTGGACCTGGGAGCCATTCTGAGAGTCACCCTGAGGATCGTTCTGAGAGTCCACCTGAGAGTCAAAATTAGAGTCATCCTGAGAGTTGACCCGAGAGTCATCCTGAGACTCATCCAGAGATTTGTCCTGAGACTCATCCAGAGATTTGTCCCGGGAGTCGACTTGGGAGCCATTCTGATAGTCATCCTAAGAGTTGACCTGAGAGTCGTCTTCAGAATTATCGTAAAAGTCATCCGGAAATTTGTCCTGAGAGTTGACCTGAGAATCATCCCTAGAGATGTCCTGAGAGTTGAGTTGAGTTGAGAGGTATCTTAATATAGCGCAGTCTTACCCCGAAGGGTCCCGCCACACTTAGCAGAGTTCCTGGGAGAAGAAGACCCAGGGACTAGAAGCACAAAGGATGAAATCAAAAAAGGCTACGCAGGAAAGGCTGACCTTAGTTGACCTGAGAGCCATCCAGAGATTTGTCCTGAGAGTCGACATGGGAGCCATTCTGGGAGTCACCGAAGAGTCGCCCTGAAGATCGTTCTGAGATTCCACCTAAGAGTCATAATTAGAGTCATCCTGAGAGTTGACCTGAGCATCATCCTGAGTCTCATCCAGAAATTTGTCCTGAGAGTGGACCTGGGAGCCATTCTGAAAGTAATCCTGAGAGCCGTCCTAAAAATTATCTTTAAAGCCATCCTCAGGGCCAACCTGGGAGTCACCTGAGATTTGTCCTGAGAGTTGACCTGAAAGTCACCTGAGGGTCCTCCTAGAGAGCCGTCTTGAAAGTTACCTGAGAGTCGTCCTTCTCTGTACCTTTCTTATAGTGTCAGTTCCACCCCCTCCCCGTGTTCTGTGTTGGGGTTCTCCTTGTTTACGGGGACACTTTGCCTTTCTTCCCTCATATACAGTTGGGGGTGGGGTCAGGAGTTCTATGGCCATCATATTATATGGAGGTTCATTATTTGCAAGCCCCGCCCACTGCTGACCAGTATTCTACCGGCAAACCTTCCCTCAAATTTCTATTACCAGCAGATTTCATGGCTGTACTCTCTACAATCTGATTGGACAATCTCCTCTATATATATTCAGAGGGAACACCTGAACCATCCAATCCAATTGTATGTAACAAGGCAGGACCCCGCCCTACACAGCACATGGGAGATCTAAAGGTGCCCCTACACTCTGCAATCTTATTGTACAATCTCCATCAGATCAGATATGAGGGTCTGCCTGATTAGACACTAATTAGATTGTGAAGGTGTGTGCCTCTATTACACTGTTTTGGTAAATTTAAAGGAGATTGTATAGTATATGAGGACATTGTACAGTGTACAGTTTATGTTCATCTCAAAGGAGATTGTATAGTGTATGAGGAGATTGTACAGTGTATAGTTTATGTCCATCCTAAAGGAGATTGTATAGTGTATGAGGAGATTGTACAGTGTATAGTTTATGTCCATCCTAAAGGAGATTGTATAGTGTATGGCCAGCTTAAAGAAGATTGTACAATCAGATTGTTTAGTGTATGCTGGTTACAGCCCAGCCCTGGCATTAGTGAGGTTACACTAATGCCCCGTACACACGACCGTTTTTTCCGATGAGAAAACTGCCATTTTTTAGATTGGTCGGGAAAACCGGTCGTGTGTAGGCTCCATGGCAGTTTTCCCGACGAGAAAACTGCCCGCCAAAAATTTAGAACCTGCTCTATTTTTTCCCGTCGTGTTTCCCGTCAGTCTTTTTCTCGTCGCGAAAACCGCTCGTGTGTATGCTTTTCCGAGGGGAAAAAAAATGCGCATGCTCAGAATCAAGTATGAGACGGGAGCGCTCGTTCTGGTAATGGAGATAGCACATTCGTCACGCTGTAACGGACTGAAAAGCACGAGGCTGAAAATCGGGAATCGTCTCTCACCAAACTTTACTAACATGAGATCAGCAAAAGCAGCCCAAAGGGTGGCACCATTTGAATGAAACGTCCCCTTTATAGTGCCGTCGTATGTGTCGCCACAATTTGGTTGAGCGTTTTTTTAATTAACGTTTTTTTTTAATGAACGTGTGTATGCAAGGCAGGCTTGAAAGGAATCACGTCGGGAAAAACGTGGGGTTTTGGCATGTCAGGAAAACCGCTCGTGTGTACGAGGCATAATACACCGTTATTGTGATTAGGAAGTGAACGGAGAAGCAGATGAATGAGCTAATCTCTCTGTCACTCTGCTCTCCCCTCCTATCAGCATATTTCTTTGACACCCGAGCATTGTAGTGAGGTTGATTGGCTCCTTCTGCTGTTCTCCCTCTCCCAGGCTGAGCTCTGCTGTACAGAGAATGACAAGAGTCAGTGGAGTCGGATTTCACGTGTCCTGAATGCTCTTAAAGTGGAAGTAAACCCCCCCAATTACAGACAAGGGAGAGGACAAGCAACTGTGACAGTATCATTTACAGCGGGCCTTTACTTTAACTGTTTTGTAAAACCGTTACGTTTGTGGGTTTTATTTCCATTTAAAAGTCTATGGACCAAGTAAATCTTTTCTGTCACATGAGAGAGATGGAGGCAGGCATGTCAGTCGCTTGGAAATGAAAAAATGTCAGAAGACACAATATGTCAGTTGCTTCGAAGCAGAAAAATGTCAGTTGCTTGAGAGTGGCAAAATGTCAGTTGCTTGAAAGCAAAAAAATGTCAGTTGCTTGGAAGCAAAACAAGTGTCAGTTGCTTGGAAGTGCAAACATGTCAGTTGCTTTGGAAGCAAAAAAATATCAGTTCCTTTGAAGTAGAAAAATGTCAGTTGCTTGGAAGCAAAAAAATGTCAGTTGCTTGGAAATAGAAAAAATGTCAGTTGCTTGGAAGTGGAAAATGTACTTTGCTTGGAAGTGGAAAATGTCAGATGCTTGGAAGCAAAACAATGTCAAGTGCTTGGAAGTGGAAAAATGTCAGTTGATTAGAAGCAAAAATATGTCAGTTGCTTTGAAGTAGAACAATGTCAGTTGATTAGAAGCAAAAATATGTCAGTTACTTGGAAGTAGGAAAATGTCAGTTGCTTGGTAGTGTAAAAATGTCAATTGGTTGGAAGCAAAAATATGTCAGTTGCTTGGAAGTGGGAAATGTAATTTGCTTGGAAGTAGAAAAGTGTCAGTTGCTTGGAAGCAGAAAATGTCAGTTGCTTAGCTGTTTCCAATTGCAGTACTTGTGAGGGCACTAAGACCCCATACACACTATTAGATTTTCTGCAGATTTTTGTCTTCAGATTTACCAAAACCATATAATATGAAGACAAACCTTAGGCGTTTCAATTTGTATGCAATCAGGCAGGCCCTTGCACTACATGGTTTTCCTAAATCTGAAGACAAAAATCTGCAGAAAATCTGATAGTGTGTATGGGGCTTAACCCAGAACAAAGAAAATCAGAGCGAAGTCAGAGTTGATTACCTTCAGGGCTTTTGCACACAGGCCAGCTGCACCCATTCAGTGTAATTGTCACGTACCTGAAGGGAGACTGAAATGACGAGGTCGGCCTCTCTTGTATCTCCAGCCCAGGTCCCGCTGGAAGTGGAATAGAGGGAATCGAGGGACAGGAGGAA
The DNA here is from genome assembly GCA_029206835.1 of Rana muscosa. Lineage (NCBI taxonomy): Eukaryota > Metazoa > Chordata > Amphibia > Anura > Ranidae > Rana > Rana muscosa. Next base: position 291,235,187 of record CM055128.1, on the reverse strand, counting down.
CACGAGTGCCTGCAGATGTGGACCCAGAAATCAGTAGCAGAGGCTACGAGCCTGGATGAGGAGGAGAACCATCAGATCAGAGAAGGCAGCCGTGCTCCAAGGATCAGCCGGGGTTGAAGATGCTCCGCTGGAACGTCAGATGATGTAGAGTCCCAGGTAGACTTGCAGCAGGAAGTCGCAGCGGGTCGCAAGACCATAGTTGCAGGCACTCGGAGGGTGATGAGGAGCAACACAGGAAACAGGTGCAGGGTCACTAGGGTAGCCGGGTCTGTTAACAGGTGGGCAGCAAGGTACAAGGCAGCAGGCAGAAGCAGGGTCAAATGGGTATCTAGGATCAGGAACCAGTAGACAGTACAGAAGCGGAGTCCAGAAGCAGGGTCAAGGCAAGCCAGGTTCAGCAACAGGTATCAGGCAGGATAGTAGCAGGATTCAGGATATCAGGGAACAGCTGAAGACCAGTCAGCAAAGGTCTGGGGTCAGAGCACTTCCTTAAGTAGGCTGTCTGGCGCCAATTAGCGTTAGGGACCCGCTCCTGCGCGTGCACGCAGTCCGCCGTGCACGCGCATTGGTGCGCCCAGGCATCTGTGGATGCCCATGCGCATGAGCAGAAACTAATGGTTCTCTTACAGTAATTGTCGGTATATTTCCTTCCCCTGGGTAGCCCAGGTGCAGCGTTCAGCCTGTCATTGATACGAATGTCTGTGTGCACGGTGCAGCCATACTTGGGTATACGCCGCTGCTATTGTAAAGTGTATGGACTTATGCAAAATAAAAGAACATTTTCTAATTTGTACATATGCACACATGCTTCTAATGCATGCTGTGAGAAGCTCACAGTGTACGGTGCAATCAGAGTAAGCCATTTCAGTCCAGGAGAGGAGCTGGTACAGGAGCAGGATTGCACATGTGTGGTTCAATTAAAGTTTGGCTTCAAGATACAGCAAGTTAGAAAGAGAGCTACCAGGTGATGGCGCTATGTCACAACTAAGCTTAGTGAATCATTACTCCTTGCCATCATATAATCCAGTGTTTCTCAACCAGTGTGCCGCTGAACCTTGCGGTGATGGAGGCCTCTGATGTAAAAGGGGGCCTTTGACATGAAGAATGGGGGGGACTTTGTCATGTGGGTACTTTGATGGGAGGAGGGACTCTCATGAATAGGGAGGACTTGGGTGTGATGTGGGGACTCTGATTCTGTCATGGATGGGGGGAACTTTGTGGTGATGGAGGGCCTTTGATGTATTTGGGTGACTTTGATGTGAGGACTCTTACATGGTGGGGTCCTCTGATGTGAATGGGGGATCTCTGACTAGGGTTGCCACATCATCCCTTTAATTCAGGACACACATTAATTACACAGGTTCTGTGGTTAATTAAGGTGGTAATTAAACTCACTTGACGGCTTATCTGCTTTAAATCAGCCTCAGAACCTGTGTCCTGGATTAAAAAGATGATGGGGCAACCCTTTCTCTGAGCTCATGAGGGGGGGCTTTGATGTGATGGGGGGACCTCTGATGTCCAGGGGGGGGGGGGCTCTGATAAGATAAGGAGACCTGTAATGTGGAGGAATGCCTCCTATACAATGGGGGGACCTCTAATGTGATGGGGAACCTCTGATGTGAAGAAGTGCCTCTGATATAATGGGGGACCTCTGATGTAAAGGGGAGCTCCAATGTGATGGGGGGCCTCTGATGTGAGGGGGGGCTCTAATGTTATGGGGGGACCTCTGATGTGAAGGGGGGCTCTAATGTGATGGGGGACCTCTGATGTGAAGGGGGGCTCTAATGTGATGGGGGACCTCTGATGTGAAGGGGGGATCCAATGTGATGGGGGACCTCTGATGTGAAGGGGGGCTCTAATGTTATGGGGGGACCTCTGATGTGAAGGGGGGCTCTAATGTGATGGGGGACCTCTGATGTGAAGGAGTGCCTCTGATATAATGGGGGACCTCTGATGTGAAGTAGTGCCTCTGATATAATGGGGAACCTCTGATGTGAAGGGGTGCCTCTGATATAATGGGGAACCTCTGATGTGAAGGGGGGCTCTAATGTGATGGGGGGCCTCTGATGTGAAGGAATGCCTCTGATATAATGGGGGACCTCTGATGTGAAGAGGTGCCTCTGATGTGATGGGGGAGCTCTGATATGATGGGGGACCTTTGATGTGATGGGGGGACATGTGATGTAATAGGAGTGACCTCTGCTGTGATGGGGAGACCTCTGATGTGATGGGAGGACCTCTGATGTGATGGGAGGACATCTAATATGATGGGAGAACCTCTGATGTGATGGGAGGACCTCTGATGTGATGGGAGGACCTCTAATATGATGGGGGAACCTCTGATGTGATGGGAGAACCTCTGATGTGATGGGAGGACCTCTGATGTGATGGGAGGACATCTAATATGATGGGAGAACCTCTGATGTGATGGGAGAACCTCTGATGTGATGGGAGGACCTCTGATGTGATGGGAGGACCTCTAATATGATGGGGGAACCTCTGATGTGATGGGAGAACCTCTGATGTGATGGGAGAACCTCGGATGTGATGGGAGAACCTCGGATGTGATGGGAGGACCTCTGATGTGATGGGAGGACCTCTGATGTGATGGGAGAACCTCTAATGTGATGGGAGGACCTCTGATGTGATGGGAGAACCTCTGATGTGATGGGAGAACCTCTGATGTGATGGGAGGACCTCTGATGTGATGGGAGGACCTCTGATGTGATGGGAGAACCTCTGATGTGATGGGAGGACCTCTGATATGATGGGAGGACCTCTGATATGATGGGAGAACCTCTGATGTGATGGGAGGACATCTAATATGATGGGAGAACCTCTGATGCGATGGGAGGACCTCTGATGTGATGGGAGAACCTCTGATGTGATGGGAGAACCTCTGATGTGATGAGAGGACATCTAATATGATGGGAGAACCTCTGATGTGATGGGAGGACCTCTGATGTGATGGGAGAACCTCTGATGTGATGGGAGGACCTCTAATATGATGGGAGAACCTCTGGCGTGATGGGAGGACCTCTGATGTGATGGGAGGACATCTAATATGATGGGAGAACCTCTGATGTGATGGGAGGACATCTAATATGATGGGAGAACCTCTGATGTGATGGGAGGACCTCTGATGTGATGGGAGGACCTCTGATGTGATGGGAGGACCTCTAATATGATGGAAGAACCTCTGATGTGATGGGAGGACCTCTGATGTGATGGGAGGACATCTAATATGATGGGAGAACCTCTGATGTGATGGGAGGACCTCTGATTTGGTGGGAGGACCTCTGATGTGATGGGAGGACCTCTGATGTGGAGGGTGGCTTATGATGTGATGAGGTGAATTCTAATGTGATGGGAGGACCTCTGATTTGAAGGGGTGCACTTCTGATGTGATGGGGGGCCCTCATATATAAAGGGTGGGGGGTGCTTCTGATATGTAATGGGAGAACCTCTGATGTGAAATGAATTTCCTCCAGGTGGTTGTGTGCATCATCCCAGGCACTGGTTTCCCATTGGTAAGTAACATTTACATTTTGTATTGTAGACTGGGGTGTTCTGTGATTTTCATACTTTTTAAGAGTGCCACCACTGGAATAAAAGGTTGGGAACCTGTGATATAACCATCTCTATGACATCAGAGGGTCACATAGGGAGTAACATCTTAAACATGGCATAGCATGCCCTATGTTGTACGCTGGCGATAGGGATTGTTGGTCCTGCTCTGACACAGGGGTAGGTAACCTTGGCACTCCATTTGTGGTGAAACTACAAATCCTACAGGGCATTGCAAAACTATAATCATAACTTCCAGAGGCAGAGACAGAGGCATGATGGGATTTGTAGTTTCACCACAGTTGGGGTGCTGAGGTTGCCTACCCCTGCTCTAATACAACCAACATAGAATGGTCTGCCCAGCTTGGCTTTTAGGAGAGAAGTGTATATTTTACTTAGACCAGCCATACTCAACCAGGGTTCCATGGAATACTGGGGATCCTCCAGAGGATTCTAGGGGTTCCATGAGCTGTGACCTGCTGGGATTCCATCTGATGGTGCCTGCATAGTCCTGAGGCCAATGCCCTTTGGTCAAACCAGTGGCATGGGATGAACAACCTTTTTTTTGTGGGTAAGGGTGGTATTCTGACCACCAATGTTATGGGGGCACTCTTCACTGACCACCAATGTTATGGGGGCACTCTTCACTGACCACCAATGTTATGGGGGCACTCTTCACTGACCACCAATTTTATGGGGGCACTCTTCTCACTGACCAACAATGTTATGGGGCACTCTTCTCACTGACCACCAATGTTATGGGGCACTCTTCTCACTGACCACCAATGTTATGGGGCACTCTTCTCCCTGTCCACTACTGTAATGGGGACACTCTTCTTCCATCCTGACCACAAATGCAATGGGAACACTTTTCACTGACCCCTGATGACTTTGTTTTAGAAGGGTCCCAAAAACCTGACAATTATTTTAAGGGCTCCCCTGGTGTTAGAAGATTGAGAAAGGCTGAGTTAAACTGTCAGCCCCATGTATGCTCCAACATCAGTCTCAGAGCCTATATAATAATGGAAGCCGGCTGTCATCCTCATCCAATGGATTTCATACTGACTCAGAACAAGTATGGAGATAAGGAACTCTGACCCTCCAGATCTGCACTTCTCTCAGAGCTATTTCTTAAATCAGGGTTCTGTGGTACCCTAGGGTTCCATCTAAGGTTGCTATGGGTTCCTTGATCACTGAACAATGGTAGAATGGTCTCTTACCTACACTAACCACCAGTGCAAGGGTGCAATTTTCCAAGACAACCGATGTAAGGAGTCGCTTCTGCACGGACCACCAATGTAAGGGGTTGCTTCTTTATTGTAAGGGGTCGCTTCTGCACTGACCACCAATGTAAGGGGTCGCTTCTGCATGGACCACCAATGTAAGGGGTCGCTTCTTCATTGTAAGGGGTCGCTTCTGCACGGACCACCGATGTAAGGGGTCGCTTCTGCACTGACCACCAATGTAAGGGGTCGCTTCTGCATGGACCACCAATGTAAGGGGTCGCTTCTTCATTGTAAGGGGTCGCTTCTGCACGGACCACCAATGTAAGGGGTCGCTTCTGCACTGACCACCAATGTAAGGGGTTGCGTCTTCATTGTAAGGGGTCGCCTCTGCACTGACCACCAATGTAAGGGGTCGCTTCTGCATGGACCACCAATGTAAGGGGTTGCGTCTTCATTGTAAGGGGTCGCCTCTGCACTGACCACCAATGTAAGGGGTCGCTTCTGCACTGACCACCAATGTAAGGGGTCGCGTCTTCATTGTAAGGGGTCGCCTCTGCACTGACCACCAATGTAAGGGGTCGCTTCTGCACTGACCACCAATGTAAGGGGTTGCGTCTTCATTGTAAGGGGTCACCTCTGCACTGACCACCAATGTAAGGGGTCGCCTCTGCACTGACCACCAATGTAAGGGGTTGGTTCTTCACTGACCACCAATGTAAGAGGACACATCAATTTTTACTTTTCATTTTCTGTTATTATTCAGTTCAAGATTATTATTGAAAGAATAGAATGAAGAGTATAAAAAAAAAAAAAAAAAAAAAAAAAAATCTGCTCTGGGTGCCATATACTGCAAATACAAGACATTCTTTTAATAATTATTTCATAATAATTCTTTAACTTTCTACAACTTACTGATCATGCTACTTCACTGTCAGCTGTAGGTATAATACATTTTAGCAAAGGGGTTCCCTAAAACCTGTAAAATATTTCAAGGGTTCCTCCAGGGACAATCAAGAATTTCAGGAGGTCAGCAATGGCAAGCCCTCATCCCTCTCACAGGTTTGCTACACACATAAGGGTCTATTTATTAAACATTTGTTGGACGAACGTCACACACATTCGTGCAGGCTGGACAAACCGTTGCAGTATTTTCTTTAATGCATTCATTCCTATGATTGTCAGTTCCATCTAGTGGCCATAATGCAGTATTGTTTTCCGAACTACTTCAATGAGAAAACATACCACGTTTTGGCCACTAGGTGGAGCTGATATTTATAGGAATTAAACTACAGTAGTACCTTGGATTACGAGCATAATCTGTCCCAGAAGAATGCTTGTAATCCAAAGCACTTGTATATCAAAGCGAGTTTCCCCATAGGAGTCAATAGAAACTCAGTTCCACAGCCACTGCTTGTCTATGCAGTACCGCATGTGGCCAGAGGTGGGGGGGGGCGTGAGACACTCGGAAACACTCGGGAACGGAGTGTTTCTGAGCTGCTCTGAGTGTCACTGGCGCCCCCACACCTCTGGCCAAATATGGTACTGCACACCCCAGAGGCTTGAATCTTGCGAGACGACGTTCGCAAACCGAGTCAGATTTTTTTATTTAAAACAACTCGTATTGGGAAACATTTGTAAACCGGGTTACTCGCAATCTGAGGTTTTACTGTACAGTGAAATCTCGGATTGTGAGTAACGCGGTTAACAAGCGTTTTGCTATACGAGCATTTTAATTTTTTTAAAATCCTGACTCGTTTTGCCTCGCAAAACGAGCAGGATTCAAGCCTCTGCGGTTTGCAGTACCGCATTTGGCCAGAGGTGCGGGGGCGTCGGAGCCGATCAGAGCCAAACAAAACCGATCGGAGCCGTTCAGAAATACTCCATTCCCGAGCCTTTCCAAGTTCAGCCGAGCTGTTCCCGAGGCTCTCCGCCCCCCCCCCACTTCTGGCCACATGCGGTATTGCATGCCATAGAAGTCAATGCGAAACAAATTATTTTTGTTTCCATAGACTTCTATGGGGAAACTCGCTTTGATATGCGAGTGCTTTGGATTATGAGCATTCTCCTGAAACACGGATTATGCTCGCAATCTGAGGTTTTCCTGTATTACAGAAAATAGAGGTAAAATTCATCCAGCCGGAACAAATGTGCGTGACATTCGTCCAATGAATGTTTTATAAATAGACCCCAGAGTAAGTAGTGAATGCAGTTTACAAGCATTTTTATATAGTTGCTCTGTTTGTAGGAAGCCAAGAGATCTCTCCGACAATGTTGGTGACAATAAAGCTGCACATGCCCACTGAGACCATCTCCTCCCGGAGCTTGTCTCGACTCTTCTCCCCAATTCAGCAGATGATGGATTTGAAGCAAGCAGGGAAGGTACTGTTCCTATTTCTGATGTGAAAGGGTAAAAGAAATCACTGCATACAGTAACATACAACTTTGATTTTAGCAAGTTCTCATAATTGCTTGCAAGTTAAACCCTGCCCAGCCTAATGGATACAAGCGATGCATGGACTGCCACAGCCTTCCAGATTGTGCAGGAGCTGCTATTTACCTGTTCTGCCAGCAGGAGGCGCTGGAGTAAACAGGACCCGAGCAAGAAAAACAATAATACAAGAGTCACATGCTAGAAAACTTGCTCAGGTCCTGTTTACTCCAGCAATAGTGGGTAAGGATATAAGATAAAGACGACAGTCCCGTAACTCCCAAGCCCTTTACTGGCGGCCAACCATAAAATAAACAATGAGAATCCTTGGCACATACAGTATAAATAAATCAACAACAGAGACTGGCTCGCCAATACTGGAAGCTGTTCCCTTTATATTAAAGAATTCAAGTACAGCCAAATGTTATCCTGCTAGGTCATAGAGATTTACTCTCACTTCCTATTAATTAGACATGTGCAGAATGAAAACATTTGTTTTGTGTTTCGATTCCGTATTTAGATAAATTTGTTTTCGCAATCCATTTTTTTTAATTGGAATTAATTAGAATTTTCCAAATTCAAACACTGTACAAAACAAGTCCCTAACTCCCATCCCTTTACTGGCGGTGAATTCGAATTCCATTTAAAAACAAATTTATTTTATTCAAATTTTGGACGATGATTATATTGTTTCTATTCCATTATTTTTTTCTATTCTATTTTCAGTTTTTTTCTATTATATTCTATTCGAATTAGGATTTATTCTATTCAAAAAAGTTATATTGTTATGTTTTTTTCTATTCTTCTATTATTTTTCTATACTTTTGTATTCTTTTTAAATTTGAATTTATTCTATTCGAATCTTGGAAGGTTATATTCTATTCTCTTATTTTTTTCTATTGTGTATAAATTTTATTCTTCTCGAAATTCAAACTTCAGAAGATGGTTATATTCTATTTCTTTATTTTCTATTCTATTTTGTTTTGTTTTACGCTATTCTTTTCTATACTATTATTATTCTATCCCTGTATGTTCTATTCTATTTTGTTCTGTTTTACGTTATTCTTTTCTATACTTTTATTATTCTATCCCTTTTATTTTCTATTCTATTTTGTTCTGTTTTAAGCTATTGTTTTCTATACTTTTATTATTCTATCCCTTTATTTTCTGTTCTGTTTCACGCTATTCTTTTCTATACTTTTATTAGTCTATCCCTTTTTATTTTCTATTCTATTTTGTTCTGTTTTACGCTATTCTTTTCTATACTTTTATTATTCTATTCCTTTATTTTCTATTCTATTTTGTTCTGTTTTACGCTATTCTTTTCTATACTTTTATTATTCTATCCCTTTTTATTTTCTATTCAATTTTTTTTCTGTTTTATGTTATTATTTCCTATACTATATCTTATTCTATCCCTTTTATTTTGTTCTGTTTTACGCTATTCTTTTCTATACTTTTATTATTCTATCCCTTTATTTTCTGTTCTGTTTCACGCTATTCTTTTCTATACTTTTATTACTCTATCCCTTTATTTTCTATTCTATTTTGTTCTGTTTTACACTATTCTTTTATCCTTTTATTTTCTATTACTATACTTTTATTATTCTATACCTTTATTTTCTATTCTATTTTGTTCTGTTTTACACTATTCTTTTATTATTTTATCCCTTTTTTTTCTATTCAATTTTTTTCTATTAATTTATTTTGTATTCTGTTCTGTTTTACGCTATTCTATTCCTTTATTTTCTATTCTATTCTTTTCAGAAATCCAAATTCCATTTAGGTTCAAGTCCCGACCATGACACTATCTGCCTGGAGTTTGCATGTTCTCCCTGTGTCTGCGTGGGTTTCCTCCCACCCTCCAAAGACATGCTGGTAGGTTAATTGGATCTTGTCCAAATTGGCCCAGTATATATGTATTTATGTGTGTACGGCCGTGTGTCCCAAGCGTGTCGAGATCCTACGGGGTAAAATGACCGCACCAGCCAAGCAGACACTGGCTGCAAAAAGTGCCTAGAGGCGATTCAGTTTGCATGTGTAGCCCTATACAAGTCACTCATTCATTCATTCATTCAGAAAAGGATTGGAATTAGTAAACTTCGCATTTTGTTTTGGATTTGTTTTAAATTTGTTACTATTGTAATTCGGATACATCTGAATTTCCGAATAACAAAAAATGTGTCCGAATTTCAATTCAAAATGAAACTAACCTGTCTACTATTCACCCCCCACAAAAAAAAAGGTATTTTTACCCAATGCTGCTGTTTCTTTTACTTCCCATCTGGAGAAAAGATTTTCCCCAAGACAGTGAGAGAAAATCCTTCTAACGGAGCGGAGGTGAATAAGCTATACTTCATCCCGTAGATGTCCTTAGTCTGATGGCTAGCATAATTCAGACCATTTCCTCTAAACCCAGTTAATGCTGGACCCACCCCAACTTGTGACCGGACAAACACAGAAGCATCAGGTCCCCTTTGATTTCTCATCCTATCAGCATGCTTCTTGTGAGCATGTGAAACAGATTGGCTGCTTGTTTCCTTACACGCCACAGCCCTGCTGTAAAGAGACCGCAAGAGGATGATAGCAGGTCACATTCAGGTGCTTAACCAGTTGCCGTCAAATGACGGCGGGGCGGTGCGGCTCTCGTTCTGGGACGTGATCCCTGAACGGCCGCTCTCACACACCCACGGGGGCATTACACTTGATTCGTTTAGATACGGCATTCGTTATATCGGATAATCCGTAACTTTGGATAAATTTGTATTCGTTACGTTCACTAAGGCCCCTTTCACACTGAGGCGTATTTCAGGCGTTTTAGCGCTAAAAATAGCGCATAAGTAACGCCTGAAATACTCCTGCCCCAGCATTCTCAATGTGAAAGCCCGAGGGCTTTCACACTGAGGCGATGCGCTGGCGGGAGGAAAAAAAAAATCTCCTGCAAGCCACATCTTTGGAGCGGTGAAGGAGCGGTGTGTATACCGCTCCTTCCCATTGAAATCAATGGGACACTGCGGTAATACCGCAGCCGAGGTTTGCGGGCGGTATTGACCCTTTTTCGGCCGCTAGCGGGGGTTAAGACCACACCGCTAGCGGCCGAATATCACGGTAAATACGACGGTATAGCGCGCTAAAAATCGCGCTGCTATATCGCCACCGCACATGCCCGCCCCAGTGTGAAAGGGGCCTAACAGCCAAATTAGAAAGGAAATTCCAATACCTATAATTGAATAGTTAGTAATAGTTAAGATATTATTAGTTATTATTTCAGATTTTCGGATTTCCTAAAAAAAATCATTAAACGGGTTTTCGCTAATTCGGATATTTCCGACTGAACAAAAATTTTTAAAAAAACGAATTCGGAACTAAACGAATTGCACCTGTCTAATAAGGATGGTTGCCAAGCCTGCCACTGAGCCGGCCAGAGGTTCACCGACACCAATAACCTTCTCCGAGAAACTTCCTTTCCATAAAACTGTACAAGATACATCAGCCAACATCTGGGCTAAGGATTCACGTGCCTTGGCCTATATACAGTATACCGTGGCACGTTTTTGCCACAGTTTGGCGTTTTTCCTGTGGCTGGCGGGAAGCTTAGGAGCTGCCAATGTAGGCTAGTGTACATGAAGCCTGTGGGCTGGTTCACACCACAAAAACACACTCCAGATCTGTTTGGTATGCGTTTCTGCATGCGTGTTTTTGTATGCATTTTACTGCTTTCCAGTACAGGAAACGCATGTTCTATTTTTTTTTTCTTCTGGAACTGGGATGCCCTGGAATTGACCGCACTGGTGTGAAGTGAACTATATCATTGGAAACCATATACAGTGGAACCTTGGATTACAAGCATAATCCGTTCCAGGAGAATGCTCGTAATCCAAAGTATTCACATATCAAAGCGAGTTTCCCCATTGAAGTCAATGAAAACAAAAATAATTTGTTCCGCATTGACTTCAATGGCATGCAATACCGCATGCGGGCAGAGGCGAGGGGGGGGGCGCCGGAGAGCCTCGGAAATGGCCGAAAAGGCCTGAGGACACCTCGGCAAACCTTGCAAAGCCTTTGTTCCCGAGGTCAGCCCAGCTATCCTCAGGCCTTTCCAAACGGTGCGTTCGGCGCCCCCCGCCTCAGGCCAAACAAGGTACTGCACACCTCTTTGGCCTGAATCGTGCTCGTTTTGCGAGACAACACTCGCAAACCGAGATACGATTTTTAAAAATACAGTGCTCGTATTGCGAAACGCTCGTTAACCGCATTACTCGCAAACCGAGGTTCCACTGTAACCTACTTTCCATGCATTTGATGCCAAAAAATAAATAAAAATCGCACTGGACTGCATGTGGTGTGAACTGCCCCTAAGGCAGCTAAGCAGAGGCTTGTGTTGTGCATTGTTTTGGCAATATGTAAAGATTACAACAGAACTCTAACCAAAAATAAGATATAAGCCTTTGCTCACACTGCTGTGGCTTCAAAGTTGTGCGACTTTGAATGCAACATCCCTGTGCGACGTCATCGCGGCTTCCATATGACTTCTTTACCAGAAGTCAATGCAATTCGTGTTAAAGTTGCCCCAAAGTAGTGCAGGAACCTTTTCCTAAGTTCAAGCGGCTTGGGTCGCACCGATTAGAATGGTTCCATTGCCGTTAATGGGATGCGACTCTGAACTCTCAAGTTGCATGAAAAGTCGCAGCAGAGTGAACCGGGGCTTAATGAATAGTTCAATGAAAGATAAAACAACAAACCCAGTTTTTGTTGCAGTTTTGTTTCAATAAATTCTTATTGGAAGTAACTAGCATGTGTACATTGTATCATTTTCAACATAGAGCTCATCTCTGTGTTCTCTTCCCCCCTATCAGCATTAGAACTGGTGGGATCCTTGTGCTGCTTCTTCCCCTCACACTCCAGCTGTGCTGTACAGGGACTAATGCCAGGTTCCATTCAGATGCTTACACTGAAACTATACAGATAAAGTAGACGTCCGGTGAAAACTTGCAGAGTGAAGGAAGAATTTCTGGACAGCCGCACTCCAAACAACTTGTTGCTTTTATTGTAGATAAAGAACCACAGGATACATACCAAAGCAAAGAGGGTACAAACTGACGCGTTTCGCACCAAAGCTTAGTGCTTAATCACAAGTTGTTTTGGAGTGCGGCTGTCCAGAAATTCTTCCTTCACGTTGCATTATCCTATGCATTGCCAGCACCCGTGGCTTCAGATCCGGTGGAGAGGTTTTTGCAATCAGTATCCTTGAGCGGTTACTCCCTTTCCTCTATCCCGTGAAAACTTGCTCCCACCCCCCCCCCCCCATTCTAAGCCCTATACCAGAGGAAAGATTGCCAACAACGGCTGCAGGGCCTGGGTGGTGACGTGATATGGGGTATCTGTTCGCTGTCCCTTCTTTCCCCTGAAGCTTGATGCTGGAAGCCGATCATTTGACCAAACCAGAGTGCCCTTAGATTGGGTATACACATCTTTCCTTTAGTAAGGTAGTTGGTGACGGTGAACCTTGGCACTCCAGATGTTTTGGAACTACATTTCCCATGATGCTCAGCTAGACTACAGAGTGCATGAGCATCATGGGAAATGCAGTTCCAAAACATCTGGGGCGCAAAGGTTCACCGTCACCAACTACCTTACTAAAGGAAAGATGTGTATACTTACCCAATCTAAGGGCACTCTGGTTTGGTCAAATGATCGGCTTCCAGCATCAAGCTTCAGGGGAAAGAAGGGAAAGCGAACAGATACCCCATATCAAGTCTACGTGTGACGTCACCACCCAGGCCCGGCAGCCGTTGTTGGCAATCTCTCCTCTACCTTGAAGCCAGCCGATAGGGGGCTCCAGTGATCTCCCCGAGAACAGGCAAGTATAGGCATCTTTCTATTACAGGACAGTTAGCATCGGGGGTGCCATTTCAAGTCACCATCAGGAAAGCCACCCTTAGAACAGAGATGCACCGGACCCCTGCTGTGAGCCGCTCCATTCCTCAGTGTGAACCCAGCCTCACCGTCTATGCAGCCCGATGTGGTGGTCCTGGGGTTTGGAACCCGTGCTGTTCTTCCACTTCTTTCCACAGCGACAAGGACAGATCAGAGCAGTTCCAATTGGTCAGTGGCGACAAGTGACCGCACTGATCTGTCCTGGTCTCTCTAGGTAAAGAAGAGGAAGAACAGCACAGTTTTCAGACCCCAGGACCACCCACCACACCGGGCTGCATGGATGGTGAAACTGTATCCCCCATAGAGTGTACTAGGGCGAGGGTGTAGACCAGGATTGGGAAAGGTGGGTAGATGGGTGAGGGCATGTAAAAGTGGTAGGCTGCATTCACACCTGAGCGTATCATTTTCAGGCGGAAAGTCACATTTTTACCACGATTTTGTACAGATCAAAAGGTCACCAATGTAAAAAGTAGAAAACCGCCCGCCAAAAAGAAGCTCATGTACTTTTTTGCGTTTCAGGCGACAGAACGCTCAGATGTGAACAGGGGCCGTTTAAATTAATGGGATTTTGCTTGTTGGGCGTTTTTGAAATAAGCGTTTTACGAGCTGAAACCGCTCAGGTGTGAATGCAGCCTTAGTTCATCTTTTCATTGTTCCTCAAAGGTGACCTTACTGTAATATAAAGTCCATGGTTGCAAAGCCTTCCAGAATGTAGCAAGAGAAGTATGTGACTCAGTGGTTACAGAGCCCAGCACACCTGGTGAGCTTGGCTGTGATAAAACATGGCTGGTTGGGCAAAAGGGATGGGGGGGGGGGGGGATTATTACAAGGCTTGCTGAGAGGTGCCTGTTATTGGCCATAAAGCCAAGTAATGGAAGACCTGGGGGTGTGAAGATAGTCCATGCTTTACTTTTATTTTTTCACACTAGTGAATGAATCTCCATACTGGTGAATGAGTATGCCCAGCAAGTGTATTGGAGAACCCCACATATACACCAGCTTTACCCGAGCAGTTGGGACCATTCACACTACATGCAGTGTACAGCCCGGCCATTGGTGGGAATGAGCCGTCTAATGTCCCGGGAGCATTGCTGGCTGTGACGGCTGTTGGGACACAATTCACAATGAATGACACCACATCACCCCGAGTGACCGCTCAGAAATAGTGCGGGGTCCTACAGAGAGTCGGTACACAGGCTGGAGATGATGGGTGGTGTGGTAGAACCTGTGTGGGGATCAGTGGATAAGCACTAAATAAGATGTGCCAGGCAGAGTAGGAATACAAGCAGGTCAGACAGAGCTCAGTGCTGTGTACAGTGGAGGGAGGTAGGTGGGCAATTGCTCAGCAGACTGCACGAGTCTAGGTAGGTACATTATTGAGGAGGGGGGTCTCTAGGTGTGTGTATAGTGTTGGGGGTCTTCTGATGGGAAGATTCCCCAGTGGGTACAGTATTGGGGGAGGGGGGATCTCCTGGTGGGTACAGTATTGGGGAGGGGGATCTCCTGGTGGGTACAGTATTGGGGAGGGGGATCTCCTGGTGGGTATAGTATTGGGGAGGGGGATCTCCTGGTGGGTATAGTATTGGGGGAGGGGGATCTCCTGGTGGGTACAGTATTGGGGGAGGGGGGATCTCCTGGTGGGTACAGTATTGGGGAGGGGGATCTCCTGGTGGGTACAGTATTGGGGGAGGGGGGATCTCCTGGTGGGTACAGTATTGGGGGAGGGGGGATCTCCTGGTGGGTACAGTATTGGGGAGGGGGATCTCCTGGTGGGTATAGTATTGGGGAGGGGGGATCTTCTGGTGGGTACAGTATTGGGGAGGGGGGATCTCCTGGTGGGTACAGTATTGGGGAGGGGGATCTCCTGGTGGGTACAGTATTGGGGAGGGGGGATCTCCTGGTGGGTACAGTATTGGGGAGGGGGATCTCCTGGTGGGTACAGTACTGGGGGAGGGGGATCTCCTGGTGGGTACAGTATTGGGGAGGGGGGATCTCCTGGTGAGTACAGTACTGGGGGAGGGGGATCTCCTGGTGGGTACAGTATTGGAGAGGGGGATCTCCTGGTGGGTACAGTATTGGGGGAGGGAGGATCTCCTGGTGGGTACAGTATTGGGGAGGGGGGATCTCCTGGTGAGTACAGAACTGGGGGGAGGGGGATCTCCTGGTGGGTACAGTATTGGAGAGGGGGATCTCCTGGTGGGTACAGTATTGGGGGAGGGAGGATCTCCTGGTGGGTACAGTATTGGGGAGGGGGGATCTCCTGGTGGGTACCGTATTGGGGGAGGGGGGATCGCCTGGTGGGTACAGTACTAGGGGAGGGGGGATCTCCTGGTGGGTACAGTATGGGGGATCTCCTGGTGGGTACAGTACTGGGGGAGGGTGGGATCTCCTGGTGGGTACAGTACTGGGGGATCTCCTGGTGGGTACAGTACTGGGGGATCTCCTGGTGGGTACAGTATTGGGGAGGGGGATCTCCTGGTGGGTACAGTACTGGGGGATCTCCTGGTGGGTACAGTATTGGGGAGGGGGGATCTCCTGGTGGGTACAGTACTGGGGATCTCCTGGTGGGTACAGAACTGGGGGGAGGGGGATCTCCTGGTGGGTACAGTATTGGAGAGGGGGATCTCCTGGTGGGTACAGTATTGGGGGAGGGAGGATCTCCTGGTGGGTACAGTATTGGGGGAGGGAGGATCTCCTGGTGGGTACCGTATTGGGGGAGGGGGGATCTCCTGGTGGGTACCGTATTGGGGGAGGGGGGATCGCCTGGTGGGTACAGTACTGGGGGAGGGGGGGATCTCCTGGTGGGTACAGTACGGGGGATCTCCTGGTGGGTACAGTACTGGGGGGATCTCCTGGTGGGTACAGTACTGGGGGGGGATCTCCTGGTGGGTACAGTACTGGGGGATCTCCTGGTGGGTACAGTACTGGGGGATGATCTCCTGGTGGGTACAGTACTGAGGAAAAAATGAAGAAGTCTGGATAGCCGCACTCCAACATGGCTTTTATTGGAAAAATAAAATAAAACAGGCACTACATGTCACAGCAACGGGGGTAACAGGGACAGCAACGCTGTATCCTGGCCTAGGCCAACAAGGACAGGCCTAGGGCAGCACTTTGCAGGGGGGAAGCACAGAAAGAGTCCCTGCCGGCTTGTGCTACACTGTTACTGTAACGCAAGCTGCTTCTAACTTTGACTATCCTATCATCCTGGACCACAAACCTTCCTCACTGTGCTATATGTTTTCTGCTGCACCATTGGCATTGTTATATCTTCTTAGTCCTCTCCAAAAAATTATCAGAAATTTGCGCTTAAAGTAGAACTATAGGCAACACTTTTTTTTTTTTTTTTTTGGTATAGAGTAAGGGAGGGTTATAGCCCCTGTCCATTTATTTTTTACCATCCCTGTCCCTTTGCAGAGATTTCCCTTCACTTCCTGCCCCTCAGCCAAACAGGAAGTGAGAGTAAATCTATGCAAATTAAGGGAATCCAATTTCAGGGCGGGGCTTAAACAGAAAGGGGTGGGTCATATTTAAATAAGGGGGTGCACGAGTTTAGTCAGGCCTAGGGCAGCACAAAACCTAAATACATTACTGAGGGACAGCTAACGCGTTTCACACTTAGGAGTGCTTACTCAGAGCTGGGTACAGTACTGGGGGGGGGTCTTCTGATGGGTCTCCCAGTGAGTACAATATTGAGAGAGAGGGGAGTCTTGCAGTAGGGGGAAGAGATGCCCTGGTGGGTATAATATTTGGGGGAATTTTTTGGGAGGGGAGATTTCCCCTGTGGGTACAGTATTGGGGGGTCTCCTGTGGGTACAGTATTGGGGGGATCTTCTGGTGGGTACAGTATTGGGGGGCCTTTCAATTGGGGAAGGGGATCCCTGGTGTGTTTAATATTGGGGGAAGGGGGTCTTCCAGGAGGGGATGCCCTGTTGGGTACATTATTGGGGAGGTTCCTCTGGCAGGGGATCCCCTGGTGGGAACAGTATTGGGGGGGTCCTGTTCCAATTCCTGGGGGCTACAGTATTAAGGGGTCTTCTGATAGGGGAAGGGGTCTCCCAGGGGGTACAGTATTGGTGGAGTGGTCTTACAATGGGGGAGATCTTCCAGGTGGGTATTTTCTAGGGTCTTCTGGTAGGGGAGCGGGTCTTCTGATGGGGTATACCTAATGGGTACATTATGGGGGCTCCAGTATTGGGAGAGGGGGTATTCCAGTGGGTACAGTATTGGGGGATCTTCCAGGTGGGTATTTTCTCGGGTCTTCTGGTGGGTACAGTATTGGGGGGTCTTTTGATGGGGTATCCCTGGTGGGTACAGTATTGGGGGGTCTTTTGATGGGGTATCCCTGGTGGGTACAGTATTGGGGGGTCTTCTGATGGGGTATCCCTGGTTGGTACAGTATTGGGGGGTCTTCTGATGGGGTATCCCTAGTGGGTACAGTATTGGGGGTCTTCTGATGGGGTGTCCCTGGTGGGTACAGTATTGGGGGGTCTTCTGATGGGGTATCCCTAGTGGGTACAGTATTGGGGGTCTTCTGATGGGGTGTCCCTGGTGGGTACAGTATTGGGGGGTCTTCTGATGGAGTATCCCTGGTTGGTACAGTATTGGGGGGTCTTTTGATGGGGTATCCCTGGTGGGTACAGTATTGGGGGTCTTTTGATGGGGTATCCCTGGTGGGTACAGTATTGGGGGGTCTTCTGATGGGGTATCCCTGGTTGGTACAGTATTGGGGGTCTTCTGATGGGGTATCCCTAGTGGGTACAGTATTGGGGGTCTTCTGATGGGGTGTCCCTGGTGGGTACAGTATTGGGGGGTCTTCTGATGGGGTATCCCTGGTGGGTACAGTATTGGGGGTCTTCTGATGGGGTGTCCCTGGTGGGTACAGTATTGGGGGGTCTTCTGATGGAGTATCCCTGGTTGGTACAGTATTGGGGGGTCTTTTGATGGGGTATCCCTGGTGGGTACAGTATTGGGGGTCTTTTGATGGGGTATCCCTGGTGGGTACAGTATTGGGGGGTCTTCTGATGGGGTATCCCTGGTTGGTACAGTATTGGGTCTTCTGATGGGGTATCCCTAGTGGGTACAGTATTGGGGGTCTTCTGATGGGGTGTCCCTGGTGAGTACAGTATTGGGGGGTCTTCTGATGGGGTATCCCTGGTGGGTACAGTATTTGGGGTCTCCAGTGTTGGAGGAGGGGGTATTGGGAATCCCCCGGTAGGTAGATATCTTAGTGGTCTCTCTCGGTAGGTACATGTCTTTCCCGGTGGTCTCTCCCGGTCACGGTAGGTACATTCCCCTGGCTCGGTAGGTACACGCCCCGGTGGTTTCTCCCGCTCACGGTAGGTACATTCCCCGGTAGGTACAGGTTTCTCGCGGAACGCCATGTCTCCCGCTCACCCGGAAATGACCCCGTCGCACCTCCCGTGTGCCCCCGCCCACCTGCGGGTGTCCCGGCCCCGCCCCCGGGGTGTGTGGTAGAAGGGCGCGGGCTCTCCCGTCCCCGGCTCCCCGCTCTCTCTCAGCCCCGGACAGGTGTGGTAGCGCTCCGCTCACCCGCAGCCATTTTGAATGTTCCAGACAAAGGCTTGTCTCTCCCTCCGCCCGCTCCTCTCACTATCACCCCACCCCCGTTCCCTATCCCGGACTCCTCTCACCCTCCCGCCAGGCCCCGCTTCTCTTTCCCCTCCCCCACTCCTCTCCTCAGCCCTCCGCACCACCAAATCCCGCTCGCAGCCATTTGCCCTCGCCTTATATAGGGTGCCGCTGTCCAATGGGCTCCCTCGGTGTCCGTGACGTGATGGGCCAGCCGCACAGGCGCAGTATGCCGCTGCCCTCTTGAGTTTGAGCGGCGGAGTAAAGATGGCGGCGGGTTCGGATCTGCTGGATGATTTCTTCAACACGGACGTGGACGAGAAAGTGGTGAGCGATCTGGTGGGCTCCCTGGAGTCCGAGCTGGCGGCCGCCGCCCACCACCACCATCACCACCACCACCCGCAGCAGCCGCCACAGCCGCACCCGGGCCCCCCCGAGGTCCGCAGCCAGGCCCTCGCCAACCATGTTGCCAGCCCTGCCGGGGTAGGGGCCGCCGCCACCGCCGGGGGACAGCCGGAGGCCAAGATCGGACTCCCCCAGGACCTCCCCAAGACGGGTGAGAGGGGCGGGCTGGGTCAGGGGGGAGCCAGGAGGGGGGGGAACGAGTGTGTGCCACCCTGGGGGGGGGACCCTGAGGAGTCTGGAGGGGGGCTCATCACCCTGGGGTGTCTGGGCGATCTAGGGTCAGGGAACGGGTGTCTGAGGGTGACCCTGGTGGGTGACGGGCCCGGCGAGGGTCTGTGCGGGTATGTCACCCCTGCTGTCATATCTCTGCTGCCCGCCGTCACCCCAGGGTGTCAAGAGCATGCCAACTATGACCCGGGTGTGCCCGCAGGGTCATGGAGGGTGCCAGGTGTGCCCGCAGGGTCATGGAGGGTATCAGGTGTTCCTGGAGGGTGCCAGGTGTACCCGCAGGGTCATGGAGGGTACCAGGTGTTCATGGAGGGTGCCAGGTGTACCCGCAGGGTCATGGAGGGTACCAGGTGTTCATGGAGGGTGCCAGGTGTACCCGCAGGGTCATGGAGGGTACCAGGTGTTCATGGAGGGTGCCAGGTGTACCCGCAGGGTCATGGAGGGTGCCAGGTGTGCTTGCAGGGTCATGGAGGGTGCCAGGTGTACCCACAGCGTCATGGAGGGTGCCAGGTGTTCCTGGAGGGTGCCAGGTGTACCCGCAGGGTCATGGAGGGTGCCAGGTGTGGCTGGAGGTTGTCAGGGGTGCCCAGAGGGTGTCTGAAGGGTCCCAGGTATGCCCAGAGGGACATGGGAGTGTGCCAGATGTGCCCAGATGGAGATGTAGGGTGCCAGGTGTACCCAGAGTGTGTCTGGAGGGTGCCCAGATGGTGATGTAGGGTGCCAGGTGTGTCTGGAGGGTACCAGGTGTGCCCGGCTTGTGTTGTAGGGTGCCAGGTGTGCGCAGAGAAAAAGGGTGCCCGGAGGGTGAAGGTGGGGATGCCAGGTGTGCCGTTGGGGTGCAGGAGGGTGCCAAGAGAAGCAGGGTGGCAGTTGTGCCTGGAGGGTAAAGAAGGGAGTGCTAAGTGTTACTGAAGGGTGAAGGAGAGGATGCCATGTGTGCCCGGAGGGTGACGAGAGCATGCCCAGATGGTGACAGATGCATGTTAGCCAGAGGGTAAAATGCTTGCTGATTGTGCCCTGAGGGTGACTGAAGTGTGCCCAGAGTGACAAAAGCATGCAGAGTGTGCCATGAAGGTGACAAGAGCAGGCTGACTGTGTCCAAAGGGTGACAGAAAGGTTCCAGGTTTGCTTAGAGGGTAATAGGAGGGTGTTGGCAGTGCTCTGAAGGTGACAGGAGCATGCCAGCCGCTGCACCCCGGCAATATGCTGCTATCGGCCCGGTGAGGTGCCAGCAATGTCATGTCGGCTGCAGGAGTTGGTCTGGTGAGCTTGTGGCGTCTGGGTATACCTGGCACTAGTAGTGGGAAGCTCTGGTAGTTATAAGGGTTACCTGGGGTCAGAGATGTCCGCTGTTTGGGAGCCCGGCTTTATTTTAAGAAATATGGGGAAGGTCCTGGCACCGCCTGCTGTGCCCTGAGGGTGGCGGGGAGTGTTCCGGCTGTGCCCTGAGGGTGGCGGGGAGTGTTCCGGCTGTGCCCTGAAGGTGGCAGTTGTGTCCTGAAGGTGGCGGGGAGTGTGCCTGCTGCTGTATCCCAACAACAAGCTTGACAACGACCTGCAATGTCACATTGGCTGATTGAGGCGAGTGGGCATACTTGGCACTAACAACAGGAAGCCCTGGCAGTCATCCAGTGTCACCCAGGCGAGTGAAAGAGGCCATGCCAGCTTTTATCTTTAGTAGCTATTGGAAGGTAGCAGCTGTCATCTCTTCCTGGGGTGCCAGGGCTGTGACAACTACCACATTCTAGCCGTAAGCCCAGATGTCACCCACTGTGTGGTTCGGGTCATTGGGGGTCTGACTGCTGAATCCGCTGTCGCTTTGAAACATCTGGGGCAGGAAATGCCCGGGGTTTCTGGGACTACTCTGGCATACTGCCCTGGTTTTCCAGTAAACATGAAAAGGTTGGAATGTCCTTATTGGTGACCATAGACCTCCTTTTCCTTGCACGGAGATGAGTGGTGTTGGGTGAGGGTGGCGGGGCACAGAGCCTAGAATAAAGCTCTCTCCAGCGGACTCCGTAAACCATGGCAGTGTGAGAACGATGTCCCGAAAACCAATCCTAGTATGCAAAGCGACCAGAGACAATCTATTACCTGTCCTGACATTTGCCTAGTCCTGCCCTCTGCACGCCGTCTTATGGGGCGATCCTATACATCCTGATTATAGGAGGGTGACAATGTGGCACCTTAGTGGCGTAAACGTGGGTGATCAGGCCTGGGTATGCTTCCTAAGGTCCAGGTGACATCAGTCCTAGAGCAACCTTTCTCAGCCAGGCTTCTTCTAGTCCTAGAGGTTGCTACATGGTCCTTGAGCAATGAGCTATTTCTGCCTCTCAGGTAACCACTGACACCAAGGATCATTTTAGTAAGGGGTGGGTGATTTGTCCCACTGATGTGAGGAGCGTTCTTCCCACCGATCATACGTGTGAGGAGCGTTCCTCCCACCGATCATACGTGTGAGGAGCGTTCTTCCCACCGACCATACGTGTGAGGAGCGTTCTTCCCACCGACCATACGTGTGAGGAGCGTTCTTCCCACCGACCATACGTGTGAGGAGCGTTCTTCCCACCGACCATACGTGTGAGGAGCGTTCTTCCCACCGACCATACGTGTGAGGAGCGTTCTTCCCACCGACCATACGTGTGAGGAGCGTTCTTCCCACCGACCATACGTGTGAGGAGCGTTCTTCCCACCGACCATACGTGTGAGGAGCGGTCTTCCCACCGACCATACGTGTGGAGGAGCGTTGTGCCCACTGACTACCACAGGCTGTAGCTCTAGTTATCATTAGTAGGGGTTCCCTGAGGCCAGAAAGTAATTTCAAGGGTTCCTCCATGGTAAAAAATAAAAGGTTGAGAGTGGCTGCTGTAGAGGAAAAGGGTCTCCATGGACTTTCAAAGGGGTTACAGAAGGGAGTTCATGGGACACGTAGGTATTCTGAGACGCATCCTCCACCATGGTATTCATTTTGGGGATTTATGCGGAGGTCCCCTCTGATGTATAGGGACAGCTTAGGTTACAGGTGTCATGGTTTTCATTGGTGGGAAACTTCTGAAGAGTTACTTCAGTGAGGAAACAGAAGATGTTTTGGTTACTATGAAATGCAGCCAACTTCAAGGAGCACATAACCCTGATAAATATGTATGTGTCCTTTTGCTGCATAACATTGGAGTGACTAACCCGTATTTATCTTATTTTGGGATCTGCCGTAGGCTATGGCTTCCATATGTAGAGGGAATTAAATGAAGCTGTCGCCTCAATGATGTACATTAGTCCTTATCAAGTTCTCTCGTTAAAGACAGTTGCTTTGCGGGTGTGCTGTTGTCACTTTTTACATTCGATTGTTTATAGAAAAAAGCCGATACATCTTTATTTCACCATATTTCTCTGTTTCCTAGGAGCAGCTGTACCTAGAGTCCAAGGAGGCGTCATTAACAACACCCGACCGCAAACAGCCCCTCAGCCGGATGGAGTTCAGTCTGCTGGATCAGAGACGGGAGGACCGCTCAGTCATGCCAAAGCTGGGGTCCTTGGCAACATTGTAACTGCTTTGCCCAACCACGGCTCAGGTAATGGCAAACCTGCGGCCATTCAGACCATGAATGGAAATAATGTTGTTATGAATTCTCATGGACCTGGGGGACATGGAGCCCCATTTCAGGGGAACAGTAACCCGACGCCTGGTGTTACTATTGTCAACAATGGCCCTGCTCCTGTCACCAAGGGCGGTGTGAACACAGCTGCCAATACGGTGATCCAGACTTCTTACCTTGCAACAACCAATGTGTCGGCCTCTGTCATCTCCTCATCTGCATCGACGGCAGCTGGACAGCCCACAGGCATGGCAGGTGTACCCACTACTGTAGCGCTGGTAAGACCTCTTGTGCATCAGGGAGTGTCAGCCACCCAGAACGGAAGCAATACTGTGATCAATTCCCCTTTGCCAGCTCCTGGTGGGGTATCTTTGCAAATGAACAGCCAGCCCAGCCCGGCACCTAGCCAGGTGATCAAATCTGAGTCCCCTAAAACTATTATTCAGACTCCTCAGCAGAGCCAGCCTGCCCCTGGGAATATGGTTATTGGACAGACTATGCAAGCAGGACATCCAGGCCCTGGAGGAGCAGCTTCTGGCACCCCAACAGCAATGGGCAAACCTACAGTCAGTACTATGCCTCCAAGCTTGCCAAGGACTCCTACAGCACCGCTTGGTGGCATCAGGGCGACCATAAATCCACCTATGTTGGCGCCGCGGATGCCACAGCCTCCACAGAATCCACCAAACATCCAAAATTTTCAGCTTCCGCCAGGTAAGAAATGACTTTAACCTTGGGTCATTATGTCTGTGAAGGTTCTCATTGATCCAGGTCATGGCATGTATATGAAGGGTTTCATTGATCCAGGTCATGGAATGTGTATGAAGGGTCTCATTGATCCAGGTCATGGCATGTATATGGAGGGTCTCATTGATCCAGGTCATGGAATGTATATGGAGGGTCTCATTGATCTGGGTCATGGAATGTATATGAAGGGTCTAATTGATCCGGGTCATGGAATGTATATGAAGGGTCTCATTGGTCCCGGTCATGCAATATGTGTCTGTGAAGGGTCTCATTGATCCGGGTCATGCAATATGTGTCTGTGAAGGGTCTCATTGATCCGGGTCATGCAATATGTGTCTGTGAAGGGTCTCATTGGTCCCGGTCATGCAATATGTGTCTGTGAAGGGTCTCATTGGTCCCGGTCATGCAATATGCGTCTGTGAAGGGTCTCATTGGTCCAGGTCATGGAATGTGTATGAAGGGTCTCATTGGTCCAGGTCATAGAATGTGTATGAAGGGTCTCATTGGTCTGGGTCATGGAATGTGTATGACGGGTCTCATTGGTCATGGAATGTGTATGAAGGGTCTCATTGGTCATGGAATGTGTATGAAGGGTCTCATTGATCCGGGTCATGCAATATGTGTCTGTGAAAGGTCTCATTGGTCCAGGTCATGGAATGTGTGTATGAAGGGTCTCATTGGTCTGGGTCATGGAATGTGTGTATGAATGGTCTCATTGGTCTGGGTCATGGAATGTGTGTATGAAGGGTCTCATTGGTCCGGGTCATGGAATGTGTGTATGAAAGGTCTCATTGGTCTGGGTCATGGAATGTGTGTATGAAGGGTCTCATTGGTCCGGGTCATGGAATGTGTGTATGAAGGGTCTCATTGGTCCGGGTCATGGAATGTGTGTATGAAGGGTCTCATTGGTCCGGGTCATGGAATGTGTGTATGAAGGGTCTCATTGGTCCAGGTCATGCAATATGTGTCTGTGAAAGGTCTCATTGATCATGGTATATCTAGTTGGTTGAATTCAGCTGAACTTGGGTTATCTACACAGACCCACGGCCCCTGCTCAAGGTTGCACTTTTGAAATTTTATCCTATGAAAATGCTATGCTGTGTGTGTCCTTCTTGCATTACTACTTTACGCTTCTTTATTTTGATCCCCCTGCATGGGTGCCCAGTTGTTTTGGCTATCTCCAAATCTTCACCAAAAATGATTGTACCAGAAGATATTTCACAGCTTATCCAAGCAGCTTCTTCAGTAGTAATGTGTGTCGGGACGATACCCCATGATTTTTTTTGGCACAGGTGCTTCGGTCCAATCCCCATGGCATATGTAGATTGTCTGAGAACGGGAAGGTCCTGTGCTTGGATTGTACACTCTGCTGTACCATGGTGGTTTGGATTGGGGTGGGTATCTTTCTGGCACTCATCAGAACTGAAGAAGTGACTTGGAAAAGCTACGTAACCTCTTCAATGACAAGTCCCAGCTGAATGGTTTGTGAATTGGGAGAGGCGTGCTGGGTGTATCGCTGTGTTTATACTACATGTGCCTGTTCATCCAACCAATCATTGTCACCCGGCTATGAAAGCCACTGGCTGCTCTGCAGCTTTCTATGAGGGTCACATGGGGCAGCATTTTGACAGCTTGGAAAGAGTGAGACTCGGGAGCGTTTGTGTAATCTATTCGTTCTGTGCAAATACCGTCCTGTGAAGGGTTCTCATCCTAGTCACCTAGAGTGCCCTCGGCCCACCTTGTCCCTGTGTGCCTTCCTGCCCGCCGTTCACCGGATCAACACAACTCATATTTCACGCTTCAAGGCTTGCAGTCGGTTCTATTGATCTTTTATGTTTGTCTGATTAACTCCTTCATGTCGCCGGAAACTAAAACTAACCTTCTCAAACTCACTTTTGTAAAAAAAATAAGTCAGAACTGGCTGATCATGAAAAGACAAGCTACTGCAGAAACTTCAGATTGGAATTGGTCAGTCAGAACGCTATTTTCCAACTCGATTTTTAACTGTTTGAAGGCCGCTACCTTTTTTATTTCTTTTTTTGTGTTCGCTGATACAAATGACATCCAAATCGGTTGCATTGTGTTTTTTACATGTTCTTTTTTTTGTGTGTGTGTGTGTGTATGTATGTATTCCTTGAATCTTTTTAGAATTGTGTCCCGTTGTAGAGTATAAAATCCTTGCTATTGCATGTCCCTGCCAGTTTGTGAAGTCCGTCAGCTGGTGTCACTAGAGGTTTATGTGTTTGGTTGCTGGAGCAGTTCCTCCATACAAACTCAAAGGATGATGTGTGTAATCGGAGGTCTCGGCGGTGTTGTAGCAGGACATCTGAGGCTTCAGGTTTATAGTGTTTTGTGTGTGTGTTTTTTTTTTTTTTTTTTTTTTTGCTTTGCATGTTTTTTAAAGTGTCCTTTAACACTGCATGTTAATGTAAAATCTCAGTCCAGTACTATATCACCGTCCGTTATTCAAATCTTCCAATTTCATATACCGTTTCCTCCCCAAGGAGGCTCTTTTCCTTTCACTTCTTCTGTTTTTGTGCGTATTGTAAATATGGGGGATGTCTAGTTCAGTGGTAGATGCGTTTTTCAGTGAGTTTACAGGCAACAGGAACTTCAGGTTTTAGGGCTTGGTAGCCCACTTTTATTAAAAGTAACAAAGTTCATGCAAGTGTGGGTTGCCAACACAGGGGTTCTTCTCCAGAAAAATACAATGACAGGAAAATGCTAAGCCACCTGGCTCTCAAGGCTCACTCAGCCTTGGTCGCAGTACAGAGCTGTGCAGGCCCACTCCTGGCCTCTAGGAAGGGCTCTCCTGACACTCCAGGTTTCACACTCCATTTGAGACTCATGGTTTCCTCTGGTCCCCTTGACTCTCTTTCTTCCAGTTGTCTCGCTATGGTCTATCAGCTGGCCCAACTCTCTCCGTCCACTGACCTGGAACCTTTCTGGAAAGCCCGGACATGAGACTGAAGACTCTATCCCTCCCAATGCTTTTTGAAGTCTTCAAGTTTTTCAGCCCCAATCCAGACTTAAAAAATCCAGAGAAAAGTTAAAGCCTAGTTTTCTTCGCACAAATCTTCTGCTGGAACTTCTCAAACTGCCTGTGTGAGAGCCGGTTCACACAGGGGCGACACGACTCTGGCCGAAGCGACCCGAACACGACCTGAGTGTGCGCACCACAGCGCGACTTGGGGCAACTTACAAGGCGACTTCAAGTCGCCTCCAGAATGGGAGGCTTTCCAGTGGCCAATCAAACAACAATCAGCTCTGTGGGAGGGAGGGGTTTGACTGGAATTTTTTTTTCTCTTTTTGTATTGTTGCTTCAGTTAAGACAGTGATCTGACTTCCATTGAAATCAATGGGTACAAGTTGCCTTGAAGTCGTACAGGAACCTTTTCTGAAGTCGGAGCGACTTCAGTAGTGTACATTAAGACGGTGCCATTGACTTTCTCAACCGCGTGACTTTGGGGTGACTTCAAGTCGCCCCTGTGTGAACCGGCTCTTAGAGTCCTGTGTTCATTTTACACTCTTTCACAGAGACGGGGGAGTTCACTCTCACAGTATGTGGTATATTGCAGTCACGTGTGCCGCTCTCACTGTACTACAAATCCCATCATTCATTACATCTACTGATTCCACTGTGCAGGTGTCTCCTTTTTTCTTTCGCTCAGACAGGTACCTCCAACATCTGTCGCTGAGCTCATCTCAGGAGGGTGGCTACAGTTCTACATACAGTGGGACCATGTAGAGCAAACGTAGTCACCCTCATTAGGTCCCATTCGCAATGTGCAATTTCATAAGGGAACCTGATCATTGTTCCCCACGATTAGCTGCAGGAGAGTGCCCAGTTGAAATCAACGAGTCTACGTTCAGGGCTCATCACTTGCAGGTAATGGCAGCTTTAGCAGCTACAGGCTGGCGGCCGCAAATGACTGCATGTGTTGTCAGTCTCCGGTTGCTTTCAAGGGAAATTTCTCCCGCAGCTTATCGCAGGGAACCCCATTCACAAGTAGAGATGGAGATCTATATCTATCCTTTTTATAAAAAAAAAAATTATATTGTGAGGGGTCTTTAACTATTTAAAACAGTGTGTATGTACATGCACGTTTTATTTATTATATCCCTTCTAATAAATAGGGGAAGGTAAAGTGCATTTTTCCTCATACAGTCAGATCAGCTGACTTGCCAATAGAGCACGTTTGAAATTGACAGCTGCAATCTGATTGGCTGCTATGGTCACATGGCTTCCTTTTTACTCTTTCAAAAAAAAAAAAATCGTCTTGGTGTTTTAAATTCAGTAAAGGTCTGTGGTCACAGGCTGCTGTGCGTCTCCCAGGGAAGGAGTGGGGGGGGGGGGGGGGGACTCTTACTTTTTGATGGTGTCTAGATGAGTGGAGCTCAGCTGAATTATTTCTTATCTCCGCTTCATTTTGCAGAACTCTCTCCAGGCCGTGTGTTCCTGTGATCTGTCTCTTTCTGCATGTTCAGTCTCGGGTCAGAAAACTTTGTGCAGCTTTTTTTTTACTGAGTCACTCTACAACGGGCTACCTGGAACTTTTTATCATAGAGGAGTCCTTTAAAAATAACTTTTCAGGTCTCCAGGAATCCCAGCTAATAATTATTTTATCTACATCTCGTGGTACGTTTAGTGTGGACTGTAGCTTGCAGATAAGGGATTAAATAAAGGAATAAGCATTAGTGTCTTTGACACCCAGGGCTGCTGTATATAACAAAATAATTTTCAGTATTGGTGAGAAAGAAAACTAGTCTGAAAATGATACTGCTCCCCCCCCCCCCCCCCATTGATGGTTAGGGGAAAGCACCCCCTCTCACACTAGTGGCTAGGGGGAAGAATGCTATTGGTGATACCTCTTAACGAAATAAGCACCCTCTTAGACTGGTAATCAATGGGAGAAGTTGGGGCGGGCCTTGCTAGGAAGGAGCCCCCCCCCCCCCCCCCGCCTCGTGTGGGCGGCCAGCGGAAAGGAGCCCCCCCCACGTGTGCGGCCAGCGGGGGAAAAGGGCCTCCCCGTCGCGTAGGCGGGGGGCCAGCGGGGGAAAAGGGCCTCCCCGTCGCGTAGGCGGGGGGCCAGCGGGGGAAAAGGGCCTCCCCGTCGCGTAGGCGGGGGGGCCAGCGGGGGAAAAGGCCCCCCCCTCGCGTGGTGGGGGCCAGCGGGGGAAAAGGCCCCCCCCCTCGCGTGGTGGGGGCCAGCGGGGGAAAAGGCCCCCCCCCTCGCGTGGTGGGGGCCAGCGGGGAAAAGGCCCCACCCCCCCCTCGCGTGGTGGGGGCCAGCGGGGAAAAGGCCCCACCCCCCTCGCGTGGTGGGGGCCAGCGGGGAAAAGGCCCCACCCCCCTCGCGTGGTGGGGGCCAGCGGGGAACAGGGCCTCACCCCCCCTCGCGTGGTGGGGGCCAGCGGGGAAAAGGGCCTCACCCCCCCTCGCGTGGTGGGGGCCAGCGGGGAAAAGGGCCTCACCCCCTCCTCGCGTGGGCGGCCAGCGGGAAAAGGGCCTCACCCCCCCCTCGCGTGGGCGGCCAGCGGGAAAAGGGCCTCACCCCCCCTCGCGTGGGCGGCCAGCGGGAAAAGGGCCTCACCCCCCCCCTCGCGTGGGCGGCCAGCGGGAAAAGGGCCTCACCCCCCCCCCCCCTCGCGTGGGCGGCCAGCGGGAAAAGGGCCTCACCCCCCCCCCCTTGCGTGGGCGGCCAGCGGGAAAAGGGCCTCACCCCCCCCTCGCGTGGCCGGCCAGCGGGAAAAGCCCCCCCCCCCTTGCGTGAGCGGGGAAAAACACCCCCCCCCTCGCGTGAGCAGCCAGCGGGGAAAAACACCCCCCCCTCGCGTGAGCGGGGAAAACCCCCCCCCCCCCTCGCGTGAGCGGGCAGCGGGGAAAACCCCCCCCCCTCGCGTGAGCGGCCAGCGGGGAAACCCCCCCCCCCCCCCTCGCGTGAGCGGCCAGCGGGGAAACACACCCCCCCCCCTCGCGTGAGCGGCCAGCGGGGAAAAACACCCCCCCCCCCCCCCCGCGTGAGCGGCCAGCGGGGAAAAAACACCCCCCCCCCCTCGCGTGAGCGGCCAGCGGGGAAAAACACCCCCCCCCCCTCGCGTGAGCGGCCAGCGGGGAAAAACACCCCCCCCCCTCGCGTGAGCGGCCAGCGGGGAAAAACACCCCCCCCCCTCGCGTGAGCGGCCAGCGGGGAAACACCCCCCCCCCTCGCGTGAGCGGGCAAAAACACCCCCCCCTCGCGTGAGCGGCCAGCGGGGAAAAACACCCCCCCCTCGCGTGAGCGGGGAAAAACACCCCCCCCCCCCCCGCGTGAGCGGCCAGCGGGGAAAAACACCCCCCCCCCCCCCCCTCGCGTGAGCGGCCAGCGGGGAAAAACACCCCCCCCCCCCCCCCTCGCGTGAGCGGCCAGCGGGGAAAAACACCCCCCCCCCCCTCGCGTGAGCGGCCAGCGGGGAAAAACACCCCCCCCCCTCGCGTGAGCGGCCAGCGGGGAAAAACACCCCCCCCCCCTGAGCGGCCAGCGGGGAAAAACACCCCCCCCCCCTCACGTGAGCGGCCAGCGGGGAAAAACACCCCCCCCCCTCGCATGAGCGGCCAGCGGGGAAAAACACCCCCCCCCCCTCGCGTGAGCGGCCAGCGGGGAAAAACACCCCCCCCCTCGCGTGAGCGGCCAGCGGGGAAAAACACCCCCCCCCCCTCGCGTGAGCGGCCAGCGGGGAAAAACACCCCCCCCCCCTCGCGTGAGCGGCCAGCGGGGAAAAACACCCCCCCCTCGCGTGAGCGGCCAGCGGGGAAAAACACCCCCCCCCCCCCTCGCGTGAGCGGCCAGCGGGGAAAAACACCCCCCCCCCCTCGCGTGAGCGGCCAGCGGGGAAAAACACCCCCCCCCCTCGCGTGAGCGGCCAGCGGGGAAAAACACCCCCCCCCTCGCG
Organism: Rana muscosa; assembly: GCA_029206835.1. Taxonomy (NCBI): domain Eukaryota; kingdom Metazoa; phylum Chordata; class Amphibia; order Anura; family Ranidae; genus Rana; species Rana muscosa. The sequence goes on along the minus strand of CM055128.1, from coordinate 291,204,531 downwards.
TGAGCGGCCAGCGGGGAAAAACACCCCCCCCCTCGCGTGAGCGGCCAGCGGGGAAAAACACCCCCCCCCCTCGCGTGAGCGGCCAGCGGGGAAAAACACCCCCCCCCTCGCGTGAGCGGCCAGCGGGGAAAAAACACCCCCCCCCCCCTCGCGTGAGCGGCCAGCGGGGAAAAACACCCCCCCCCCCCCTCGCGTGAGCGGCCAGCGGAAAGGAGGACCACTTTAGGAATGGGGCTCAGTGTGTGCTTTCCTCTCTTGGCTGTAGGAAGTTGTAGAACTCAAAGGCCCCTTTCACACAGAGGGTCCGTTCAGGTCCGCCTGTCAGTTTTTTAGGCGGTCCTGGACGGACGCTCCATGTAGCCATATGGAGCCACGGATGTCAGCGGTGACATGTCCGCTGACATCCGCTCCGCCAAAGTGTGACGGAGAAAAACCCTATTTTTCCTTCCGTCGGATCGGATGAACACTGACAGATGGTCCGTGTTCATCCGATCTCCCCATAGGGGAGAGCGGCGCTCTGACAGGGCGGTCCCCTGCACAGTGTGCGGGGACCGCCCAGTCATCCGCCGGCTCACAGGGATCAACTGAGCGATCCCCGCTGAGCAAAAGGAACTTCACGGAGCGGATTTTCACGGATCCGTCCCGTGTGAAAGAGCCCTAATGCCGCGTACACGCGACCATTTTTCTTGTCGGAAAAAATGAAAAAAAATTCTCTGACGAGAAAAACGACCGTGTGTGGGCTTTTGGTAATTTTTTCGATGAGAAAAACGGCATTAATCACGACGAGAAAAATTAGAACATACGCTAATTTTTCTCATCGTGATTCACTGCATTTTTTTCCGCTGCAGTTTTCCCATAGGGAAACACTGCCGGGGAGCCTACACACGGTCGTTTTTCTCGACCAAGAAAGAAAATGACGTGAAAAACGGCCGTGTGTAGGGAAACAAGCCGTTCCTCGTTTTTCCCATCGATTTTCTCGACGGTGTTTTCACCGTCGAGAAAATCGATTGTGTGTACGCAGCATTAATTCTTTCACTTTCTAGTCTTACCCGCTCCTTATCAATCTGGAATTTGTGGCACAGAACCAAGCTACAGTCGGCTTTCTTGTAAAAAAAAATTCTGTGGTGTGATAATTCTGATGTTGGAGTCGCAGCCTGAAAAACATCATGTGCTATATCTGACATGTTCTAATCTGAGAGGTCTGAGTCGTGTTGCTAGTTTTGGCGTGTGTATGTGATTTTTATTCCTTTGTGTTTCTTTTAGGCTTAATGTACACGGGACGTTGTTCAACCTCTCCTGAATGATTTAACTTGACAGCTAAAAACGGGCGTTTAGTCGCGTTTACATGCCGCGTTTGCGTCTATAAGCGTTCAGTCGCAATTGTACACGCTATATTTTTTTTTCTTGTTTGCTAATTTATTTATTCCCGGTGAGAGTGGAGTTCCCCTTTAAATGTAGACAGTCCCTGGGAGCTACTCTGTGTATGCATTAAAAACCAAACCGCAGGGCACAGAGTACCCCCCCCCCCCAGTGTGTATATGATGTAAGTGTCGCACACACAATCATTGGGTGCGGAGGACGCTTCCTCCACGGCGTGTACATTCTAGTTGATAGGCTGAGCTCTGTCCACGCTCGGTCTGGATGAGCGAATGCTAATCACAAGGGGAGGAGCCAGGATTGGCAGTCACATGACCAGAAAAAAAAAACCTAAACATCTCCCAAGTCTAAACATAATAAAGGTAAAAGGCTGTGCAATAGGGTACCATTTGTATATTGATTGTCTGGAAGGTCCTGGAAGTCAGTGTTGCCCATAGCAACCATCACAGTCACAGCTGTCATTTTGTAGTGTTACCTTATCGGTTGCTCTGGACCTCCGACTTATTATTGTCTGTCGTGGGAATGCGCAGTCTAGTTCTCTGTATGAACATCAAGGTTTATGTGCGGCCGAGACATTACTTTTAGGTTTGAATAGAACGTTGGAAGGGTTAGAACCCCTGTGTGCTCCCTGGTAGGGGGACTTGCCTTCACTGTCGGGGTCAGTCGTCATTGTCTCTAAAGTAAAATCTTGTGGGCAATGCAAAAAATTTGAGTTGTCACAGGAACAGGAGTTTTTTTTTTTACACTTTATTAAAGGGTCACAAAATTAAACTTTTTTGCTTTTTTATGTACCACACTGTGTTGGGATGGGGTGTGCTGACATGCAGTGCTGTGAGCTACCTTCACACATGCTGCATTCTTACACAGCGTAGATCACCGCATACGTAGAGCACAATAGTTTTCTAAGTGTTCTCAACATGCATGGTGGGAACTAAAGTGAACCTGTACTCCATTGCAGGGTGCAGATGTTATTCATTTTAGTTGCCTAGAAAGTCTTTGCTGTGCCCCCACTTCACTATTAAGGTCACACTTTACTTGGCTTCATGTGTAAATCTGACCCTCGGTAGTCCACTGGTCTAGCCAGGGTGCGCTACCCTCCATTGGCGGTCCGAGGGTCTAGCCAGGGTGCCCATCTCCCCCCCGCGCGCGGTCCGAGGGTCTAGCCAGGGTGCCCATCTCCCCCCCCCGCGCGCGGTCCGAGGGTCTAGCCAGGGTGCCCATCTCCCCCCCCGCGCGCCGCGGTCCGAGGGTCTAGCCAGGGTGCCCATCTCCCCCCCCCGCCGCGCGCGGTCCGAGGGTCTAGCCCAGGGTGCCCATCTCCCCCCCCGCGCGCGCGGTCTGAGGGTCTAGCCAGGGTGCCCATCTCCCCCCCCCCCCGCGCGCGGTCTGAGGGTCTAGCCAGGGTGCCCATCTCCCCCCCCCCCGCGGTCTGAGGGTCTAGCCAGGGTGCCCATCTCCCCCCCCGCGCGCGCGGTCTGAGGGTCTAGCCAGGGTGCCCATCTCCCCCCCGCGCGGTCCGAGGGTCTAGCCAGGGTGCCCATCTCCCCCCCCCGCGCGGTCCGAGGGTCTAGCCAGGGTGCCCATCTCCCCCCCCCCGCGCGGTCCGAGGGTCTAGCCAGGGTGCCCATCTCCCCCCCGCGCGCGGTCCGAGGGTCTAGCCAGGGTGCCCATCTCCCCCCCCGCGCGCGGTCCGAGGGTCTAGCCAGGGTGCCCATCTCCCCCCCGCGCGCGGTCCGAGGGTCTAGCCAGGGTGCCCATCTCCCCCCCGCGCGCGGATCCGAGGGTCTAGCCAGGGTGCCCATCTCCCCCCCCGCGCGCGGTCCGAGGGTCTAGCCAGGGTGCCCATCTCCCCCCCCCGCGCGCGGTCCCGAGGGTCTAGCCAGGGTGCCCATCTTCCCCCCCCCCGCGCGGTCCGAGGGTCTAGCCAGGGTGCCCATCTTCCCCCCCCCGCGCGCGGTCCGAGGGTCTAGCCAGGGTGCCCATCTCCCCCCCCGCGCGCGGTCCGAGGGTCTAGCCAGGGTGCCCATCTCCCCCCCGCGCGCGGTCCGAGGGTCTAGCCAGGGTGCCCATCTCCCCCCCCGCGCGCGGTCCGAGGGTCTAGCCAGGGTGCCCATCTCCCCCCCCCGCGCGCGGTTCCGAGGGTCTAGCCAGGGTGCCCATCTCCCCCCCCGCGCGCGGTCCGAGGGTCTAGCCAGGGTGCCCCATCTCCCCCCCCGCGCGCGGTCCGAGGGTCTAGCCAGGGTGCCCATCTCCCCCCCCGCGCGCGGATCCGAGGGTCTAGCCAGGGTGCCCATCTCCCCCCCCGCGCGCGGTCCGAGGGTCTAGCCAGGGTGCCCATCTCCCCCCCGCGCGCGGTCCGAGGGTCTAGCCAGGGTGCCCATCTCCCCCCCCGCGCGCGGTCCGAGGGTCTAGCCAGGGTGCCCATCTCCCCCCCGCGCGCGGTCCGAGGGTCTAGCCAGGGTGCCCATCTCCCCCCCCGCGCGCGGTCCGAGGGTCTAGCCAGGGTGCCCATCTCCCCCCCCGCGCGCGGTCCGAGGGTCTAGCCAGGGTGCCCATCTCCCCCCCGCGCGCGGTCCGAGGGTCTAGCCAGGGTGCCCATCTCCCCCCCGCGCGCGGTCCGAGGGTCTAGCCAGGGTGCCCATCTCCCCCCCGCGCGCGGTCCGAGGGTCTAGCCAGGGTGCCCATCTCCCCCCCCGCGCGCGGTCCGAGGGTCTAGCCAGGGTGCCCATCTCCCCCCCGCGCGCGGTCCGAGGGTCTAGCCAGGGTGCCCATCTCCCCCCCGCGCGCGGTCCGAGGGTCTAGCCAGGGTGCCCATCTCCCCCCCCGCGCGCGGTCCGAGGGTCTAGCCAGGGTGCCCATCTCCCCCCCCGCGCGCGGTCCGAGGGTCTAGCCAGGGTGCCCATCTCCCCCCCGCGCGCGGTCCGAGGGTCTAGCCAGGGTGCCCATCTCCCCCCCCGCGCGCGGTCCGAGGGTCTAGCCAGGGTGCCCATCTCCCCCCCCGCGCGCGGTCCGAGGGTCTAGCCAGGGTGCCCATCTCCCCCCCCCGCGCGCGGTCCGAGGGTCTAGCCAGGGTGCCCATCTCCCCCCCCCCCCCGCGCGGCGGTCCGAGGGTCTAGCCAGGGTGCCCATCTCCCCCCCGCGCGCGGTTCCGAGGGTCTAGCCAGGGTGCCCATCTCCCCCCCCCCCGCGCGGTCCGAGGGTCTAGCCAGGGTGCCCATCTCCCCCCCCCCCCCCCGCGCGCGGTCCGAGGGTCTAGCCAGGGTGCCCATCTCCCCCCCCCGCGCGCGGTCCGAGGGTCTAGCCAGGGTGCCCATCTCCCCCCCCCCGCGCGCGGTCCGAGGGTCTAGCCAGGGTGCCCATCTCCCCCCCCCCGCGCGCGGTCCGAGGGTCTAGCCAGGGTGCCCATCTCCCCCCCCCGCGCGCGGTCCGAGGGTCTAGCCAGGGTGCCCATCTCCCCCCCCCCCGCGCGCGGTCCGAGGGTCTAGCCAGGGTGCCCATCTCCCCCCCCCCCCGCGCGCGGTCCGAGGGTCTAGCCAGGGTGCCCATCTCCCCCCCCCGCGCGCGGTCCGAGGGTCTAGCCAGGGTGCCCATCTCCCCCCCCCGCGCGCGGTCCGAGGGTCTAGCCAGGGTGCCCATCTCCCCCCCCGCGCGCGGTCCGAGGGTCTAGCCAGGGTGCCCATCTCCCCCCCCCCCGCGCGCGGTCCGAGGGTCTAGCCAGGGTGCCCATCTCCCCCCCCCCCCTGCGCGCGGTCCGAGGGTCTAGCCAGGGTGCCCATCTCCCCCCCTGCGCGCGGTCCGAGGGTCTAGCCAGGGTGCCCATCTCCCCCCCCCCTGCGCGCGGTCCGAGGGTCTAGCCAGGGTGCCCATCTCCCCCCCCCGCGCGCGGTCCGAGGGTCTAGCCAGGGTGCCCATCTCCCCCCCGCGCGCGGTCCGAGGGCCTAGCCAGGGTGCCCATCTCCCCCCCGCGCGCGGTCCGAGGGTCTAGCCAGGGTGCCCATCTCCCCCCGCGCGCGGTCCGAGGGTCTAGCCAGGGTGCCCATCTCCCCCCCGCGCGGTCCGAGGGTCTAGCCAGGGTGCCCATCTCCCCCCCCCCGCGCGGTCCCGAGGGTCTAGCCAGGGTGCCCATCTCCCTCCCCCGCGCGCGGTCCGAAGGTCTAGCCAGGGTGCCCATCTCCCTCCCCCGCGCGCGGTCCGAAGGTCTAGCCAGGGTGCCCATCTCCCTCCCCCGCGCGCGGTCCGAAGGTCTAGCCAGGGTGCCCATCTCCCCCCCCGCCCCCCCCCGCGGTCCGAGGGTCTAGCCAGGGTGCCCATCTCCCCCCCCGCGCGGTCCGAGGGTCTAGCCAGGGTGCCCTTCTCCCCCCCCGCGGTCCGAGGGTCTAGCCAGGGTGCCCATCTCCCCCCCCCCCGCGGTCCGAGGGTCTAGCCAGGGTGCCACCCCCCCTGCACGGTCCGAGGGTCTAGCCAGGGTGCCATCCCCCCCGCACGGTCCGAGGGTCTAGCCAGGGTGCCCATCTGCCCCCCCCCCGCAGTCCACGGGTCTAGCCAGGGTGCCCATTCCCCCCCCCGCACGGTCCACGGGTCTAGCCAGGGTACCCATCCCTCTCCTCACCCCCCCCCCCCGCGCGGTCAGCGGGTCTAGGCAGGGTGCCCATCTCGTCCCCCCCCCGGCGCGGTCAGCGGTCTAGGCAGGGTGCCCATCTCCCCCCCCGCGCGGTCTAGGCAGGGTGCCCATCTCCCCCACCCCCGGTCCACGGGTCTAGCCAGGGTGCCCATCTCCCCCCCCCCCGCAGTCCACGGGTCTAGCCAGGGTGCCCATTCCCCCCCCCCCCCCCGCACGGTCCGAGGGTCTAGCCAGGGTGCCCATCTCCCCCCCCCGGTCCGCGCGGTCTAGCCAGGGTGCCCATCCCCCCCCCCGGTCCGCGCGGTCTAGCCAGGGTGCCCATCTCCCCCCCCCCCCCGCACGGTCCGAGGGTCTAGCCAGGGTGCCCATCTCCCCCCCCCGGTCCGCGCGGTCTAGCCAGGGTGCCCATCTCCCCCCCCCGGTCCGCGCGGTCTAGCCAGGGTGCCCATCTCCCCCACCCCCGCGCGGTCCGCGGGTCTAGCCAGGGTGCCCATCTCCCCCACCCCCGCGGTTCTAGCCAGGGTGCCCATCTCCCCTCCCGCACGGTCCGAGGGTCTAGCCAGGGTGCCCATCTCCCCCACCCCGCGGGTCTAGCCAGGGTGCCCATCTCCCCCACCCCCGCGCGGTCCGCGGGTCTAGGCAGGGTGCCCATCTCCCCCACCCCCGGTCCGCGGGTCTAGCCAGGGTGCCCATCTCCCCTCCCGCACGGTCCGAGGGTCTAGCCAGGGTGCCCATCCCCCCCCCCCGGTCCGCGGGTCCAGCCAGGGTGCCCATCCCCCCCCCCGCACTGTCCGCGGGTCCAGCCAGGGTGCCCATGTCCCCCCCGCGCGTCCAGCCAGGGTGCCCATGTCCCCCACCCCCGCGCGGTCCCGCGGGTCTATGCAGGGTGCCCATGTCCCCCACCCCCGCGCGGTCCGCGGGTCTAGCCAGGGTGCCCATGTCCCCACCCCCGCGCAGTCCGTGGGTCCAGCCAGGGTGCCCATGTCCCCACCCCCGCGCAGTCCGTGGGTCCAGCCAGGGTGCCCATGTCCCCCACCCCCGCGCGGTCTAGCCAGGGTGCCCATGTCCCCCCACCCCCGCGCGGCTCCGCGGGTCTAGCCAGGGTGCCCATGTCCCCCACCCCCGCGCGGTCCGCGGGTCTAGCCAGGGTGCCCATGTCCCCCACCCGGTCCGCAGGTCTAGCCAGGGTGCCCATGTCCCCCACCCCCGCGCGGTCCGCGGGTCTAGCCAGGGTGCCCATGTCCCCCACCCCCGCGCGGTCCGCGGGTCTAGCCAGGGTGCCCATGTCCCCCACCCCCGCGCGGTCCGCGGGTCTAGCCAGGGTGCCCATGTCCCCCACCCCCGCGCGGTCCGCGGGTCTAGCCAGGGTGCCCATGTCCCCCACCCCCGCGCGGTCCGCGGGTCTAGCCAGGGTGCCCATCTCCCCCACCCCCGCGCTGTCCACTGGTCTAGCCAGGGTGCCCATCTCCCC